>CM076980.1:42513249-42543604 GCA_039105355.1 Benthosema pterotum | reverse complement strand
TGTCCTCTGGGGTTGTCGAGGAGGAGAGCACGCTTCATCCTAAATTCGGAATTCAATCGCAGCAGCGCGGCTTTGATGTCGCCGTGCCGGGGCAGCAGGGGCGGATCTAACGTTTTCCAATTGGGGATGGGGGGCACGAGAAAATGGCACACCATTTTCAGTTACAGGACTTTTATTAGGCAAGTATAAGCATCAATCATCATAACATCAGTTGTTGTTCAATTAAGTTGCAACAGACACGCAGCATGCATAAAGCTAAAGGTCTGACTCAGAGAGTTTTCTGTTCTCAATGATGAAATGCTGTTGGTTTAGTGATGGTGACACAAGTGTTGTTAGTTATTAGCAGTAGTAGTGTTTCAAAATCATTTTAAATAGAAGCACTTCAATTTGAAATATTGTGGGTTGTTGCTGTCATGGTTGGCTGGGCAGTCAGGGCATTTAGGAGGGCATTGACCCCCCCCCCCCCCCCCCCCCCCCCCCCCCCATGCCCATGCCTATATCCACCCCAGCAGGCACCGTTTCCCATGACCACAAGTGATTCATTCAAGCTTGTCCACAGGCTCTGGGCCTGGAATGGACTACAATGAACTGGCTCACTGGAGTTCCAGAAATACCTATATCAAAGAAAAGGGTGCAGCACAGGCCTAGAGCTGTGTGTGGGATGTTGTATAAACTGTCACATATCTGGAGATTTTTTGTTTGTCGAATGAGTTGTACATAACACAGAGAGAGAGAGAGAGAGAGAGAGAGAGAGAGAGAGAGAGAGAGAGAGAGAGAGAGAGAGAGAGAGAGAGGGCGACATCTCAGTCCAACATGGCTAGAGCAAGACCGAAAAATTTGTTGCCAAAAAACATTACCTGTCAGCAGATTGGTCTCACCGCTTCGACCTCTATCCATCGATTGAATAGACACTTATCAACAGAAATGTTACGATCCAATCGTGCCGGTATAGCAGATATTCAGATACCCGCCGGGCAAGTAGATTTTTTGTATTCATTGCATCGGTGGATCACGGATACTACTAGTAGGGCGGGGCGAAGGAAGTTTTACTGAAGTTATGGTTAGGGTTAGGTTAGGTTTAGGCATAAGTTTACTGAGGTTAAGTTTAGGGTTGGGGTTAGGTGTAGGCATAGCCTAGTTTTACTGAGGTTATGTTTAGGGTTTAGGATTAGGCTAGGGTTAGGGTTAGACGGTGCTTTATGCGGTTACTAACCCTAAACATAACTTCAGTAAAACTTCCTTCGCCCCGCCCTACTAGTAGTATCCGTGATCCACCGATGCAATGAATACAAAATATCTACTTGCCCGGCGGGTATCTGAATATCTGCTATACCGGCACGATTGGATCGTAACATTTCTGTTGATAAGTGTCTATTCAATCGATGGATAGAGGTCGAAGCGGCTGTTGGTCAGGGATAGCTCAATTATAAGCCCATTTCATACTCCATCACAGGCAGAGAAAATCCACTTCAAAATCTCGAAAAAGGGGTCTTCACGCCCCCTTATAGTGTTATGCATGCTGCGTGTCTGTTGCAACTTCAACAACAACTGATGTTATCATCAGTTGTTGTTTTACTTCCCTAATATAATCCTGTAACCGAAAATGTTATGGGAGCGGCTTCATCGCCCGTGGCGCTTCGCGCCACGGGCGATGAAGCCGCACCCATAACATTTTCACCTACCCCCCAATTTAGAAATGTTACATCCGCCCCTGGCATGGAGGTACAGTATTTATATGTGCAACATTCTTACTAAACACAGCTGGAATGTGCGACGGCGGCACAGTTCCCGTCCCCGAGGGGAAATGAGGGGAAAACGTTGCTTTGCTATGCTTGACAGAGATCCAACATCTGCCTGTCGGAGCGCCGTGTATACCAATGTTTATTCATATCATATACACAGAACTCCGGGATTTCAACTCCGAGACGGAAATCGAAAAAAAAAAAGAAAGAAAATTGGGGCCGGGATTAAGGCGCTGTAGCATGAAATCCAAATCTCAACAATTTGTGCCTCACTATTTCCTGTGAAATGAATTGCAGCGGACGGAACTCGACTGCTTCGTCGACTGGAATTCTTAAAGTCGTTGCATTCAATTTCCATCATACTTTTGTGAGATGTACTGTATGAACACTGATACTAATGGGTGCAACCATGAACGATTTTTGTAACCCATTTTTTTTCCCACCCATGCAGGGTCAATTAGGCCTACCTAATGTGATCCTGGGCTCTACACTTCCTTCAATACACAGGGAGAACATGGGAGGGAACCTATAGGGGACACAGTGGAGAACATGTGAGGACATGTGAGGTTACCTACCCTTACCTACCCTGGGGGACACGGTGGAGAACATGTGAGGGTACCTATCGTAGGGGACACGATGGAGAACATGTGAGGGTATCTACCCTAGGGGACACGGTGGAGAACATGTGAGGGTACCTATCGTAGGGGACACGATGGAGAACATGTGAGGGTATCTACCCTAGGGGACACGGTGGAGAACATGTGAGGGTATCTACCTTAGGGGACACGAGGAGAACATGTGAGGGTATCTACCCTAGGGGACACGAGGAGAACATGTGAGGGTATCTACCCTAGGGGACACGAGGAGAACATGTGAGGGTATCTACCCTAGGGGACACGGGGAGAACATGTGAGGGTATCTACCCTAGGGGACACGGGGAGAACATGTAAGGGTACCTACTCTAGGGGACACAGGGATAATAATAATAACATCAGTTGTTGTTGAAGTTGCAACAGACACACAGCATGCATAAAGCTAAAGGTCTGACTCAGAGCTTTCTGTTAATGAAATGGTATTGGTTTAGTGGTATGACAATTGTTGTTAGTTAGTAGCATAGTGCTTCAAATCATTCTAATTATAAGCACTTTAATTTGAAATATCTTTGGGTTGTTTTCATACCGTCATGTTTGGTGGGGCAGTCAGGGCATCTATAGGGGCGCATTGCCCTCCCATGCCCATGCCCATGCCTAGATCCGCCCCTGACCATGGTCTTCTGAACCGTGATGTAACTGGTGTGGAAGCAGGGGTGGATATAACATGTCCCATTGGGGGGGGGGGGGGGGGGGGGGGGATCAATAATTTTAGCCGTGCCACAGCTTGTAGTTAGTTAGTAGCAGTAGTAGTGGTTCACGTCATTTTAAATATAAGCACTTTAATTTGAAATATCTTGGGTTGTTTTGCATGGCATCGTGTTTGGGGGGGCAGACTGGGTATTTAGGGGGGCATTGCCCCCCCAGTGACCCATGCCTAGATCCGCCCCTGTGTGGAAGGCGGAGGCCACACCGCAGCATAGTTAGGCCGCCCAGGCTGTCCAACAAAGGCCTCGCTGCGCGAGTCGAAAGGCAAGCCGCTCTTCTAAAAAAAAGCTGAACTCTCCGTGACCAGAAAAAATAATGGCGGACGCGAGTTAAGGAAAGACGCCTGGCACCTCATCGTGCCACAAGCACGCCGCCGTTTCCAGCACAGTGTAAACAGGCCTCACTCCCGCGGGGACAACGTAGTCGTGTATAGGCTCGTTGTTAGCTTGTAGATATACCTTTGTTGCACAAATCAAGCGTAAACGATAAAACCGGTCTCATAGAAAAACGGCAGAACGAGCAGTCAAAGCCGACACATAATAATGAGGTAAACGTTGGCACCAGAAGTTGTATTTTCATGGACTTCATTTCCCCTACACCGTGGCCTTTATACAGTACATGACCACACCCTTATGCCAGTGGTTCCAATAGTGGTTCCAACAACTAAATGAGGAGTTTGGAAACAAAATGAGCCGTTATAGGTCTGTAACTCACAAAGTTAAATTAGCGTTTATTATTATGATAACAATTTATCTGATTCAGATTTTTTGTTTGTTTTCATTTTCAGCTGCCATCGGTTAATGTCAGCTTTATTTGCCGATACCGATATGCAAAAAAAATGTCCGAACCGATATGTGGACTGATACATTGGTGCATCGCTAGTGTTGGTAACGATTACATGCCAATTCTTTACATTGCAAAACAATGCAACACAACTTCAAATCAAAAATATGACATGGTATATTTTGTTTGCATAATTATACACTTATGTTTTTAATTAAAATCAATATATATATATATATATATATATATATATATATATATATATATATATATATATATATATATATATATATATATATATATATATATATATATATATATATATGCAGCACCACCGTATACAGTACATACGTAAATATTACGGGCGGCATTTGGTTACATGTGTACAAACTCTCGTCGCTGGCAAGAAGTGGGCAGGGCGGAGATAACAGGGGGGGGGGGTTGTTATGGGGGCTGCACCCATACCATTTCCAGGTACAGGACTGTATTAGGCAAGTAAAATAGACACGCAGCATGCATAAAGCTAAAGGTCGGAGTTTAGTTTAGTGGCGTTTTGTGGTTTAGTGGCGCCACAACTGTGGTTAGTTAGCAGCAGTAGTAGTGTTTCAAGTCATTGTAAATATAAGCACTTAAATCAGGGGCGGATCTCGGCATGGGCACGGGCGGGCCGGGGGGGGGGCTGGGGGGCACGGACGGGCCGGCCCCCCCAAACATGATGCCATGCAAAACAACCCAAGATATTTCAAATAAAAGTGTTTATATTTAAAAGTATTTGAAACACTACTACTGCTACTATCTAACTACAGCTCCGCCCCTGACTTCAATTTGAAATATCTTTGAAATTCGGATTGGTTTGCATGTTTGGTGGGACAGTCAGGGCATTTAGAGGGGCATTGCCCCCCCATGCCCATGCCTAGATCCGCCCCTGGGAGTGGGTCTGTGGCTGTCTGACTGTTTGCTTTTTCACGTGGGACACCAAACGCCTGCACTCCTTCTTTCTTGGCTGGCAGCGGAAAAGCGAGCAAGCCCAGCTGCGTGTCATTACGTTCCGTCGACTGGCGGGCCGGGGAACCAAGTGTTGCCAACTGCCGAAATCCAAAATGCACTAGTGGCACTTCCAAAATGCACTAGAGCAGTGGGTTTTCAACTAGTTTCATACCAGGACCCACTGTTTATTCTGCATTTTAGCCACGAAGGACCACCGTTTGATGTTGAGTTTAGTCTCTCAGCCTAATTTAGGAGAAATAACTGGCAAAATGGTGGTCAAAATAGCAATTCTTCTACATTTTGTAGAATGTGTAGATTCTTGAAAATTAGGTAATTCAGATGGTTAAATATGATTTAACTCTTGAGCATAAAATGAAACCAAACAGACCCGAAAGGGTCCGTTTGGTTTGATTTCACAATCTCAAGAGTTACAGATCTATAAGGGTCCATTTGGTTACCAATGCTCCTTTCTAGGAACGAAGGAGGAGTCTATCATAGGAGGAAACCAGGTGAAAAACAAGGGTTTTATCTCTGGCGCCTGTCAACCTATTTCACCCCAACTCACCAGCAAAAAAGCACTAGATTTTCCACCAGGAGTTTTCCACTAGGGGGGTCTGGAAAAAAGCTAAATATAGCGACAAATGCACCAAGTTGGCAACAATGCGGGGAAACCTCGTATGTCCCCGTAAGACCGGCCTAGTAAAGTGGAAAATGTTCCAGTGTATCCAACGCAGTCATTATTTTGTCACACACTCTTGTTATTACTTGTCAAAAGGCTACAGGACCCACGCACAGAATATATTCACTTTAAACCTTGGCGTCTTTATTTTTGGGCATGTTACGGCATGGCCGCGGGAAGATGTTGACAGTAGGGGGTGCTGGACGTTCACTATGGGGTGCTGCAAGATGCGCACAGACGCAAAATGTGTGTGAATGCGCATTGTGCATGCACATTTTCATGCATTTACACACGGAAAAGTGTCTTTTACCTTCCCTCTCCACATGCATGAACTAACTGACACAGATACTGTAAAGGTGAAATTAAACCGACACAGATACCTCAGCCTCTGATACAACGATAGAGCATATGTATAAGGCCTATTAACAGGAATCTGTTTTGATTAAAATAACTAGTATTTTCCTCCTCCTGTCCAAGGGGGGCTGTGTCTGAAAAATGGGGGTGCTCCAGCCCCCCCAGCACCCCTACTTCCCTCAGCCATGTGTTACGGTGAGGATTGATTTGGGTTTTTCCTGTTTCGAAACAGCTAAAAGCGCAGATGAAATATAAGCCAGGGCATTGACTTCATGATGAAATATTAGAAAAAAAAAAACAAAGATGAGATATGTATATGGAAGCCATCAAGGCAGCCAGTCCTTGTCTGTACTTTCTCAAACAATACACTATGCAAATTGATTATAACCTTGATTATGAGCGAATGATGCATTATTCATGAGGAGGAGACTATACTGGAACCAACCCATGTCTGTCTGTTAGCATAATAACTGGGGAACAGATGGCCTGGATTTCACCAGACTTGGAGGGAATCGTCAACGGACTGTCCTGGAAGATCCAGCTCACTTTGATTTTGTTTTTGTTTTTTGTGTTTTTTTGCCCAAAAAGGTCAAATGTTAATGGACAAAAATGACCTACAGCATGGGTTTCCAACCTTTTTGGTACCAGGGCCCACCATTTATTCAGCCTTTGAGCCACGGACCACCACTTGATCACATTTTAGCCCCACAGGTCCCAAAACTAAGGATTTCCTTTGCTTCTGTCCATGACCGTGGACAGAACTTCTAGTTGTGTAAATTAGGACTAATTCACATGGTGAATATCTTGTGCAAAAATGAAACCAAGGTCCATTTGGTTTATTTTTTGCACTCTCAAGAGTTACATCTGGTTAAACAACTTAGCTGGGGACCATCTGGAACCCTCTCAAGGACCACTGGTGGTCCCCGGACCACTGTTGAAAACCCTGGCCTACAGTATTTCAGGAAGGGACAGAAGCAAACAAGAGATGTTGGTTGATATTAACCCCTTGATGGCTAATTAGGGCCATCGCCAGGGCAACGCAAGGGTCTGTCTGCAGGGAAAGAGCTGCAGCATGAGAGTAGAAGCAACGTGGAGTTGGGGAAAAAATATAGCCATATACTGCATGTATTTTGATTTTTTTTTTTTTTGACTAAATTGTTGCCTCCATCAACTTTAACGCACTGAAACGTTCCCCAATCGGCAACAAGTGAGAAATATAATGGTGATGAAAGCTGATCGAAAACAAACCACGGTCGTGGCTTGGTGTGGCGGCACATTTGTATGCGAGAGAGAAGAGACGAGAGCCTCGCGGGTGAGCATGTGTGTCGGCCGTGATCGCCCCGCGTGAGGGCGTGCGGTTTGCGCGTGCCAGCAAACGGCTCTGGCTGTGTCCAGTCCTGGTCAGCGTCCCGCCTGTGCTGGATCTGTGCTAATCCTACGCAGGGACGGACAGGGGGGGGGGGGGGGGGGGGGGGGGTGGTCAGGGTGGGCATCCTGTAACCCAATGAAACGTAATATCAGTGGTTTTCATCAGTGGTCCGGGGATCAGTGGTCTTTGAGAGAGAGAGTTGTGGAAAGTTGGTTAACCAAATGTAACTCTTTGAGAGCGTAAAAATGATTTTTTACGTTCTCAAGACTTAAAATATTCATCAACAGAATTAGCCTGAGTCTACACAACTAGAGAATGTGGAAGATTAATCCTCATTTTGATCTGGTATGTTTGACTGTATTGTTTCTCATATCCAGTCTGGTATTGTGGACAAAATCAAAAGAAATCTTTAGCTAAAAATGCCATCAAATGGTGGTCCGTGGCTCAAATGCCGAATAAATAGTGGGCTCCGGTGTCAACAAGATTGAAAACCACTGCTACATATATTAAAAAAAAAAAAAAAAAAAAAAAAAAAAAAACTTTGGAGTTGCCCATACACCCTGCCATTCTTTGTGCCCACCCTAGTAGGGCTGGCTAAATCCGGCCCTGATCCTACGTGTATGTGTGTGTGCCGTTCCACTGCTTGTGGGCATCTGGTGGAGGGCCAGAGGAGGTGCCAGTGGTGGCGACACGAGCTGGCAAAGTCGCCACTTGGCGCCACCGATCTGCATAACCCGTTCTGAATTTGAAGATTTGCGCCACATTTTCACCATGACGACCACCGTGACGATAGTTTATGTACGGCGACCTTTAATTCATCGGCCACAAATTCACCACGACCATGTCTGAACCTGACCTTAGCCCTAACCCTAACAGAGGGGGAGAGGAAGTTTGCAGGAAAAAAAATGGATTTTAAAACTTAATACAACATTTCCACAGGGCTTAAAACACTATGAAAGATAAGATTAGTTATCTCAGACTATACTGTAGACTCTTCTTATACCATAAACCTACAGTTAAAGTAAAAGTCCTAGCAGATAAAGTGAAAGCCCCAGCGGATAATTAAACGTTGCAACAGATACATAAGATTCTGCAACTCAAAAAAGGTCGCATCAGAGGTGGAGGTCTCGAAACATATTTTACTTTTCGCGGCAGATATGTAAAAGATATGGCAAATAGTTAAAAGTCGCAGCAGATAAGTAAAGGGTATGGAAGATCGTTTAAAGCCGTGGCAGATAAGTAAAACCTATGGCATATAGTTAAAAGTCGCGGCAGGTAAGTAAAAGGTGCGATCGACAAGCAAAGGTCGCAGCAGATAAGTGAATGGTGCAACCGATACGCAAAAGTGGCGATAGTAAAAAATCACAGCAGATGAGTAAAAGTCGTGACATATAACTAAAAGGTTGCTGCAGCTAACTAAAAGGCCTCGGCACATGAATAAAAGGTTGCAGCTTTTTGATGTTTTAGGCGTTAGGTAGCGTTAGCTATCGAACGCATTAGCATTAGCCTTAGCCTTAGCCTTAGCAAACACAATTAACTCTGGAGGGGGGGTGCGTTTTGTTGTTGTTTAAAAAAATATTATTGTCCGGCCTTCTCTCAATTCTTTATTCCCCATTTCTCTCACATGTGTACACCTGCTGAAGCATTTCAATTTAGTTTTCTCCACAGACACTGGTGCGGCGGTATGTGAATCCAAGATATCTCGACATAAGCATTCGAAAGAGACAGAGTGTTGGTGGGAGAAATGTTTTTCTGTTCCCTGTGCTTTTTCTTTTATTTCCCCTCGGCCTGTGATAGGAGTGTAGTGAAGACATGGTAGCGATAACGACGGTTTCCTTGACAGAGGCACGCAGATACTGACGTCTCGTGAGACTTTCAAGTGGTTTAAAGGCTGTGATATCCTGGCGAAGCTGTAGCAAGGAAAACACTGCTTTATTGCAGGGAAGTATCAAATCCCGGACGCAATGCACAACGTGCAGTGGTGGAAAACATACTTGAGGGGCTTACAGATGGCAAGGAATAAATCGCCCATTCTAATTCATCCTCAATGGTCTCAAAGAACAGCCCTGAGCTGAGCCATGACGTGAGTTGTGGCAATTCTGCTCTAACTTTCTAATGTTTACAACGCATTTTTGCGTGACGTGTTGTGAGTTCGTGTCACGGTCACACTATGACAAAGTGAAGCATGTTGGTTACATTCTTTTAGCCAGCAGAGTTTATTATACATATTTAAACCATGCTGGATGCTGCTAACATGGTGAAATACATCTTGATGATGTCATCAAGATGTATTTCACCATGTTAATGATTTTTTCAGACCTCCATTTTTAGGAAATACAGAATTGGGGGAACTTTTGTTTATCATGTCCACACAACATCTCTAAGGTATATTAATGACATTAAAATGTTGAAAATGGCTGGACCTCCCCTTTAACCTTTTTTTTTTTTTTTTTTTTTTCACACCACTGCTGACTTTGACTTTGTTCCCAGGTCTAAATGACTTTGTTTGGGGGAGCGTCCTTGACATATGAAGAGGTCTGAGAACCAGAACCACTTGGCACTTGAGACTTTGAGTCTTTGCTCTCAGAGCTTTGGAGCGTCATGCAGACGTCTGGAGACATGTTAATGGGGGACCATGACAGCCTAAATGCGGAGGGAGGGCGGCACACTCTCTCAATATCTTACTTTAATTGGCCCGTCACAAGAGGCTACTCGGTTTGACGCCGTTATTATCCCTGTAGGAACGTTTTTTTGGAGCCACTTCAGGTGGAATGCGATGAAATATAACTTTCCGCACTTCATATAATATGAAAATAATCCTCTGCAATAATACCGAACAGATGTGTCTTTGTTCTGTTACAGTATGCACGGTACTATCCCTACGTTTTAATGGCGGGATACGGCGGGCGATGATAGAGCGACATCGGCCAACATCCATTATTTCTCTATGGGAGCCGCCGATTCGGGCGACAGCAGCAGAACGGGCGACGTCGGCCGACGTGGGTGTGCGTCGTCGCCCGGAAAGTTAAAAATTCGTCAAACGTGGCCGATTTGGCCACATCCTCCACCATACTATTTTTTTTTCAGTGCACCACAGCAGCATCGTTTACAGTACTCATTTTGCAAACCATTCTAAGCGAGAACTTGCGGTAATGACTGTCGCCGTCGCTAATATCGGCCGACGCCGCTTGTGCATCGCCCACAATCTTGTGCATTTTGAGTCTCAGTGAAACACTGTGCTGCAACTATGGGATGTAACGTTAACATTTTAAAGAGGCAGTGCCATATTTCGCTTGAAAGATAAGTCATTCAGAATTCACATTCTCTCCTCTCAACTCTTATGCCTGGCATTAGACATGAATTATTAATCACGAGGGAACACAATAAGTGCTGACTCTTCAACATCAAAGAGCTGTTGTATGTGTGTGTGTAAATGGCAGCAGGCGATGTGCGTTAATCATCCATGCCCATATCCCTCGTCAGCAGTGGAGGACAATAGGCTATAACTGACATGCATACGTATAAGTATATTAGCTTACATTATGGCAACATGCATTTCCATTTGCAAATCAGTGCATTTTTGCTCTGTTGAACGAGCCAGATTGATACATGTGTAATCCTAGCCCTATGACAACAACCTGAGTCGTTTCTGTGGACTGGATCTACAATCTAGTGCACATCTCTGTAATGTTACAGTACCTGTTGATAGCTTGTAAATCTGTTCTATCTTGCATGCAACAACAAGCTCATTTTAAACAAGTAACTTAGCATTACTTGCAAAGTAATGCATTACTTATTAGCCGTTTTTGCAGAGTAATCTCGTTACTTTACTTTTTGGAGCAAAAGTAATAATATTACAGTAATATGTAATCTAAAATGCGTTCCTACAAACCAGGGTGCACAGCGTACACACACACACACACACACGCACACACACACACACACACACACACACACACACACACACACACACAACACACACACACACACACACACACACACACACGCACGCGCACACACACACACACACACACACACACGCACACACGCACGCGCACACACACACACAAATAAGCACTCACTTTGCACGAATAGAATGTTAAAAACACAGAGGGGGATTTGCGTGTGGAAATCATTTGCATGGGTTAGTTTTCCATCGGCCATGATTTGTCTCATTAAAATTAGCGGGGGGGTGGGGGGGGTTGGGGGGTGGGGGGGTGCTGGGGGTTGGCGTAAAGTGCAAAAAAAAAAAAAAAAAAAAAAAAAAAAAAGATAAAGTTTTGGATTAGTATTTGTATACATTTTCCTCCGTGGTTGCTTTGATGATGATCAGGGTCTGGAGTTAAGAAAATGTTTTTCTGCGTGGGAGGGGTTTTGGGGGTTTGGGGGTTTGGGGGTTTGAGAGTTTGGAGTTTTGGGGTTGGGGGGGGCGGTGGGGGTGGGAGGGTGTTTGTGCGCCAGGGAGGATTGAATCAGGTTTGTTTGCACAGCTTTTGGTTTCAGTTAAAAAAAAAGGATTGCATTTCATGCACTGTCTGGAGAGGGACCATGTGAGAATGGACTGGAGGCTGATAGTCCGTGAATTTACTGGGATCTATAGTATGATAAATCGATTCTTCCCCCAGAATGCGATTATACAGAGCCTGGCTGTGGGTTCATTCCGTCGGGTGGGTGGGAGTGTAATAACACTAGTTAGGGGGGCTAGTTAGCCAAACGCGTGACCGAATCTCATGACATTAACGAGCACATCACCAATAAGTGCCTGTACGGGGAATTACCAAGAGTATCAGAACAGATAGCAATGAGGAGGAGGATGAGGCCATAGCTGAGCCACTGCCACCCATACCCAGGGGCGAATCTAGGTATGGGCATGGGGGGGCAATGCCCCCCTAAATGCCCTGATTGCCCCACCAAACACAATGGCATGCAAGACAACTCAAGATATTTCTTAAGATATTGCTTATATTTAAAATGATTTGAAACACTACTACTGCTACTCACTAACTACAGCTGTGGCACCACTAAACCAACAGCATTTCATCATTGAGAACAGAAAACTCTCTGAGTCAGACCTTTAGCTTTATGCATGCTGTGTGTCTGTTGCAACTTCAACAACAACTGATGTTATTATTGATGCTTTACTATCCTAATAAAAGTCCTGTAATGGAAAATGGTATCGGTGCGGCTTCATGGTATGGATGAGGCTTCGCGCCACGGGCTGCAGCCCCAAAAGCCCCATACTTCCAATGCCTACGGATGTGTGGACAAAAGAAAAAACGAGAAGTTCCCATCACACACATGCACCCCCCCCCCCCCCCACTGCTGTGCAGGGGCGGATGTAACATTTTCCAATTGGGGTGGGGGGGTGGGGGGGGATAGTGTGGGTGTCGCTTCGCGCCACGGGCGATGAAGCCGCCCACCCCATGCCATTTCCGGTTACAGGACTTTTACTAGTCAAGTAAAGCATTACTAGTCAAGTAAAGCATCAATAATATCATCAGTTGTTGTTGAAGTTGCAACAGACACGCAGCATGCATAAAGCTAAAGGTCTGACTCAGAGAGTTTTCTGTTTTCAATGATGAAATGCTGTCTAGTGGTGAGATAACTGTACTGTAGTTAGTTAGTAGCAGTAGTAGTGTTTCAAATCATTCTAAATATAAGCACTTTCATTTGAACTATCTTGGGTTGTTTTGCATGCCATCGTGTTTGGTGCGGCAGACTGGCATTTAGGGGGGCATTGCCCTCCATGCCCATGCCTAGATCCGCCCATGCTGCTGTGGTAGCTTGAACAGCGATAATAACACTCAGCCCCGAGGCAGTGAAATAATTACGGGCGTGCAAAAGGGGGGAAAACTGCGTCAACATAACTATTAGCCTGTTGTTAAACACAGATAATTTAATTATTGACTGAGCAATAATGACGCTCAACAAAGGGGGTGGCGTAGTTATAGTGTGTTACTGTAGCATACATGCTTGTAAAAGAAATTAGCTAGCTAGCTCATTAGCTATCAGTGAATTCCACCTATGTTCAACATTGTGCTAAGTCGTTATAGGGGAATTCCACCCATTAACCCTGGTATTTCTGCTTTTAGCCATGCAATGACTGTAATCTGAGCAAAACTAATGTGTGGATTTGATTCAGCATCATGAAATTCCCCTAGTTAGACATATCACATGCTACACAAAGCATGACGACATTTTGACTTTTTTTTTTTTTTTTGCCTTCTATAGGCTGTTATTGGTTTGGTGACATCCGGCACTTTCTACATGGTGGGGACCCCGCAATATTCTGGCAATTGGACTATAAAGGTATATTAATGACGTAGTAAATGTTGAAAATGTGTGAATTTTCCCTTTAAGCCACTCCAAATGTTATATTTTACCCCTTTTGTATGATATCTGGACCATGAAGTGAAATATAATGCTTCTGATGAAATTTGACATTTTGTAAGATTCACTTTTCATCCTGAATAAAATGTTTCTTCCAAAGATGCATGGTCCGGTCCACGGACATTAGTTATTTATCATCCACGCCTGTTGTTTGGAGACCTCGAGGTGCCGCTATCAGTTTTTTTTTTCTGTAGAAAAATGATGCCTCCTTAAACACTGGCTGCTTGAAATACAGTGTTTGGTGTTACTTTCTATATTACTTTCTGTCAATCTTTCTCCTTGCACATGTTCTACGGTGTACAACTGGAACCAAATGGACCCATCAGGGTCCATTTGAATATTGAAAGGGACAGGGTCTATTTGAATATGAAAATGCGTGAAATTCCCCTTTAAATGTTCTAGTATAATAAAAGCAACAGTAGTTTGTGGGGAAAAAAACGTGATATATCGATATATCAAACCGAATTGCAGCATAATTAAAAATCTAAATATGAATTGATACAGAACTCATATATATTGTATCGTATCGTGACGTAAGCGAATCGTTCGCACGCCTAGTTCTCCCCGTGTCCCTAGGGTAGGTACCCTCACATGTTCTCTCCGTGTCCCCTAGGGTAGATACCCTCACATGTTCTCCCTGTGTCCCCTAGGGTAGATACCCTCACATGTTCTCCCTGTGTCCCCTAGGGTAGATTACCCTCACATGTTCTCCCTGTGTCCCCTAGGGTAGATACCCTCACATGTTCTCCTGTGTCCCCTAGGGTAGATACCTCACATGTTCTCCCTGTGTCCCCTAGGGTATAGATACCCTCACTGTTCTCCCCGTGTCCCTAGGGTAGATACCCTCACATGTTCTCCCCGTGTCCCCTAGGGTAGATACCCTCACATGTTCTCCCCGTGTCCCCTAGGGTAGGTACCCTCACATGTTCTCCCTGTGTCCCCTAGGATAGATACCCTCACATGTTCTCCCTGTGTCCCCTAGGGTAGATACCCTCACATGTTCTCCCTGTGTCCCCTAGGGTAGATACCCTCACATGTTCTCCCTGTGTCCCCTAGGATAGATACCCTCACATGTTCTCCCCATGTCCCCTAGGGTAGATACCCTCACATGTTCTCCTCATGTCCCCTAGGGTAGGTACCCTCACATGTTCTCCCCGTCTCCCCGAGGGTAGATACCCTCACATGTTCTCCCCGTGTCCCCTAGGGTAGGTACCCTCACAGTCTTCCCCCTGTCCCCTAGGGTAGGCCCCCTGTATAGGCTCTTCAAAATACGACCCTATCAGTGATAAAAGCTGGTGTTATTTTTCATCACAATGCATCAATAAATGTTACCATAATGAGAGTGAAGTGAGTACTTCTCCCTGCACTGGCTTTAAAAACCTCCACTTCAGCATTTAAATGGGATCCAAAGGTAGTGAGGCAGGAGTAAGAGATGGAGGGCCAAGGGCGGATCTAGGCATGGGCATGGGGTGGGTGGGGGGGGGGGGGGGGGGCAATGCCCCCTAAATACCCAGTCTGCCCCCCAAACACAATACCATGCAAAACAACCCAAGATATTTCAAATTAAAGTGCTTACATTTTAAATGATTTGAAACACTCCTACTGCTACTAACTAACTTTCACTACTAAACTAACTGCATTTCATCATTGAAACAGAAAACAGAAAACCTTTAGCTTTATGCATGCTGCGTGTCTGTTGCAACTTCAACAACAACTGATGTTATTCATGCTTTACTTGACTAATAAAAGTCTTGTAACCAAAAATGGTATGGGGGCGACCTCATTGACCGTGGCGCAAAGCGACACGGGCGATGAAGCCGCCCCATACCATTTTCTCTTGCCCCTCCAACATGTTCTCTTGCCCCCCCCAAACGGGACATGTTATATCCGCCCCTGTAATGTAGTTTCTTTGCTTCGGAGGAAAAAAAATAATAATAAAAATAAAGCCTTCATTTCCAGGGACATTTTGACTGATGGTTCCCCGCAGACGCGTGGCTTTTTGAGATATTTATGATCTTGAGGAGGAAAATCTTAAATAGCCTATACACGATACAGGAGGGAAAAAATGGATTAAAATAAAATACTTCATCAACTCGCAGAGCTTCCCTTGAAAAATGTGACGAGGAAGATGGAGTATGTACAAAAAAAAATGTGTCGCTTAAAAACGCTGAGACGTGATGAAAAGCCTACTAGCATGAAGATAAATTACGTTATTCACAACAAATGCTTTCATACCCTGATACCGAGATAAGAAATCAGCTTAAAAAATAAGAATAATAAAGTGTCACCCACTTGAAACACTATGCAAAAATGTGGCTGAAAACAAAATAGCTGGACAATAAATGATGTTTCCAGATAATGTCGCCTGTTGTCAAATTATTAAGAAAAATGCACTGCTGTCCCTGATCCTGAGTGGTAAATGACTGCCTTCACATACAGTATGTTTTTTGTCTTAACACAGGGGTCTGGGGACCACCAGTGGTCCTTGAGAGGGTTCCAGGTGGTCCCCAGCCGAGTTGTTTTAACTAATGTAACTCTTGAGAACGTAAAAATGAAACAACAACTGATGTTATGGTTGATGCTTTACTTGACTAATAACATGTCATTTTTTTGGTTTCATTTTTACACTGGTTTCATTTTTACGCTGGTGGCCCGTGGCTCAAATGCTGAATAAAAATGGTGGGCCCGGGGATGAAAATACAAAGATTGGCGGGCTTTAGGACCGTGAGCCAAACATTGCCTGCACACACAGACACACACAGACACACACAGACACACACAGACACACACACACACACACACACACACACACACACACACACACACACACCACACACACACACACACACACACACACACACACACACAAGGATTTGATTTATTTCCGGTTGGGGTTGTCGAGCCTCAAGTGGTCGGGAGGGGGGCATTATGGGCTATTATCTTACAGTGGAACCTTGGGAGAAGATGACCTGCCATGTGTTTTAGAACTTCCAAAACGCGGAGGCCTGGAGGGGGGGGGGGGGCTACATGTGTCGCTGCGAATCAGAGCGAGGTGGGCTTTAGGCCTCTGGGAGGAAGGGGGGGTCGGGGGTCAGCACATGTTCACACCGCGGGTGCGATACGTTTGCTCTTGTTGCGAATTTGATATCACGACTGTCAGGCAAAAGAAAGACAAAAGAAAAAACAGACGGATCTAGGCATGGGTATGGGGGGCGAAATGAAATTCCACTGCCCTCACCTTTTTCTGGTGACTGATATAGTCCTCCTAATATGTGAGAGGGCAGTGGAATTTCATTTACAGGTTTCATTTATTTATTTTTTTAATATTCATTTGGGTGGGCATAGCCAGATATGGAGGCAGCTACATTTTCCAAAACAATATTTTAAAAATAACTGAAACCTGTGAATGAAATTCTCACGTCCTCTCACGTATTAGGAGGACAATATCAGTCACCAGAAAAAAGATGGGTTGTTTTTGAATAATCCATCATGGTTAAAATGGAGTTTTAAGTTATAATGGGTTTGTATAGGAGGGGGCGGGGCTATCACTCCATTGGAGCCTATGTATTCTATTACTTTATGAAATTAAACATATTTGCGCAACTGGGATTTTTCGGGACTTTTAATATGTTGTTCTGGAGACCTCAAAGAAATGATCTGTGAAGAAAAATCCCATGTTACAATTTATTCCAATTTTAGGTAAAACATGAGCTAAAATTACTGGCCTATAATTAAAGTGGTGCTAATTCACATGGTGTCTGTTTTCAACTGCCCTTCGTTGTGACATCCAGAGATTACTCGGGTTAAACTTTATTATCGCGCTAAAATATTCATTATGCGTGGTGTTTAGGTTAGAAATAATCGCCTGGCGTCGTTCCCTGTCTCTCTGTCACTTCGTTTACAAAGAAAAATGCACACAGGCGACTTGGGTCTTGTGACGGAAGGGATGCAGGGAGTCCATCCCATAGCCTGGAAGTGATGCTCTGATTAGTTCTCATACTACGATTCTTCTCTTTGAGAGGCTGAAACTTCAAAATAAAAGGCCCACAGTGATTTCACTGCACCTCTAGTGTTGTACACTATATAAACAATATATACTATACTATACTATACTATACTATACTATACTATACTATACTATACTATACTATACTATACTATACTATACTATACTATACTATACTATACTATACTATACTATACTATACTATACTGTAAATACTTGGTCAAAGTCGGCATTGTTAACAGTTTTAGTGCCAAACTCACCTTTCCTGCGCCAAAGTTTTTTTTTTTTGCCTAAAGCAGTGAAAGTGTTAACATTGTTGCGTATATAGCCAGCATAGTTGATGCAAGATCCTTTGCAATTCTAATTCAAAAAACATCAAATACAATGTGGTAATAACTTGTGGGTTAAAACATATTGAATCAATGAAAAAGTAATATTAACATGAGCCTGTCTGTGCGGCTAAATATAACCACTCAGTCGAATCAATATAATGTTTCCGAAGAGCGCGGACATGCAAGGTTCGTACTTTACACACACCCGCCAGGCGCCATGTGTTATTCCGTAATGCAGCGGAGGACCATGAATCACTTTGTTACACCACATCGCATATTATGATTCACTGTATTAAACAAGACGAGAATAAACAGACACAGCCATGGCAGCCATGGCATAATGCAGTTTGCCCTGAATCAGGGCCGGATCTAGAGAGGGGGGCAGGGGTGGGTAGAGCCCACCCGAACGTGCATCCTGTATGCCCACCTAATGAAAGGTAGCATTAGTGGTTTTCAAACAGTGGTCCGGAGACCACCAGTGGTCCTCGAGAGAGTTCCAGGCGGTCCCCAGCTATTGGTGGGAAGTTGGTTAACCAGATGTAACTCTTTGAGAGTGTAAAAATGAAACCGAATGGACCCTTGCGGGTCCATTCGGTTTCATTTTTATGCTCCCAGGAGTTAAAATATTCATCTGAATTAGAGAATGTAGATGAAGATTAATGGTCATTTTTGATCTGTAGGTTTGACTGTTTTTGTTTCCCAAATCCAACCCTGGAATTGTGGACAAACGCAAAAGAAATCTTTCGTTTCAGCGTCTGTGGGGTAAAATGACCTAAAACGGTGGTCCGTGGCTCAAACGAATAGTGGGCCCTGGTGTCAAAAAGATTGAAAACCACTGCTTCATATGAAAAACTTTGAAGTTGCCCACCCTGCCATTCTTCCAGCTCACCCTAGTATAGGGCTGGCTAAATCCATCCCTGTAGTCAAGCGTAACGCTTGTTAAATTATAATAGCAGCCACCTTGTTCAGTTCATCAAGACATTTAGAGGGAAAGGTGTGGGGGAATTATAGTTTTTTTTAGGGAGGCCAGCTTCAAATTGCAGCCCACCGTAGGTTCCCTTTCAGAGTGGTTTGAAGGAGTCAAGGGATTTGCACGTCTTAATGACTGTTGGTAGGGCGTTTCACATTTTGATGCATAAATTGGAGCAAGTAGAATTAAGTCTGTTTTTTTTTTTTTTTTTCTGAATCTGGGTTGCACGTGTTTAGATGAATTAGCATAATGCTATAATGTTAGCATTAGCATTATAGCATAATTAACAATACTTAGCATTAGCATCACATTATTAGCATTATTAACAATACTTAGCATTAGCATTACTTAGCTTGGTTAGCATTATTAGCATTACTTACCATTATATATAAATTAACATTTAATGTTCGAAAAATATCAGACCTACAAGCTCATAGCGTGCCACGGAGTGGCGCACTATGAGCTTGTCGAAAATGTGGCACAAATCTTTTATTTAATTATTTTTTTCCGTTCAGAATTTGTTAAGGAATTATTTGGCACATGGGCATTTTGGAAGTGTAACACATTTCCCTTTTGCACATAATAGTCTTATTTCTATCATTAACGGTTGTTCAGACAATGAGAAGGGAATTCAATAAAGTTACTCATGACCTTTATATTGTCTCTTTAATGAGTAATATAAATGCAAATTATAGGTCATTCAGAGCAATTTGAGCAGCAAAGACACACAAACATTATTCAAATGAGATGCTGTTGGCTCAATTTCCTCCACAGCCGCCGTGTTAGACAACATTAGACGACAACAATACTGGAGACTTAGTTATTTAATTTATGTATTCATTTGCTAAATTATGACGTGCTTTTATCCATTGGCAAATCGCCTGATATATTAAAGTAATTTAATGACCTTTTTTCTCCTTGCTTTCTTTGTCTAAGACCGTTCCATCATCAGATCCCTTCCTAAGAATATCTAGTATTTATGACATAGGAGCTGCAGTGGCCCTATGTGTCAATGAGGCACTTCCTGATTGGCTAACGTAATAGTCCCGGCGGGACTGTTCCTCCAGCCAATAGAGATGCGCAGTGACGTCACCGCCCCGGTTCCGGAAGTCTTTTCCCCATTCATTTTTCTGCATAGACTTTTCGAAAATAATTTATATCAAGACGATTACGCCGCGGACGAAGCCAACTCGAGTCGTGACGAATCATGATGACACACACAAACTTTTGGGACAATAAAATAATTTCTAAGATGAAAAACGAAACAAAAAGTCTTGTATCATGCCGTTTTTACTTCTTCCCAATTATATATTATATGACGATATTGTGTTTGTTGTCATGATTTGTCACGACCCGAGTTGGCTTTGGCCGCGGCGCAATCGTGTTTTTATTAACCATTTTCGAAAAGTCTGTGAGAAAAATGAATGAGGAAAAGACTTCCGGAACCGGGGCGGTGACGTCACTGCGCATCTGTATGACGAAGGTTATAGGGATGTCTTTGGAGGCAGACTGCATCAATTTGAAATCGATACATAAATTGCATAATAATAATTCCGTAATGTTCCTTAGCTTTAGTGTGTGTGTGTGTGTGTGTGTGTGTGTGTGTGTGTGTGTGTGTGTGTGTGTGTGTGTGTGTGTGTGTGTGTGTGTGTGTGTGTGTGTGTGTGGGGTAGACAGGAATAGAAAATGGCAGGCCCGGATTTTTCCCAGTCCAGCCTGGTCTGAATTTGATGGTTTCTGCTACTGTATGTGCGTTTCCAACTAACCAGCAGGGTGTGAAGTT
Source organism: Benthosema pterotum (assembly GCA_039105355.1). Classification (NCBI taxonomy): domain Eukaryota; kingdom Metazoa; phylum Chordata; class Actinopteri; order Myctophiformes; family Myctophidae; genus Benthosema; species Benthosema pterotum. The sequence goes on along the minus strand of CM076980.1, from coordinate 42,522,851 downwards.
GTGTGAAGCACACACACACGCACACACGCACACACGCACACACACACACACACACACACACACACACACACACACACACACACACACACACACACACACACATATGATTCCTGAAGGTGAAAGAAAATCCACCTCAGGGGGATTTGACGCCTCAACACGACATTCCACTCACGTCTGAACTGTGCCTAACCCTTGAGCAAGCACCTCTGTGGACGATGACACGCAAGTCTACTTTTTTCTTTTCTTTTCACACCAGGGACCTAGCGTGTGAACGGGGCTCGGTGCTAAAGTAACCGTCGGTCGAACACGGACCAGTCAGCCGACTCTCAAGGTCACAGAGCGTCATGTTCCTAAAAAAACATTCGCTGGAAGTACGGTACATGTTGAAAGATTTGTGCTGCATTCTCACAATCCCCTCCCCCCACGGCTCATAGCGCGCCACATAGTGGCGCGCTATGCCGTGAACGCCTGCTATCTTCAATGAGAGTTAAAACACCACAAGTACAGTACAGGATGATGTTTTAACTGCTACTCTTTAAACCCATTTATTGCACCCAGAGCGACTTCAGCAATAGCGCCACCGCCTGCCAGTCACATTGAATTGGTGACTTTTTGTCGCCAATCCTTGTATAAAACATTTTCATCAGATCGTATCAGCGAAAACACTCTCTGTTCATCTTCAGACTTTTGGTTATAACTCCATGGCAGCGGCCATGAAGCTTATTGCATAACAAACATTGACTATTGTCCGGCAATGCTAAGGAACATTACGGAACTATTATGCGATTTACGTATCGATTTCAAATCATCAAATTGTATCGGATCGCCATGAATCAATGTATCGTGATATGTATCATATCGTCAATGTTGGGACATGTGCACTACGTAACTCAATATATTACATAATATATTACCAAAATGCAGTAAACTTGTAATATAAATATATTACTTAACAAAAACAATCTAATCTATTTTACTTTTCTTTCTGCATTACTGCATTACTTTCAATATTACTTTCTGTCAATCTGTCTCGTTGAAAATGTTCTTGTGAAATTTTCTTGACAACTGCAGAAGTTAAAGAATTACTTATTTTCTATAATTTGTCATCAAATTATTTATTCAGGACGACCTTTTTTCAAGTTGATTTCATATGGATTTCCCAGATAGCCAAGTGCGCTTTCTTTATTGTAGCTGTGCCACTGGCCTACACAATATTTAATTATATATTTTGTACAACATTTTCTTTTAAGTAATATGTAATAGTAATATTAATATATTACACTTGCTCAGACAGCAATATTGTAATACAATATATTGCTTTAAAATGAAGGTAATAATTAATACGTAATACATTAACAAGGTATAGTAATATTCCCAACACTGATCATATCGTTAATGATGCGAGTGCCATCTGCCATGATTCCTTTCCACCCTATAAAAGCTGAACAAGGAGGCGAAAAAAATCTTTAATTTTTTTACGTGGTCAGCCCCACAAGTTCATCAAGTATGTCTTAATGTCTAGTTTGCCTGGTGGGTGGTAATCCACCTGAACTGAAGCCACACCCACAGTCGTGGTTGTCTGATAAAGGGGAGAGGAGTAAGGGGAGGGGCTGATAGTGTGATGTCACCACATTCCTTTTATTTTCATTGGCTGTCAAGGTTTCAGCCTCCAGGAAGGAACCTTGAATACAAAGGGAAGGCATCATTGCACATAGCAATAACAGCAAGCACCTCTTAAACACATTAGAAAAAAATACCAAAAAAAAACATGGCACTCCATCTTTAAAAAATGTAACGTTACACCCCTAGTTGTGACACATTGTTTCACTGAGATTCCAAATGCACAAGATTACACATAGCACATAGTACAGCACAAACTGTAATAGAACAAAGAAGCTCAAAAACACACATTTTGGTCGTAGCGATATTGATAGAAAAAAATATGAATGAAGGATATGCTAATATTTTAGAAATGGGCCAACAAATTATGTTAGTTCATTGACACACTTCGGCTCAGAATAAGATTGACCATAGACCATTTATTGCAAAGCTTTTGCATGTTTGTATGGCGGCATGGCTCTTGCTCATGTGATATCAGACGATCTATGAACTGAGTCATAGGTCTGATATCACATTTGATATCTCCGATTACCTGCACACCTGAGGTACAGCTCTGATATCAACAACCCCCACTGAGCAGAGCCAAGGTACAGTAAAATACAAGACATTAACACATGAGCACAACATTATCCAAAATGCATGAACTACATGGATACAGAAAAAAAAAAAATCATAGTCCACAGTAAACACGGATACCATAACAGAACTAGATACCACAATAGTTACAACCCTAAATCATGATTAATCAGAGACTCATGTACTCTGAACTGGTGCCACAGGGAGGAGGCCGGGGAGGTGGAGGAAATTTGAACACATCTGATCAACAGGACAGAGTCAGCTTAGCAGGAAGAGACAGAAAGGAGAGGGAGAGAGAAGAGACTGCTTATATAGAGCACATGATTGAATGTGGGTGTGACTGACTAGCTGACGGCCAATGACGGTGAGGGGAGTTGACATGGTGACAGCCAAAGAGAGTGAGGGGAGTTGACATGGAGAGACTGCAGATTTAAAGGAACAGAATGAATTACTGATTGAAAATAAGGGGAATTAAATAAACCTTCTGCCCTCCGTGCCTCAATGAACTAACGCTTCGCTGGATTTCTTTGGATTCATACTTTTAACACGTGGCCCTGGTGGCCTCCACAAAATGACCGGAACTACTTAATATTTCACCAAAGCCAGAGCAGAACTCCCAACACGGGACTAACTGCATATCAATTAAAACGCTTACAACCACTATTTTATTGTAGTATTTCACACAGCATACAGTAACTTCCAAAAAATCGGAACCATCCCTGTAATACTTTTTACTTTCTCCACCACTGCAGTCAGTTGAAATCTCAGTGCAACATCTCCTTAACAACCTGCGTATGTGTCTGGGTCACTGACTCCTTTATTGAGCAATTCATTTGGAGTGCACCTAGTCTATTTGCCAGTGCATAGTGACCCAATGTGAACCCAGGCATGTTGAGTACACCGAGGTTTTATGTTAAAAATGTAGAGTAGGAGTCCCCGGCATGTAGGAACTGCACAACATTAGCAAGCTACAGTATATAAGGCAAAACAAGTCAAAATGTCATCATGCTTTATGTAGCAATGGATGTAACTAGGAGTTTTCATGATGCTGCACCCATTCCAAGTATTAGTTTTGTGCGGCGATGAAGCCGCCCCCATACCATTTTCTCCTACCCCCCCCCCCCCCAATTGGGAAATGTTACATCCGCCCCTGGTTGGGGTGCTATAGGAGAGACAGTGAAATCATTTTGACTGCTATAAAACTGCTATAAAACGCCCGCAACCAGTAGAGATAGCGGTCGCAACCAGTTGGCCGCAAAGTGATTCCGCGGCAGTCGGAAAATTATATTAAATAGTCGCGAAGAAAAACAAAACGAAACGATGAATTATTATTACATCGTCCCATAAAAGGATCCCAGGATAATAAGCCTGACATGGATAAATGCATTATAGGTGTCCTCTTCTATAACTAAATTTGAACATTTAAAACACATTTAACCCTAGAAGGCCCAGTGTTGCTTTTTAGCAACATTTTTTTTTGTCCCACGATTTTGTAGCCCATTTTTTCACCCAGTGCCAATTCCTAATGTGATCCTGGGCTCTACACACCCTCCACCAACCTGGGGAGGCAGTGGACTGGCCTCATGCTTCCTTCAATGCATGAGGAGTCCAAGCTGCCTTCTTTTCACCTGACAGGGGGGAGTTTCCCTGGTTGGACGTAGCGCGTGGAAGGAACACGTTATTCCAACCAGTTCCAGTCCCCTCCATCAGGGGGAGGCAGTCTAGAGTCCAGGATTACAGCATGTTTTTGTGAGGGTATCTACCCTAGGGGACACGGGGAGAACATGCAAACTCCACACAGAAAGGCCCTTTCGCCAACCCCGCCTCGGGTATGGGCACTGATGACGTGGAGGAGCAGACACGCCGCCAGCACCCACAGCAGCGCCCCTAGCGGGAGTCGAACCCAGGACCTTCTAGCTGTGAGGCGACAGCACTAACCACTGTTCCACCGTGCCCCGCCTTTTATAACAACATTAACCCTTTAATTATTAAAAAAGAAATGTTATCATTATTATTTTTTTGTTATTTTTTCACATAAATATAATGGTTGAGGTTGATTGTTTAGAATGTCATTGAAATTGGTCATTTGCATAACAATACCCCCAAAGAGGCTGTTGCTGTAATTAGCCTCTTCAATTAATCTTTGGACTATATATATATATATATATATATATATATATATATATATATATATATATATATATATATATATATATATATATATATATATATATATATATATATATGTATAAATTAGGGCTGTTGAATGATTAAAACTTTTAATCAAATTAATCACAGCTTCAAAATTAATTTAATCATGATTAATCACCATTCGAACTATGTCCAAAATATGCTTGTTTTCCTGTACAGGATTTCAACATTTAAAAAAGAAACAGAATCTGTGAAAAAAATAACCATTTATCTTTAAAATATTTATCAGAATAGGTGATCTACAAGCCCTCAATGTTTGTAGATCTCCAGCTATACTCTATGGCTCTGGTTATAGGGAGACACACAGCTATATGTCTCCGTAAAACTGTGCTCTACCCATTTCTTTCAATGAGAAAATGCTCAGTGGGTTGAGTCCGTGTGCACATGAGATTTATCAACAAAATTAATTTAAATCCCCTTAATTAACTATTTCAACAGCCTTAATATATATATATAATATATTATATTTATATATATATATATATATATATATATATATTATATATATATATATATATAATATATATATATATATATATATATATATATATATATATATATATAGTTACGTGTTTGAGTAAAATATACCGCAGTCTATATCGGAGTAGAGCAGGGGTTTTCAACCTTTTTGACACCAGGGACCACCATTTATTCAGCATTTGAGCCACGGACCACAATTTGATGATATTTTGGCCCCCAAAGACCTAAAACTAAATAATTATTTTTGTTTTGTTCACAATTCCAGCCTGGATTTTGCTAACAAAACAGTGTAGACTTCTTGTCTATGTGCATGAATGAAATATTTTTCCTTTTTTGCCTTTTTTAATAGATCATGGTAAATAAATCCGGGCCTTGGAAGGTTAATCTGTTCTTTAGTTAAAAAATACTATATCCTATATATATCCTTGGGGGATACATATATTTGCTGTTTTGCATTCAGGTCCTCACCACAGCACCAGGTCCTGCATGGTTTCTTAAAGTTTCTTAAAGTTTAAGAAGGAAAGTTTGGTTGAACATTTCTATAGTGCTTTGAGCTTTGAAGAAACAACTCAGAGCCTGTGAACAAAGGAACCAGCTGTGGACTGCTGACATAAAGGGTGAGGAGGAGGAGGAGGAGGAGGAGGAGTACCACCTTCCTTTTTCTGTGAGCACTGGTGCATTTTTTATAACTTGGGGTACAACGCTTGGCAGGGGCAGATCTAGGCATGGGCATGGTGTTTCAAGGGACCCAGCCTGCCCCACCAAACACGATGGCATGCAAAACAGCCCAAGATATTTCAAATTTCAAAGTGCCTATATTTAAAATGACTTGACACACTACTACTGCTACTAACAGAAAGCTCTGAGTCAGACCTTTATAGCTTTAAGGGCAACTTGACCAACAACTGATGTTATTATTGATGCTTTACTTGCCTAATAAAAAGTCCTGTAACCATAAATAGCTTCATCGCCCGTAACGCCCCCCCCCCTATTGAGAAAAGTTACATCTGCCCCTGACGCTTGGTTGAATTACCTTTTTTCCCTCTTTTGTTGTTGATAGGCCTGCATTTTTGAATGCCTAATTTGGGACACATGGGACTTTGTGGGAGGAATAAACGGAGGTTAAACATTTATTTTACATTTCGAAAAAGATTGCTTGTGCATATATATTTTTTTTTGCAGTACCGATAATGTTCAATACAAAAATACAGTATGCGCTGTGGCCGGCACACGTCGTTTATTTTTTAGTTTTTATTCATTATTTCTTTAATACAGTATATAATCAAAATATATGTTGTTTGTGTAAAACGCTGGTTGTGAAGTTGCTGAACCAAACAGAACGCCGCATTACTGCAGGCTATGGGGTTGTAACTACAATAATGAATACTATTCAAATTATTGATTTGATGTTCAGATTAAATTTAGAAAGGATTATGTTATGTGTTTTTTTTTATTAGCATGTACATGTCATATATTCCATACAGCTGGACCACACATGGGCATAGCATGACATCATCAACATGCGACAGGAGCAGTCCCTATTGAGTGAAGGATTTGCCGCTTATTATGAATAAAATAATGCTGTTTTTATTTGGTTATTTTAGTTATAGAGGGCAGGTGTAATGTTTTAGAACACATTTGTCTTATTAGCCAAATTAGTCCTTTACACGTTTATACATGTAGTATTACGCGGAAGCGGGGATGGAACCCGGGACTCCCACTCACCAGTCCAACACACAACCAGTCGCGCCAATAGGGCTGAGCCCTAGGCCGGGTGTAACATTCACCCCCTTGATCTTTAGGAGTGCGTCCTCGCGCTTCACACTTCACACCACCACGGACCGCCATACATGATGTCCTTCATGTGGACCCGCAAGGACGTAGACGGGTATATTGGGGATAACACCCGCACTCCAAATCCTGCCGACTACGCCAGATTGTAGTATTACGCGGAAGCGGGGATCGAACCCGGGACTCCCACTCGCCAGTCCAACGCAAAACCAGTCGTGCCACTAGGGCTGAGCCCATGGCTGGGTGCCACATACAGTAACAGCAATTGTACTGTGTTTAAGCAGTCAAGTATTGGCCTCCGGATTGTAGTGGAGTAGGAGTTTAAGTACTGAAGGATAAAAGTACTGTTGCAGTGCTGGATACATGTGAAGAAGCAGTAGAAGGCGGTTCCCCATGAGGCTCCAGAGCACATAAATAAGGCCAGAGTCCTTCCTGCAGCTGGCCGCGGTTCAAAACCCTATACCCTGGAAAGACTTTCATTCCTCTCTCTCTCTCTCTCTCTCTCTCTCTCTCTCTCCTCTCTCTCTCTCTCTCTCTCTCTCTCTCTCTCTCCTCGCCATTACCCATTAACCCTAGAGCATTGGCTATCAACCTTTTTCATACCAGGGTCCACTATTATACGAGCCACTATTTATTTGAGCCACAGACTAGAGGCCTGCATCGGGAACGGGATCCCGTGGGTCCCGTGGGACCCGACGCAAATCTTTGCGGCGCGGGCGGCATGAAAATGCCCGCGCGGGAGAGGGCGGGTCAAAATAAAATAAGCGGGACCCGCAAAATCCCGCTTACTCCGCAATTAAACCGGAAGAAAAAGCCTCAGCTGACCTCAATAACTAACCTGCAAGGCTTCAACACAACTTGTGTAGGCAGACAGTCAGGCGAAGTTGTATCGATATGTCCTTATATGGCGGGGGGGGGGGGGGGGGGGGGGGGGGGGGGGGGGGGGGTGGGGGGGGGGGGGGGGGGGGGGGGGGGGTGGGGGGGGGGGGGGGGGTGGGGGGGGGGGGGGGGGGGGGGGGGGGGGGGCCATCGTGGTGGTGTCCCCGTAGGGGGGCGGGGATCAAAATGGTGCCGCTATGATGCCGGCACAGTGCTTATCCAAAACACATCGAGAGGCTACGCCTGACGCATGTGGCAAGCTTATATGAAAACAATATTGGCACACGCAGCACAACGTCCACTCCCAGGCCAGCCATAAAAACACATAGGCTAACATTATCAATACACAGCACCCACACATTAGAACGCAACAGAAGACATGATTGTTCTAACAGCGGCCACATCAGAATACGATCCATTTAATGTAGCCGCCCTCCTCCTCCCTCCTCCTCCACCACCATATCGCGCCGCGTTTCTTTTCTGATCCCTTCAGTAAATTAATGAGAATGACGCGACGGAAGCATGCGTCCCGTGCGTAATGCTAAACGAGGAAGAAGACGGTCACTGTAGCACGGGGAGGTGTGGGGTGTTGATGAAGTTCTGTATTTCTCTGACACTGTTTGCTGTTCGATCTGATCCGTGTACGTAATGATCAGTGGAACGCCGTGCGCCCAGAGCGCGCTGCGCATGCTGCTGCAGTAATATTGTAAACCTAAATTAAGGCTGAACTCAGATAGAGTTGCAAAGGAAACTTCAAAAAGAGACTTCTGTCCGTGAGTGACAGTAACCAATATTACAGTTGAATTATATACAACACACACTCCGCACACATAGAGAAAGAAAAAAGGGAAAAAACAAAGGGCAAATGTTTAATTTCTCCTACTCTCTCCTTCCCTCAGAGGAAGGGGGGGAAAAACAACTTATCAACTTATAAGAGCCTCGGTAGCCTGTATGTCGCGTCTCTGTTTATACTCGTTATGGCGGCGGCGGGGGGGTGCTGTTCCTCCCCCATGATGTGCTGATATAAATGCTGTAGTGACAACGCCACCTTTCTTTCTCTTTTAACTTGCGGCCCTGCAGCTTCATTCCGCGTTTTTTTTTTTTTTTTTTTTTTCCAATCTCAGTTGAGATTTTGCGGTATTATCCGGGACTAAGTTAATACATTCGCGGGATGTGGCTTCTTTTTTTTTGTTGCGGGAGGAGCGACGGGCGGCGGACAGCCGATTGCCCGGGGCGGTCAAATAAAAATCAACGCGGGAGCGGGCGGTTATGGACAGAAATCTAGACGGGAAATCTCAACCGGGATAATCAGTCCAGCGGGAGCGGGATTTGAATAATCAGTCCCGTGCTAGGCTCTACCACAGACCACCATTTTCTGACTTTTTAGCCCCCAAGACCCCAAAACTAAACATTTATTTTGCTTTTGTCCACAATACCAGGTTTGATTTCGGAGAAAACAAAACAGTCAAACACACAGATCAGAATGACCATTAAAACTGGGACCAAACTAGTGACCTGATAGAAAAATCTAAATACAGGTGGACCTGCTATTTCATCTAATTGCACTTTATAGCCAATCTGACATCCAACCGTCATTGTGGGAATTACCTTTGAAGCTTATGGCAAAGTATTTGTGCCTTTCCTCCACGAAACACGTTAGTAAATCGTCCCATCATTTGTTGAGATCATCTATAGCCCCTCCTTTCTAGGGATGCACCGATATGGACAGGTGCAGCCGCCATGGGAAGCAGAAGACCACAGAGCAACAGGCTGAAGGCTTCATCAAAGACCTGCAACGGGAAATCATCCAGTTGGAGAAGAGAAGCTCCGAACTGAAGCTGCGCTCACACTCTGGAGATCACCTCCACCTCCTCCAGAACTTCACATCCATCAACACCTCTCCACCCACCAAGGACTGGAGAAAGATCAATGTCCATCAGTCTCCATATGTGGAGACCGTGAGGACAGCTGTGTATCAGCTGGAGAAGATGCTCAGTCAGGAGATGAAGCAGCAGCTTGGTGATGTTGTAATGAGGATGATCCAA
>CM076980.1:42385749-42508249 GCA_039105355.1 Benthosema pterotum | reverse complement strand
AGCGGACGGATAATTAGGTTGGTTTTCTGTATTTTCTGGCATCGGCGTTGGGGAAGGCGGCCCGTGCCAGGAAAGTATACATCACACCTTAACGCGGCCATAAGCGCGCCCCAGGCCCTGCTCTCAATATGCCAACGTATGGCGCCGTAGACGCGGAGTTGCTCCCCTTTTTTATAACTGGCACTGGTCCATAGTCCTGTCTGAGAGATTTAAAGCCATGTTTCACTTGAGTGGAACCTTTGGCTAGGTACTGTGGCTACTGTACCCATAAAGTAACTCTGAACAGCGTGGATACTTTAACCGCCTTCGCGCTGAACGCGAGGTTTTCACGTTTGGAACCCTTATTTTGAAGTACCAGATCTCCGAAACCGGACGTGCAACAGCAGAATCGTGTTTCTGGTGTCCTGACCATTGTGCCCTCTACAGGTATAACCCTCAAGATATCCGTTTCTCTCACTGGAAACAGCTGCATGGTCTGCCGAAACAAAAACAAAAAAACAAAAACGGACATGGGGGGGGGGGGTTAAAATCTGAGATCAAGAGGTCAAGAGGGAAGAAAAAGGGAAGAAAAAAATCACGTATGACAGTGTGAGATGAGCTCCTCCATCGCATACTTGTAAAGTACTTGTAAACGAGAACAATAATATGAATACAGGACATGTGGATAGAGTACATGTAGCTTCGACCAGGCAACACTCGGCTGCCAGCTAATGAACTCTTGAAGCTTTTAAATTGCGTAATAGCGAGAGCCCTCGAAGGCGGGTAAATGATATCGACGCTTCCTCCCACTTAAAGGGCCTCTGACATCCTCACGATTTTAGAGCACATCACGTGGTCAAATCGAAAACGTTTTGTAGCGCGAGCGACTGCCCCGACGGTCCAATCAGCTGGCAACTGAGTGAGGCGTCCTACCTGCCAGAGCCTTCTAGGGAGAGTTGCGATATTCACGTTCACTCCTGTGCGTCAGGGCAATGGCGGTGCTGGAGGAGCAGCAGCGCTGATGTAGAAGCCGTTTGAGTGCACTCGGAAAACCGGAAGTCGACGAATATGAATGGGACTCTATGGATTTAATCAGGCACCAGCAAAGAAGGCACGAAAACATCACGTATTAATGGCGGTGACCTCGTAAACAAACTATCGATGCAGGCAAATTAAAGAATGCCTTCTGGAGGTTGATTTCGGATACTTTGTCACATGATTTGCAAATGATATATAATTATATTGACGTCTTGAAAATGTTAGTGCTGATTGAAACTGGTTTCAAAGCAGGCGATATCGCGAGAATTCACTGAAAAGCAAAGATTCTCGCGATAACAGCGGGGGTAGGAGTATGCAGAAAGTTATTTAATCAGTTATTTAATCCAGCTTTAATGACTTTATTTTAGTTGTTCTTTAATAATACTACAACATAAACATTACAGAGACTCTAGCCGTGACTGAACAATACTTTAAAACAGTTGTCTTTTTGCATACGTACCTAAAATAGCTCTTATTGCGCCGTTTTCGTTGAAAACAATGTACTCCCAATGACAGTTAGGACTGGGACTGCACTCATAGACGAATCTCTGTAGTCTCGTGCACGGTGCTCTGCTCTGGTTTCTGACCCCTCAATATCGTAACTCTCCTACTAGAAGGCTCTGCTACCTGCCTACCAGACTACCACTACTACTGCATGTCTGTTGCTATAGTGGTTTCAACGTTTTTATGGCTTCATATTCCTAGCAAACCTCATTGAACAAAAAGATGTTTTGGTCGAATATTTCAGTTAGAATGCAAATGATGTTGGCGTGAGGTTTCTATTGCTGTATCAAATATATCACACTCGAGTCCAACGCTCGCATTCAACTCTAACACAACGCCTGTTGCAGCGCCGATACACACACAGAGACAGACCCAGAGAGAGAGCGAGAGAGAGAGAGAGTGTGTGTGTGTGTGTGTGTGTGTGTGTGTGTGTGTGTGTGTGTGTGTGTGTGTGTGTGTGTGTGTGTGGTGTGTGTGTGTGTGTGTGTGTGTGTGTGTGTGTCGCAAAGTCCCTCCCCTCAGCTGAAAAAAAAGTCAGGCCCGGGTGTAACATAATTGTGGGGGGGCAGCCGAAAATGGCAGTTAGTTTAGTGGTGTCTGTTGGGGCAGTCATGGCATTTGGGGTGGTTTGCCCCTCCCCATGCCCGTGCCTATATCCAGCTCTGATGTGATCTCTCCGAGTCTCCGTCCTTCTCTCTGTCTGATAGCGCAGAAATAGTTTTCCTCCCCGGCGCTTCGGCGCCGTCTCTCCTCTCCTCTTCCATCACCAGATGGAGGAGAACACTACGACATTATTGTTGTTGCGATCGCGTTGTTAGTAACTTCATTGGCGGGGAACGACAACTGTCATTCGCCAAAGAAGTGTGGAGGAGGAGAGGAGAGGAAGATCTGTAGCTGCTCTAGCAGCGGGCAAGCGGCGGCTCGATTCTTCACTCCACCACCGCTCAACTGACAGATACAGCTCAGCTGTAGCCTATCTGTCCGATAGCTGATAGTAGTATTGGTCGTCGAAACGGAATATCAGGGGAAAGAACTCTTCCACCTTGGCTTGCATGTTGAGATATGTTGGGGAGATATTCATGAGGATATACATTTTAGCCTGTTACTGAAGCTGTGCTCTGCCTTGCTCCTGGCTCTCTGAGCCGAGCACCATCTCAGTGAAACACACATACGTGGCCCGGTATAATGGGACCAACGTTCGAAATTGCGATTATGCAACAGTTCGTGTAAACAACAACACCTCAAGCCAATGCCATTGTAACTAAGATGTTCGAGTGAAAAATAATAATTTTCAAGTGGACATTTGACCCAGTATGAAGCCATATGTAACGTCAAAACGACTAGCCTGTTGCTATGCTAGCGCTGACTATGGGGGAAGTTACACCTCCTGCGTGACGTCACGGCCTCGTTAGCCTCTGAATTAGCATTTGTTAGCTCCCCAGGGGGTGTGTCAGACGCCCTCTTAAGGTGGAGCGCACATCTAAAAACAGCATGGGAAGGCCAGCCGTAATTAATCCAAACACATTAACGAGTGCGGTGATTAGCGGCACACTCGTCGTATAATTGATCTTAATATCCTGTATCAAGAGAGCGAAAATGACTGAATTGCGGCGGCCGCTTTCAACTGGGAGAGACTAAATGTATTTTCCCACAGAGATAGTCAAGAGCCTAGTAATATGTTTTAGGTTATACATTAGCGGGAAGCCCTGACCTACTCATTGCCTAATTAGGTTTGGATTTTTATTTATTTATTTTATCATGGTTGTGGGTTTTTATTGTAGTTCCATTGGGGAACATGCTAACACTAGTGTTTGAGTGGCACAGCCACTCTAAGTCCCAGGTTTGGCGTCATGTACAAACACCAGGGGTGGATGTTTCCCAATTGGTGGGGTAGGAGAAAATGGTATGGGGGCGGCTTCATCGGCCGTGGCGCGAAGCGTCACGGGCGATGAAGCCGCACCCATACCATTTTCAGTTACAGGACTTTTATTGGGCAAGTAAAGCATCAATAATAGCACCAGTTGTTGTTGAAGTTGCAACAGACACGCAGCATGCATAAAGCTAAAGGTCTGACTCAGAGAGTTTTCTGTTTTCAACGATGAAATGCTGTTGGTTTAGTGGTGCCACAGCTGTAGTCAGTTAGTAGCAGTAGTGTTTCAAGTCATTGTATAATAAACCCTTTGATTTGAAATATCTTGTTATATCTTGTTTTGCATGACATCGTGTTTTGGGGGGGGGGGGGGGGGGGGGCAGACTGGGTATTTAGGGGGGCATTGCCCCCCCCCCCCCGCCCCCCCATGCCCATGCCTAGATCAGTACACGCGGCCCGGCCCCCTATACCGACTGCCACCCGTCCAGCCAGCCAGCCACCGCTGACGAACGAAAGACGAACGAGAGTTCTAGACTAAAGAGGAGTGCCGCCTTTCAGTCCTGTTGTCTCTCTCCATGTCTGTCTGAGTTGCACGGTGGAGCGGAGGAGGTGTAGTCACACTCTCACACTTCACCACCATCAGTGCACTCCAACCAGCCAGACAGACATGACGACGAAGTCACAGTGCCTGTGGGACCGGCTGACACCATGCAGACACACGTCTGCAAGAGGAAAAAATGATGTGTTCTGAAACTGAAATAAAGCCCTCAAAAGGTCACGACAGAGGGGGCTTTTTATTTCAGCAGCAACGGAGGAAGTATATATATATATATATATATATATATATATATATATATATATATATATATATATATATATATATATATATATATATATATATATATATATTAGGGCTGTTGAATGATTAAAATTTTTAATCAAATTAATCACAACTTCAAAATTAATTTAATCATGATTAATCACCATTCGAACTATGTCCAAAATATGCATGTTTTCCTGTACAGGATTTCAAAATTTAAAAAAGAAACGGAATCTGTGAAAAAAAAAATAACCATTTATCTTTAAAATATTTATCAAAATAGGTGATCTACAAGCCCTCAATGCTTGTAGATCCTCCAGCTATACTTTATGGCTCTGGTTACAGGAAGACACACAGCTATGTATCCGTAAAACTGTGCGCTTCCCTTTTGTCTCAATGAGAAAATGCTCAGTGGGTTGAGTCAGTGTGCACATGAGTTAATTGAGTTAAAAATTTTAATCAGATTAATCAACAAAATTAATTTAATCCCATTAATTAACTATTTTCACAGCCTTAATATATATATATATATATATTGTAGCGGTTTTCAAACCAGAGTTTCAAGGCTCAAAAGTAAACCCTACAAAGGTCCCTGTGCTAGACACAGCAACCTACCAAAGTTAGCTCAGTCTCTTAATAATAATTCTGTAAGTTATAAATCTTCAATGTAAATCTTAACTAACCACTCCCAAAACCATCAATAATGACAAATGAATGCACAGAAGGTCTATTTCAAATAATATTGTATTAAGAAAAGGGAAAAATAATAATAGTTCAGTTCATTCACAAATTCAATTCAGTTCATTTCAGTCACATCTTTCTGACAAATACAACCATACAGTTCAGTTCGTTTTAGTCATTTTTTGACCACTTCGGTTTTTTGTCCAAAAAAGAAAGAAAACAAAACAAGACAGCCAGCGTCCTGGCGTGTGTGTGGTGTGTGTGTGTGTGTGTGTGTGTGTGTGTGTGTGTGTGTGTGTGTGTGTGTGTGTGTGTGTGTGTGTGTGTGTGTGCGTGCGTGCGAGTCTCTGTGTGTACGAGTGCATTAGCTCCGTGGCTAGTCCTCTGTAGCTCACCCTAAGCTCAGCTGTTCCTTACAGTGGCTCGGATGCGTCCTCTTCACAAGACAACGTAGCGCCGGTTTCAACAATACTGTCTCGATCCGTCCTGGTTTAACGTCAGGCGATCCCAGTGGTTTTATCCATGAAAACGAGTTGAACCGCTGACTTTACTCGCCGATCGCGCTGCTACTACTACTCCAGGGACAACACTCTCCAGCATTCACTCCTACACCAGCCTGCACACGCCGCCACCACCGTCCACCACACAACACGACTTGACTCTCCCGCGTCTCTCTTCAGACTGTCAGCCCCATTTCTATTAAAGGGCTGGCTTTCACGGCATGGCCAACCAGAACCACGCAACGGCAAACGTAACTGTCCTGTCATAGACAGCGTAGGTGAGGGCTGCTGTCAATGACCGAAATGTTTATTTATTTATTTATTTATTATTGTTATTTTGGCGGATCGCCACACTCTCCCCCCCTTGAAAGAAAGCCGGCCGCAGGGATAGGCGTTCCTGGATCAGATTGGCCGCTAAGGGCCCGGCAGATGCAGAACAAGGGTCAGTCCTGAACCCGTTGTGAGCCTTCTCCTCAGACCCCTGACCTCTCCATAGTCTGTCACAAGCCCTTTTCCGTCGCCTTTGAGCTTTCGAGCGGATACTGGACACAGACGTCTGGAGAGCAACGCAGCGTGAGACAGTCAGGGTCCTCCTGCTGAGCGGCCCCAATGGCCCCTGCAGATTCGGGTAGGCCTACAGGGAGACCAGCGGCTGCTGCGAGATTGGTAGCCCCACGGGGAGGCTGGACAACCCCAGCACACCGGACACAGAGGAAGACACCTGCTCCCCAACCCCAGCTAGTACAGAGGGACGAGGCGTGTCAGAGTCCACCAGATGCCGAATGCTCTCCATGTGCCTCTCCAACTGCTTGGTAATGGAATCTCTGAGGGTGAGAAACAAGTCCGCAAACTGAGTCGAGAGGGCCCGCGAGAAGTCCGTGAACAGCCCCTCCAACTGCGGTGCCATAGCAGTGGTCGGAACATTAGTAGTCTGTGTGGACCGATCAGATGTAGCACAAACAGGCAGAGGAGCAAACGGATTCCTAGGGGAAAATGAGTGTGGAACTGCCACCACACTTGCTGAGTGAGCAGCTCCAACACCAGTGGAACAGGTGGGGAAATCAGCGACTCCATCAAGTCCGTGGTCCCTGACTCCCACTCCAAGTCTAACAGGGACACCATTTCAAACCACCCTCTGACGTGTATGTGGAAAAGGTGTGTTCGGTGTATTCACCTCAACAAAATAAAACAGTCAAAACCAAATACAAAACAAAAACTGTTTGCCTACAGGACCGTGTACAACACAACCACCTTGACAAACATTATACATCGGGCGCCATTTATTTATGTAGCGGTTTTCAACCAGAGTTTCAAGCTCAAAAGTAAACCCTACTTATTTTGGCGGATCGCCACAATATATATACGACAGTCTATATCGGAGTAGAGCAGGGATTTTCAACCTTTTTGACACCAGGGACCACCATTTATTCAGCATTTGAGCCACAGACCACTATTTGATGACATTTTGGCCCCCAAAGACCTAAAACTAAATACATATTTTTTTGTTTTGTTCACAATTCCAGCCTGGATGTTGCTAACTAAATTCTACTTGGTTCCTTTCCACCATTTTTTTTTAATCTTTTAAATATACTGTAAATATGAATATTTTAGCTCCTGAACTCTTTCAAGCATTGCGTCAAGTATTGCACTTGGATAGTAGTACATGGCAGCAATTCCATCCAATTAAATAGCATTAGAACCTTCTCACCAGGGTTGGTATAGGCGTACTTTGACTCACCGTAGCTTAGGTTTCGTTTAGTTTCTCTCGTTGAGCGGTTGAGTTTCAGTGAAGAGCTTGTTGACAGATTTGGAAGAGATTTCGAAGGTCTAGGTGGACTTCCAAAAAGCCAGTATTTAAAGGGGGATTCCACCCATTTTCGACATTTTTTTCTGAGAGCGTACAAATGCAACCAAATGAACCCCAACGGGTTCATTTGGTTCCATTTGTACGCTCTCAGAAAAAAAAAAAAAAAAAAGTATCTAGAGAAATCAATTAACATGGTGAAAATACATCTTTATGATGTCATCAAGATGTTTCACCATGTTAGTGGTTTTCTTCAGACCTCCATGGGGGAACTTTTTTATCATGTCCGCCCAGCACCTCTAGGGTATACTAATGACATATTAGAATGTTGAAAATGGGTGGAATTCCCCTTTAACATGCAATGTGACTGTCCATTATATTCACACTGAATTGAATGAGCCAGACTGGAAAGTGTCCAACCCATAGTTGGACACGGGGGAGAGAGTGTGGCTTACTGCAAGGTGTATTGGTCAAACATTATGATCCATTATGCAGTCACGTCCTCGCAGGCTCCTCATAATGACATTGTGTTTATGTAAATCTGTGGCAACCTTATTCAACTGGGAACTGTTTCTTCCTCCTGTGAGCAGGGGCGTGTCTAGGCATGGGCATGGGGGGGGGCAATGTCCCCCTAAACGCCCTGACTGCCCCACCAAACACCATGGAAACAACCCAAATTTCATTTCAAATATGTTTCAAATTAAAGTGCTTATAATTGGAATGATTTGAAACACTACCACTGCTGCTAACTACCACTGTACCACTAAACCAACAGCTTCAACAACAACTGATGTTATTATTGATGCTTTTCTTGCATAAAATAAGTCCTGTAACTGAAAATGGTATGGGTGCGACTTCATCGAAGTCGCCCCCATATCATTTTCTCCTGCCCCCCAATTGGGAAATGTTAGGTCCGCCCCGCCAGTGAGTCGACTCAGAGATGGGTGTTGAAAGCTGTCTATAATGTCCTAAATGAAAGCGTGGCAATCACTCGTGTGAGCTACAGTGTTGTATTTAAACGGCAAGCAGTGGTTATCGCTAGAATTTGAAACATGGTGCTCTCAGTTGTTGTGGCAACAGAGGGATCGCTGGTGGAATACTCAAGAGACCGGCTTACATTTCTTTTTATAGACGGACATGTTAAGAACATTCATAACCATTAAGCCACCCGCTTCGACCTCTATCCATGGATTGAATAGAGCATAATCACAAGTAATCACACGATCAAATACAACAGATAACAGATACCCGCCGGGGCAAGTAGATATTTTGTATCCATTGCATCGGTGGATCACGGCTACTACTAGTAGGATGGGGCGAAGTTTTACTGAGGTTATGGTTAGGTTTGTGGTAAAGGACTTCAATGTTTTGTATCTTACAGCATTATGTATGATTATTACATGGCTTGAATGAATGCTCCAATCAGAAGCCAGCGTTCTGGTCATGTGAGCGGTCACATAATGCACTATAATCACCGCTCTGCGCTATATTGGACCGCTGCATAAACAAGTTCCCCAAAGTGCAAACAGCTGTGTTCATATCAATCCGTGCTGCGCTTCTGCATTTAGTTCCAGCACGCCGTTAGCGGGTCCATTTGGTTAGCTACATATTTGGTTGTTTACATGCCGTTGCCGTCACCCTCTCAAGGACCACTGGTGGTCCTCGGACCACTGGTTGAAAACCACGGTGCGCTTCCCGCTTCCGCATTTAGTTCAAGCACGCCGTTAGCGGGTCCATTTGGTTCGCTACGTATTTGGTTGTTTACATGCCGTTCATATCAATCCACGGTGCGCTTCCGCATTTAGTTCCAGCACGCCGTTAGCGGGTCCATTTGGTTAGCTATGTATTTGGTTGTTTACATGCCGTTAGGGTCCATTTGGTTAGCTACGTATTTGGTTGTTTACATGCCGTTGCCGTCACCCTCTCAAGGACCACTGGTGGTCCTCGGACCACTGGTTGAAAACCACTGACGTAAGCCATGTAATAAGCGGGATAACACCCTTCGAACCGGTGATTTGTTTCCTATTAAAAGTTAAAAGTTAATAGGAAACAAATCACTGGTTCGTCGGGTGTTATCCCTTACGTATAATACAGAGAATGATCGCATTCGCCATCTTTGTTGAAGAAAGGTCTATTTATGTCTGAGGTAACTAATCTTAATTATCTTTCATAGTGGTTTAAGCCCTGTGGTAATGTTGTATTAAATTTTAAAATCCATTGTTTTTCTGCAAACTTTCTCTCCCCTTCTGTTCACGTTTGATTGCATTCCAGCCCACTTTCATTGCTCCATTTCCATGTCCAATAAAATGTTGTACAATTAGCGACATCTCTTTGGCATTTTTTATGTTATATCTATGCTGGTTGGGGTTTAGGGTTGGGGTTAGGTGTAGGCATAGCCTAGTTTTACTGAAGTTTTGTTTAGGGCTTAGGGTTAGGATAGGGTTAGATGGTGCTTTATGCGGTTACTAACCCTAAACATAACCTCAGTAAAACTATGCTTTGCCCCGCCCTACTAGTAGTAGCCGTAGACTTTGGATGCAATCAATACAAATTATCTACTTGCCCGGCGGGTATCTGTTATCTGTGTCTACTCGTTGTATTCCATCGTGTGATTACTCGTGATTATGCTCTATTCAATCCATGGATAGAGGTCGAAGCGGCTACACAAGCCATATACATTAAAGCAGATGTACAAATGTGAGCTTGTAGATGTGTATTCAAGGCTAAAATGCCCGTGGCTGGTATCAACGGTTAAAAGACTAAACCATTGTCCCAAGGTCTTTGGCCGCCTAGGTCTTACCAAACAGACCATTTTCCGGTGAATGGCTTTATTTTGTTAAACCGACTTATTCCGCAACTCATTAAAACATTTCTGGACTTGAATGCCTCAATATCGCATTAGCATAATGAATAAAAATTGTAATCATGAATCATTTTTTTTTCCAGGGATAAATTGTTGGTCCAGCATCATCAAAACAATGCAAAACAAAATAAAACTAGTGAAGCACAATGATGACTTTGACCTTAGATAAAAATACGGTAAAACATTGCATGCGTGGGACTGTTTATCTCAAGAATTGCCAGTTGCCAATACTTAACTACTGTACTTCAGTATAATCAGTGTTGTAGTGGTACTTTTAGAAGTGGGGGGACGCCTCTTAGGACACGTGCACGCACACATGCATGTGCATTCGCGTGCACCTGCACAACGCAGACAGACACACTATTAAAACATGCATATTGAATAGTATATTGAGAAAGATGGTTTACAATACTTAATTGTATCCATAAAAGTAAATGACAAGTCAAAAAAGCAATTTTTGCCCCCAAAAATATTTTAGATGTGAGAGAAGTGGGGGGACTCCGTCCCCCCGCGTCCCCCCTCCACTACACCCCTGAGTATAATAATAAAAACGGTTAGAACCATAGTTCTAATACATAGTTCTAGTAGTAACCAATAACTTACTAGTTAGTTGTGAGGATTGTGAGCAAATCTGCATAATGATCTTTTGGTACATCAATCACGGCATTACGTTTGGACTTTTACTAAAGTACATTTTTAATTCCACATTATTTCTGTATTGATACTTTCACTTCCATAACATCTGTTTAAACTGCACAGATTTGAAGTGAATCCAAAGTCTTCCTGGTCAAGCAAACAGACCTCGGCATCGCTTACGGTCGACAGTAATGTCAGTACAGCGCCAGTTCACTGTCAGTGATCTGAACATGAGGCCAGACCACCGGTATGGTCCTTTAGGTCGACAAGCCATCAGGCGAACACACCACCAGCCCACATAATTGGAGACATTATCGTTCACTCTGCTTATGTGAAAATAAAATGCTTCATCAGCATGTTTTCCCCAATAACCCTGTGGCTTTCAAAGCTGGGTTGGGTGGGGCCCAGAGCCTTAGACTAGAGACAGAGTTGAGAGACGGCGAAATCATTTTGAGACCGCGGCATACGTTGATGGCCATCAGTCGCAACAGTTGGGATAACGGTCGCGACTGTTTTATGGTCTACCCAGTCTCATCTGAACACACTAGACAGTTTATAAGTTACTCCATTCAGTATTTACATATTTGGAGGCGGCTACATTTTCCAAAACAATATTTTAAAAATATAATTTAAAAATAAAATAAATGAAATTCCACGGAGAGCGTAAAAGTGAAACCAAATGGACTCGCAAACCAAATGGACCCTTGCGGGTCCATTTGGTTTCATTTTTACACTCTCAAGAGTTAAAATTCATCTGAATTATCCCAAATCCACACAACTAGAGATCTAGGTTTGCTTGTTATGTTTCTGAAATCCATCCTGAAATTGTAGATAGAACAGAAGAAATCTTTGGGTTTTGGGGTCCGTGGGGCTAAAATGTCACAAAATGGTGGTCCGTGGCTCAAATGCTGAATAAATAGTGGACCCTGGTATGAAAAAGGTTGAAAACCATTGACATAAGCCTAATAGACACCTCCTACACAGCCCTTTGTTGCTCACAAGAATGATCCAAGGATCCAAGATAGAAGAGGGTTGATGTTGTTACTCACTGGTACAGCTACAATACAGGTCTGCCAAAAAGGGGGGAACTTTTTTTTAAGCGCCACATAGCGCGCCCCTATGGCCGCGGCCCACCGGGAGAGCTCCTGGTACACCCTATAGCCAGTCCGACCCTGGACATACAGACACACACCCAGGGGAAATGATTAGTACTCGACAAGGATACTGTTTGGTTCCCCATGCGTTTGTTTGGTCGGTGGCAGCTATCACCTCACATACTCTGGCACATACAGCAGGTGTGGAGTTTTGCACACGCACGCACACACACACACACACACACACACACACACACACACACACACCACACACACACACACACACACACACACACACACACACACACACACTACTCATTTTGTGTGCTGCATGCATTCCGTGTCTCATCAGGGGTGGATCTAGGCATGAGCATGGGGAGGGAGGTGGGGGGGGGGGGGGGGGGGGGGGGGAATGCACGCACACAAACAACTCCCAGCTCCCAACTACTCCCAACTACTTTTTTAGCGTAAGTTTTCAGGGGTTTTCAACCCTTTTTTTTCCCCCAGGGACCACCATTCTGACGAAGATCAACCCAAGGGCCACCACTATTGTGTCCCATGCTGACCAGGGCTGTCACAGATCTCGTGGGACTGTCTCGAAATAGCACTTCTGTCCCGCATGC
The DNA here is from genome assembly GCA_039105355.1 of Benthosema pterotum. Taxonomy (NCBI): domain Eukaryota; kingdom Metazoa; phylum Chordata; class Actinopteri; order Myctophiformes; family Myctophidae; genus Benthosema; species Benthosema pterotum. Next base: position 42,495,837 of record CM076980.1, on the reverse strand, counting down.
CTCAAATCAAAGATATGTGAGAAGAATTGAAGCCTACATGGCTTTCGCTAAAGCTGTACACTTTTTTTTTAAATAAAATCTTCCTCCTACCAATACTTTAATTTAAAGGAGAATTGCACACCAAAGGTTTTTTTATTTATTTTTTTTTTATTTTATTTGCACTTAATTTGATAGAAAAAAGTGGTCCAGGTGTTATTTTGTGAAAACACTCCTTAATGCCCGTTTCCCCTCTCCCAAAATAGGCTTATAATGGGGCTAAAGGGTCTAATGCAAGTTCACCTATATACATCGCTCCAAAATGCAATTTTCTGCTATATACTGTCTCCGCACCATGTCACTCACACTTTCACTTTTGGTACAGCAGTGATTCAGCTGTCTCAAAAGGTAGGGGCGTGGCACCTGGTTTATGGCTGAACCACTGCTGAAAGTGAAAGTGAGTGTCAACACTCTACTGACTTGCATTTTGGAGCGATGTATATAGGTGAACTTGCATTAGACCCCTTAGCCCCATTATAAGCCTATGTTGGGAGAGGGGACACAGCCATTAAGGAGCGTTTTCACAAAATAAGTGCAAATAAAGATTAAAAAAATGGTGTGCAATTCTCCTTCTCCTTTAACACGCTATTACAAAACACACATTAACCACTTTTTCCAAAGATGTGATGCATTACCTGTACCTAGGGTATGGAATATTTACTTGTAACAGACGCATTTCTACATTGCTATATTGTGAATACTTTCACCACCACTGGCTGCCTAAAAGTAAAGGAAACTTTGACTGCAGAAGATGAGCAATAACATCTCTTTGCGACCTGCCCGTACAGGTGCTCGAGCGCTCAGTTTCTGACCCCTCAATGTCACAACTCTTACGTGGTGGCTTTTTCAGGACCTTTCACTGCTTCACCTCAGCAATTACTCTATGGTCTCAGCCACGGCGGAGCACATAGTTAATGATATGATTAGCCAAATATGTCAAATATGCTAATTATCTCATGATCACAAAATGAAAAAACAAACAAAAAAAAGGATTCTAAAGAACAAAATACTCACAGATCAACAGAGAAGCAAAAGCTTTTCATCAATTTGTTTTCCATGTTATTTCCACCCATGTGTGAAATTATTTGGCTCATGGGCAAAAATAACAGAGAAAACTCAATGATAAATTGAATAAAGGCTTTACCTAACTTTTCTCAATTGATCCTGTAGATTCCAGTCCTGTGATGTATATTGTTGCGCAATTAATTTGATAAATTGCATATTTATTTATTTATGATAATTATGCACAATGCAAAAACATTGGTTCCATGTTTAAAAAAAAAAAACATTATTGTGAGAAAAGTTTGGTACGCCCTTTAATCAGGTTTCTTTTATAGCCTAATCCCCGTCTATAAGAAAAACGCAGGTAAAAGAGGAACATTTGAGCACACTACCACATCCGTCAGTTTTCCTATTCACTGCAGTAGAAGAGATGTTACACGGCAGACCGCATGTCATCTCCTCCTACACTAAATACGTTCCCTCTGACCACCAGACTCGTTGCTGAATGTGTCTCTAGTCGGTGGTGTAAACAAGGTTGACATCTCTCTGAGACGTGACTGTACAGACAGTGGTGTGAACAGCAGGGGCGGATCTAGGCATGGGCATGGGGGGGGCGCAATGCCCCCCTAAATGCCATGACTGCCCCACTAAACATGATGGCATCCCGAATTTCAAAGATATTTAAAATTAAAGCGATTTGAAACACTTCTACTGCTACTGACCACAATTTTGGCACCACTAAACCAACAGCATTTCATCACTGAAAACAGAAAACTCTCTGAGTCAGACCTTTAGCTTTATGTATGCTGCGTGTCTGTTGCGACTTCAACAACAACTGATGTTATTATTGATGCTTTACTTGCCTAATAAAAGTCCTGTAAACGAAAATGGTATGGGTGCGACTTCATCGCTCCCCCCCCCCCATTGGGAAATGTTACATCTGCCCCTGGTGAACAGGCTTGGGGGAATTGCATCTTCGCCCACGCGCCAGCACTGCTCGCTGGGCGGGTGTAGAATGACAAACGCGCCAACGAGTCAAATAGCCGTTAGGCGTTAGTGCTAATTAAATGCCATTCATCAGAGTGCATTGTGAGTGCAAGTCCATATCAAAGATATGTTTTTTTTCTTCTTCCTCCTGTCGGCATACGATGCAGGGGCGGCTCTAGGCATGGGCATGGGGGAGCAACCCCCCACCCCCCACCCCCTAAATGCCCAGACTGCCCCACCAAACACGATGGCATGCAAAACAACCCAAATTTCAAAGATATTTCAAATTAAAGTGCTTATACTTAAAATGATTTAAAACACCACCACTACTACTAACTAACTACAATTGTGGCACCACCAAACCAAAGTCAAAGTTGCATTATTTGTTACGTTACCGCAGCAAAATTGGTTCTCTGCTTAAGACCCATCATTTGGAGCGGTGAGCTCCAAGGAGCGGTGAGCTGCGGCTTGCCGCGTTCGGGAATCAATGGCTGATTTTGACCCCCAATCCATCCCTTTGATGCTGAGTGCCAAGCAGGGAGGCATTGGGTCCTATTTTTAAAACCTTTGGTATGACCCATCCGGGAATCGAACCCCGGCCTCCCAGTTCCAAGGCGGACACTCTAACCACAAGGCTACTGTTCTGGTATGCCACTGTTCTGGTCCAACAGCATTTCATCATTGAGAACAGAAAACTCGCTTTAACATGATGTCTAACAATACATTCACTGGGCACATGCTTTAGTGCAAAACATCCACCGGGGATGGGAATAGGGTGCATTTTACATCCCACCCATCCTGGCAGGTCCTTCATGGATGCACTACCGTACTGTGGCATGCACTGTTGTTTTGCATAACTCTTTGCAAATGCCATATTCAGAATTGTGTTTGTTTCTTTCAGATCACGTTTTCTACTTGAATATGGCTATAATTAACGGTAATATGACGTGGGAGGTAAGTGCTGCAATTTGTATTTTCAACTCATAAAATGTGACCACTTGTGACTGCGGTTGATTCACTGGGGAAATGACTAACTGTTCAGGAGTGGAGAAAAAAATGATTTTATTTTATTTATTATTTTTTTCATGCAAAAATGAGTTCATAGCACTCTTCACATACTGGAGCATGTCCTGAAATAAGAATCAGAGCTTAATTTGACAATTAAACATGGACTAAATGCTTAAGCACGTAGCTTAGAGTCCACAGAAGGGAAGCTCTCAAGCCTGTTTTCCAAACTCACTGTTGTCTGCAAGACATCACTCTAGAAGCTACATCTCCAAAACTGGTGGGCCAAACTGGAAAAAAACATTCCAAAATGTCCAAATGTCCATGGGACCCACCTAGAACAGTGGTTTTCAACCACTGTTCTCATACCGGGGCCCACTATCTATTCTATTTAGGAGAGACAATAGGACAAACTGTTGTCCAAAATAAAAATTCTTCTACATTTTCAAAATGTCTAGATCCTTGAAAATTCCATAACCAGGTGTTTAAATATAATTTAACTCTTGAGACCGTAAAATGAAACCCAAACAGACCCTTATGGTTCCGTTTGGTTTCATTTTACACTCTCGAGAGTTACAGATCTATAAGGGCCCATTGGGTTACCAACTGGCCATCCTTTTGCTGGGGACCACCTGGAATCCACTAGTGTCTCCGGACCCCGGGTCCTGGGAACCCATGTAATTGAAAACCTGCGTACATCACTGATCCATAATCATTTTGAGCACAACAGTTATGAATTGCTACTTTGACGTGGACAATTGACATCTTGTGATATCAGCGTGAGTGATCACATTGTTCGTCCATGAACAAGCGGCAGTAGTAGTGAAACCAAATGGACCCTTGCGGGAGCCTTGCAGTTTTCTCCCAAAATCCATCCTGGAAATTGGACAAAAGCAAAATAAATGTTTAGTTTTGGGGTCTGCGGGGCTAAAATGTCATCAAATGGCGGTCCGTGGGCTCCAATGCCGAATAAATAGTGGGCCCTGGTGTCGAAAAGGTTGAAAACGACTATAAAAAGTCGGCCACCCTGCCATTCTTCCAGCCCACCCTTGTAGGGCTGGCTAAATACTGCCCTGAGTAGTGCTACTACTACTACTACTACTACTACTACTACTGCTACTACTACTACTACTACAACTAAAGGACTACAGGCTGGCCCATGGGCCTCATAAGTTCCACTGCAGCGCTGACACCAGTTAACAGTCAGAGCGGGTGTTTCACTAGCTTGTTTTCTGCCTGAAGGGTGCAAACAGAGTTCACGCTGTTCCCGTCCTGCGTAGCTGCAGTAGCCAGCGTTTGACAAGTTGAGGTCAAGGCCATAGCGCTATGGACTAGCCCTCAGGCCACACAACTGTCTGCGGGGTGTGAAACCCCTCCGAATCATCCTGACATTGGCCGTCGGCAACGCGAGGGCGCCTCTGCGCGCTTCTGCCTCTCTAAAAAAAGAACCCTGCCTAATGAGACAAATATGGATAATACATTATACTTGCCCTCTATAACTAGAATTGAACATTTAAAACACATAGAATAAGCTCTTCAGTTTAAAAAATAGTTTGTTTTCATGTTTTTATCCCATGGGGGCCGCCATTTGACTGTGCCTGTCACATGACCTGTCACAGTGATGAAAACACGGTGTGTGTTGTTATGATTAGTCACGACCCGGGTTGGCTGGTTGGAGCCTTGTGGATTTGGGATTATAATGGATACGACCTGTTTTCAATGCTGTCTACTGTATAGTCGCTGGTTCACCCTTAATAATAATAATAATAATGGATTGCATTTTTATAGCGCTTTTCCAAGTGCTCAAAGCGCTTTACAATGGTCCATTCATTCATACATTGGGAAGTAGAGCGGCGAACAGTCGACGCCAGCGTCCCCACTTCCCACATTCACACACCAATGGTGGCCAGCTCACGCTGACCAACTCATTGGAGGCAACTTGGGGTTCAGTGTCTTGCCCAAGGACACTTCGACACGTAGACAGGAGGAGCCGGGATTCTTCCTGTGTAAGTCTGCGCGGTGTCCCTATGTTGGAGACATAGGGGAAAGCTGGGAAGACCCAAGCAGCTTGTTTGTTTCCATCGCTGGCCAGGGGCGGATGTAACATTTCCCAATTGGGGGGGTGGGGGGGGGGGCAGGAGAAAATGGTTGACTTCATGAAGTCAACCATTGAAGTTGCACCCATACCATTTTCTGTTACAGGACTTTCATTAGGCAAGTAAAGCATCAATGATAACATCAGTTGTTGTTGAAGTTGCAGCAGACACGCAGCATGCATAAAGCTAAAGGTCTGACTCAGAGAGTTTTCTGTTTTCAATGATGAAATGCTGTTGGTTTAGTGGTGACACAGCTTTAGCAGTAGATGTGTTTCAAATCATTTTACATTTGAAATATCTTGGGTTGTTTTGCATGCCATCATATGGTGGGGAAGTCTTGGTGGGGAACTCCTCCATGCCCATGCCTACATCCGCCCCTGTTGCACTTAGGCTACATTTACTACATTTTCAGTGGCGCATCAACGTAAATTTGCCAGCATTTTTGCCCATCATATCAAACTGAGAATTCTCCATCTCATATCCATTTACGGTTTTATTCAGCCGTGCAATGCTGGGAGCCACATTACAAAACCAAAGTAGGTATAATATAAGATTCAATTGGGAGCAATAGCTACTTTTACATGAATTGCTGCGAACGCAACAAGGCTCTACTATTTGCTCCGTTCATACTTGTGCCGTAACAGAAGGGGTTTTGAAATCAAATATGGGTTTTAACCCTACACAGTCCCTGTTGAAGCATTTTCCGTTTTGTGATGTTTTGCATTTTCCTTTATAAAACACATTCATAAAGTGTCCAGCCAGTAATGTTTGGTATCCTTTTTTTCAGGACAACCTCAGCTACAATAATAAACCATAATTAATTCACTTTTACATACTATAAAGGTAATTTGAACCAAAAACTACATGCAAAAATAAAAATCGGACCTTGTTTTTCAGGTTTATGGACTTGTAAAAATCACAAATATGATTATCTAAGAATTTTGGCTGTTGAGAAAGTCAGGATATGTGGTTTATAAGAATGTAAAATGATGAGGTTCAAGAGAAATAAAGCCATAATCGCTTATTTTGAGCTGTTATTAGGTAGGTATATCTATGCCAGGCGTTTTTTATTTTTTTTTACAGATCTTATATTAGTCCTTATATTCCACACTAGGAAGTATTTCATAGCTATATTTGGTATATTTTTGTTCAGCACAACCTAACCCATATGTCAACAATTATTTGTTGCAATTTGACCTAATATCAATGCATTTGACCCAGAAAGAGACAAAATAGACAAAAACTTTTTTTTTTTTTTTTTTTTTTTTTTTCTTTCTTTTTTACAGATCTTTATATTTATGCCCTGAAACAATCTCTTGCCATGGCCAGACCAGGGTATAGCACTGAGCAGACTTCTTCCTCCTTGCTCCTTCCTCCAGCTTCTTCCTCCAGTACATTGGACATTTGACAGTTCAACAAAGACTATATATATATATATATATATATATATATATATATATATATATATATATATATAATATATATATATATATATATATATATATATATAGTAGTCAAATGAACTTCCTCATTTCCGCCACGCTGACCTCATATCACCTGTATTTCGTCCCCTGGGCTTTGTTGATGGCGGCACACTTGTTTGTGTTCTCACACAAAATGTGCAAAACACTATGAGAGAAAAAGATCAAACAGTTCGACCGGCTGGTAGGGCGTGGGGGTGTTGGTCCAATTGGCCTTTTTGGAGGAACTTAAACTGCTCCTCCTCCTCCTGCCGCCTATATAAAACAACATTGTAACAGTTTTGCTTCCAGGACCATAATGTATACAATGTTTCCCCCTCCTCCTCCTGCTGCCTATATAAAACAACATTGTAACAGTTTTGCTTCCAGGACCATAATGTATACAATGTTTCCCCCTCCTCCTCCTCCCCCTCCTCCTCCTGCCGCCTATATAAAACAACATTGTAACAGTTTTCCTTCCAGGACCATAATGTATACAATGCTTCAATATGAGTCTGCTCGCTCACTCACACACACACACACACACACACACACACACACACACACACACACACACACACACACACACACACACACACACACACACACACACAATTGATCAATCTGTCTTTGTTTTCTATTGACAATGGGGACAACCGGAAGTCACGGAATGCATTGGAGTCTATGGGCTGTGTCCCTGCCCCTCAATGTCGCAACTCTTCTACTAGATGGCCATGATAGAGTGTATATAGACGGCGGATGGACGGTGGAGATTCTGAAGGAGATTTCGGCTGCGTCACATCCCTACACGTCTACGACGTGGTAACTGCCTCCCACTAGCCAAATGCTGGCTAGCTAACTAGCTTTTTGACTCATCCTTGGGTGTAAAAACCTTGTTTCGAAAAGCAATGGACACGACGACACAGAACACATCGGAGAAGAGAATAAACAAACACATGCGCACAGATTTTACGCATCTGGACACGTGTACATATTTATGTACACGTAACTTCAAAGGGTTATATTTATGTGAAAAAGTGGTCGATTCTCTTCAAACCAACGTTGGCTGAAATCTACAACTGCTCCGGATTAAAATGAGACCACCCAGAAGTCCGACAGTGACGTCATCGTCACGCGACGTCACGTCAATGTGACGTAGATCGGTAGACTGAGCAGGGTTAATGTCAGGAATTTCTATCGAACAATCGAGTATCAGTCAGATTCGACTGTGCACTGATGATGTGATGGCGCACACAACAGGTGCATAACAATAATATGTAACAATTTTATTTGATTTCAGCCTACGTCCAAAGTAGTGAGCATGCAAAATATAAAATATTGTTCTGGAAAATCTAGCCGCCTCCACATTTTGGGCATACCCACCCAAACGAACAAAACACTATTTTAAAAATAAATGAAAACAGTCAATGAAATTCCACGGCCCTCTCACGTATTAGGAGGGCAATATCAGTCACCAGAAAAAAGATGGGTTGTTTTTGAATAATCTGTCATGGTTATAATGGAGTTTTAAGCTCTAAATTGGGTTTGTATAGAAAGGAGCTGGAGAAGCTAAAATGAACATCACATATCTAAATAGTGAATGGAGTTACTTATAAACTGGCTGGTATGTTCATATGAGACTGAGTAGACCATAAAATGACCAAAAGTTTTTTTTTTTTTTTTTTTTTTTTTTTTGAAGTGGAATATCCCTTTAAACTCTGATGATTTAAAGAACGTGTGGCAGTTCATCCCGCCTCCCACTAGACTAGACAATGCAGGTTCATGTATTGCCGGCTAAATACCGGCGGAACGTCCTTATTTGGAACCCCGAGGTTAGCGCTGTGACATTTGGAGCTGATTAAGGCCCCTGCGGTGACCTTTTGCATGGCAGGGAAAAAAACACCCTGGCTGCCTTCGCATTAGTGCTTCCCACATTATCATGAGCTCCCATCTAATCTCTTCGCCAGAGCCGCGGAGCTTAATATCGTGTGGAGAGAGGCGCACAAGGACCTTCCCTAATGTACACGCCGTGGACTCATTTGAATAAAGCCCCGGCTATTAGACGCGGCCAAAGGCTATAGGCGCCTGGCTAATGCACCCAATCAAGTCCAATGTCATTAGCCTAGTCGGGAGAAAGTGTCCCCCCTGCTACTATATCATCTGAATTAAGCTCCAATGTTTGGCCTTTTTTTTTTTTCGCCCCGGAAGCTTAACCCGGATTACCGTTGAGCCAAGGATACGTTCAGATTATTGTACGTTAGTTGACCCGTAAAGCGCGGGTTGCCCCAAGGGGCAGGGTTTTTTTTCGAGTCATTTGCGGGGCTGGTTTGGGGCCAGGGACGGATGTAACATTTCTCAATTGGGGGGCAGGATAAAATGGGGGATATGAGGGCGACTTCATTGCCCGTGTCGCTTCGCAATGAAGCCGCACCCAAACCCCTTTTCGGTTACAGGACTTTTATTGGTCAAGTAAAGCATCAATAAAAACATCAGTTGTTGTTGAAGTTGTAACAGACACGCAGCATGCATAAAGCAAAAGGTCTGACTCAGAGGGTTTTCTGTTTTCAATGATGAAATGCTGTTGGTTTAGTGGTGCCACAGCTGTAGTTAGTTAGTAGGTATAGGTATAGGTAGTGTTTCAAATCATTTTAAATATGAGCACCTTAATTTGAAATATCTTGGGTTGTTTTGCATGCTGTCGTGTTTGGTGGAGCAGATTGGGCATTTAGGGGAGGCATTTAAGGGGACATACGGCATTGAAAATGGCGTGGTCTTGTCGTATGTATAGATCTCAGCAGCTGGGTTCGCGACATGCAATTCATAGCTGCAGGGTCGTGACACTGGTGGTGTCCAGAACAGTGACCGCTCACAGAGGACGCTACGAGCTGGTAGGTACTCAGTGTTGCCAACTGCCAAAATACAAAATGCACTAGTGGCACTTCCAAAATGCACTAGAATGCGCTAGATGCTCGCCTGGAACATACAGATCAAAATGAGCATTAATCTTCTACATTCTCTAGTTGTGTAGACTAAGTTGGGCTAATTCACATGATGAATATTTTAACTCTTGAGGGTGTAAAAATGAAACCAAATGGACCCGCAAGGGTCCATTTGGTTTCATTTTTACGCTCTCAAAGAGTTAAACAGCTGTCCATCGAAAACCGCTATCATAGGAGGAAAAATGGTGAAAAATTAGGGTTTTATCTATGGCGCCTGTCAATCAATTTCCCCCCAACTCATCAGTAAAAAAGCACTAGATTTTCCCCTAGGAGTTTTTCAGTAATTTTGGCGCTCGGGGGGTCTGGAAAAAAAAAACAAAAAAAAACAAAATCTAAATATAGTGACAATATATGCGCCAAGTTGGCAAAACTGTAGGTACTTGCAGTGGCTGCACTTTGTCATCCTGTAACCCGGGGACAGAGAAAAGGGGACATTCCCCTTGCCCACACGACACCACCACCAACAACAACAAAACACACACATACACACCATCAAGGGCCCCAACGATTGACCCTGGAAATATCCAACAACTGAGCGTGGACACTGCCTCCGGAGATCAGATGAGCCATTGTACTCTGCAGGAAACAGAAGGACGGGCAGCCGTTGCCTTTAAATAACCGTTATTTAGCCACCCTTGTGGAAAACAATGTGTTTCCTACGCTGACGTTTGTCCCTTATTCAGGCTGGTATGAACCGCAGCTCAGCTTGGGCACTCAGTTTCTGACCCCTCAATGTCACAACTCGTGTGCTCGGCGGCTCTGCATCGGACGGAGGGATGGACAGACAGACAGACAGACAGACAGACAGACAGACAGACAGACAGACAGACAGACAGACAGACAGACAGACAGACAGACAGACAGACAGACAGACAGACAGAGGTGCACTATGAGCTTGTAGGTCTGCTATTTTTGTTAAATCATGAAAATGTGACACAAATCTTTGAATATATTATTTCAGAAGCAAACATTTTTAACTCAAATCTTTGCTTCTGGGGGATCCCTAGAACATGTTTTCAGATGGGCATCCGCAGCCAAATATAGATAATTATGGGGGTCCTTGGCATGAAATATGTTGAGCATCACTGACAAAGGTACATAGATAAAAGATGGAATTTATTGTCAAAAACTAGAATCTCGTGTCAGAAAGTACAATCTAGTGTCAGAAAGTAGAATCTAGCATTGGGAACTACAATCTAGTGTGAGAAACCAGAATCCACTGTCAAAAATTAGATTCTAGTGTCAGAAACTAAATCTAGCGTCAGAAACAAGAAATCTAGCCGTGGATACTAGAATCTACTACTGTCAGAAACAAGAATCTAGCATCAGAAACTATAATCTACTGTTAGAAACAAGAATCTAGCCACAGAAACTGGAATCTACTGTCAGAAACAAGAATCTAGCATCAGACACTAGAATCTACTGTCGGAAACAAGAATCTAGCATCAGACACTAGAATCTACTGTCGGAAACAAGAATCTAGCATCAGAAACTAGAATCTACTGTCGGAAACACAAATCTAGCATCAGGAACTAGAATCTGCTGTCGGAAACAAGAATCTAGCATCAAAAACTAGAATCTACTGTCGGAAACAAGAATCTAGCATCAGAAACTAGAATCTACTGTCGGAAACAAGAATCTAGCATCAGAAACTAGAATCTACTGTCGGAAACAAGAATCTAGCATCAGACACTAGAATCTACTGTCGGAACCAAGAATCTAGCATCAGAAACTAGAATCTACTGTCCGAAGCAAGAATCTAGCATCAGAACATAGAATCTACTGTCGGAAACAAGAATCTAGCATCAGAAACTAGAATCTACTGTCGGAAACAAAAATCTAGCATCAGAAACTAGAATCTACTGTCCGAAGCAAGAATCTAGCATCAGAACATAGAATCTACTGTCGGAAACAAGAATCTAGCATCAGAAACTAGAATCTACTGTCAGAAACAAGAATCTAGCATCAGAAACTAGAATCTACTGTCGGAAACAAGAATCTACAGCAGCATCAGAAAGTAGAATCTACTGTCGGAAACAACAATCTAGCATCAGAAAGTTGAATCGACTCAGAACAAAATGGTTTAATACTGTTTTTCTCGACCCCGTGACCACCCCTCTGTCGGGTGCGTCCCGCTCTGACTCGTACCGGTCTTGAACCTGTCCTGACCTTGTACCGGCAATTCTTTAAAAAAAACACAAGAGAGAGGGAGGGAGAAGGAGGAAGCTTCAGGAACTGTAGCCTCATGACCCCACAAGTCCCACAGAGGAGCCCGGCGGTCAGTCACAATGAAGCACGAATTCAAGGCTCTTTTTTATTTCATTGCCTTTTTTTTTCGTCTTCATCTTTGTGAACTATTGTGTGAAAATGACTCAATTCAACCTACAGTAATAACAAATTGCATAAAACTATTTGAATTGTAATTTTTAATAATACGTCACCTTCTTAAAATAATCGCCTAAGTCATTTTTTCCAGGTTTTTCAGGAAACACACAAAACTCCCCCAAATTTTTTTTGGGGGTGTTTTGTGTGTTTCCTGAAAAACCTGGAAAAAATGACTTAGGCGATTATTTTAAGAAGGTGACGAATACTTAGTGTTATAACATTTTTTGTTACGATGTTAATGACTTTTCTTTGAGGCTCCTTTTTTTTCCTGAGAGTGTAAAAATGAAACCTTCAAATGTTCACATTTGAACACACTGAGGAAAAAAAAATGCCTGTTGCCATGTGATATTGATCAAAATATTGTTAGTGTATCAGGGCCTTTAAGGCTCCGATTCCGGGGGCACGGTGGCACAGTGGTTAGTGCTGTCGCCTCACAGCTAGAAGGTCCTGGGTTCGATTCCCGCTAGGGGCGCTGCTATGGGTGCTGGCGGTGTGTCTGCTCCTCCACGTCATCAGTGCCCATACCCGAGGCGGGGTTGGCAAAAGGGCCTTTCTGTGTGGAGTTTGCATGTTCTGACGCTGAGGAAGACCATCTAGGTCGAAACGCGTTCGTTGACTGCACGTGGAGGTAAATAAAGATACACAAAAAGGACGTTCATTGAGTGCTGGCATTTCTCTTTTTTATTCTGCATTTTTGAGCCTTGCACCTAGAAGAACTTTTCATAACATGGAGTGTTGCGGGTTGTCTGCTTCGGCAGCTCTCTCTGAGTTTGCATGTTCTCCCCGTGTCCCCTAGGGTAGATACCCTCACAAAAACATGCAGTAATCCTGGGCTCTAAACTGCCTCCCCCTGGCCAGCCGGGGCGCCTGATGGAGGGGACTGGAACTGGTTGGAATAACGTGTTCCTTCCACTGCGCTACGTCCAACCAGGGAAACTCCCCCCTGTCAGGTGAAAAGAAGGCGGCGCGACTCCTCATGCATTGAAGGAAGCATGAGGCCAGTCCGCTGCCTCCCCAGGTTGGTGGAGGGTGTGTAGAGCCCAGGATCACATTAGGAATTGGCACTGGGTGAAAAATGGGTTACAAAATCGTGGGATAAAAATTATAAAAAAAAAAAAGTCTCCGATTCCAGTTCCGTCTGCATATGCTCTCATGTAGCTGCTCTGTAACACGGGTGTTGTCGTCGGTCCCGGAAGCTTTGTAACCGTGACAGGTTTGTGCTTTTCACAATCACGCCTCCTTTGATGCCAACGTTTTGTACCAGGAAGAATGTCGCAGAACAACGTGTCTCTGGGGCGACTTTTCAGTTGCCACCCGAAATAAAGCAGCGGGGTTGGGAAGGAGCGCTTGTTTTATCTGCCGGCTACTACTAGTAGGGCGGGGCGAAGCATAGTAACTCTTGAGAACGTAAAAATGAAACCAAATGGACCCTTGCGGGTCCATTTGGTTTCATTTTTACACTCTCAAGAGTTAAAATATTCATCATCATATTGATCATTCTGTAGGTTTGACTGTTTTGTTTCCACAAATCCAGCCTGGAACTGTAGATAAAAGCAAAAATAAATCTTTAGTTTTGGGGTCTGTGTGGGGCTAAACTGTCCTCAAATGGTGGTCCGTGGCTCAAATTTTGAATAAATGGTGGTCCCTGGTGTCAAAAAGGTTGAAAACCCCTGCTTTATGCGGTTACTAACCCTAACCATAACCTCAGTAAAACTATGCTTCTCCCCACCCTACTAGTCGTAGCCGGCAGATAAAACAAGCGCTCCTTCCCAAACCCGCTGCTTTATTTCGGGTGGCAACTGAAAAGTCGCGTCTCTGGGCAAAACACACACCACACTACACAGCTGTCGGACGCAAAGCTACTCACTGTCAAGAAAAATAAATAAATAAATAACTGCTAGTGGAGAATTAGAACAGCTCTATTTTCCAAATGACAGTCATGCGTTTGTGAAGACCATAATACAATATTATGGGAGAGACAGTGGAGTATGAGTAATACGATTAAAAATTGGAATTACTCAAGTAATGGGCAAATATAAGAAAATAGGCTACAGTACAGTAGGCCCCAGTAGGCTACAGTATGGTACTGTACATTTAGGCTATACTTTATTAGGCTACTGATGGTAGTTACACCACTGGTAGCCATAAATCTCTAGTCTGAACTACACTGGGCTTAAAATAACCTCCAGTCCAAAGGGAAGTAAAAAAAAAAAAAAAAAACGAGAGAAAGGAACAAACAAGAGGAACCGCAGCATCGCATTTGCACAAGGGTTCTCATCCTCTACCGAGGATACTTTCATTATAATCTCACAGCAGGGGCGGATCTAGGCATGGGCATGGGGGGGTAATGCCCCCCTAAATGCACTGACTGGCCCACCAAACATGACGATATTTCAAATTAAAGTAAGTAAATAAGTAAGTAAGTAAGTAGCCTTGCCAGGCCATGATGTCAGGAGGCCCAGCTGAGCCATTGATGCCCATATAGGTCAGGAGCCTATCTCCTGTTTCTATAGCGTGAGGCAGCTTGATGTACAAGGACACCCCCTGGACAGGGCAGGGACTTACCCCCAATCCATCCCTTGATGCTGAGTGCCAAGCAGGGAGGCATTGGGTCCCATTTTTAGAGCCCCGACCTCCCAGTCTCAGGGCAGACACTCTAACCACAAGGCCACTGAGCTGGTTCAAATTGAAGTGCTTACATTTAAAATGATTTGAAACACCACTACTACTGCTATCAACGAAATACTGCTACCAACGAACTACAGCTGTGTCACCACTAAACCAACAGCATTTCTTCATTGAAAACATAACTCTGAGTCAGACCTTTAGCTTTATGCAAACTGTCTGCCTGTCTGCCTGTCTGTTGCAACGTCAACAACGACTGATGTTATCATTGATGCTACATTGCCTTATAGAAGTTCTGTAACCGAAAATGGTAATGGTGCGGCTTCAATGCCCGTGCCGCAAAGCGACACGGGCGATGAAGCCGCACCCATACCACGTATGCCACAGATGAAGTCGCACCCATACCATTTTCTCCTGCCCCTCCCGATTGGGAAATGTTACATCCGCCCCTGCTTCACAGGCTTTGGATTTCCCTGCCTCCCCGTTCAGCACAGTTTTGAGGGCCTTTTCTATTAGTTTGCTTTTACGACCCCCCCCCCCCATCCTCAGGTCGGGGTGGAGAAATAAATTGCCTTTTCGCAGCAACGTTTCACACGACGGGCGGGCTGCTTTCATCTGCGTCCGACTCCAACTAAGGATGTGTTCGCGAGCAGAGTAAAACGCATTGGATTCCCAGGGAGAAAAACACGTGAACACTCAAAAGCTTGCTCTGCGTGCGAGAGAGAGAGAGAGAGAGAGAGAGAGAGAGAGAGAGAGAGAGAGAGAGAGAACAACGAAACAATGTAAATGTAATACGAGGCTGAGCTGCACAGTGCAGGAGGGGCCAAATCCATTCGCGACCGTGGCGGTTTTATAACTGTCACGACTATTTGCATAACAGTCTACCGTTTTTCAATTTTGTACATGTTTAAGAGGTGACACTATGTTAATAGACCCGTTGGTGTGTTTTTTCATGTGCAATAATGGCTTCCCTTTGTATTTAGGGTTTCTTCCTGAGGGCTGAACCTTTCCAGCCAAACGTGCCATTAAGAAATATATAGTGACATCATGTGCTCAGCCCCTCCCCTAACCCCTCCCCCTTTATCTTGCAACTAAAGCTGTGGGCGTGGCTTCAGTTCAGGTGGATCTCCACCCATCACCACCCACCACCACTGCTAGGACCCCTGCGAAGTTGACCTTCAGGGCAGTGTTGCCAACTTGGTGCATTTGTCACTTTTTCAGACCCCCCCCCCCCCCCCCCCCCCCCCCCCCCCCCCCAGCGCCAAAATTAGTGAAAAACTCCTGGCGGAAAATCTAGTGCTTTTTTGGCTTGTGAGTCTCTCTCTCTCTCTCTCTCTCTCTCTCTCTCTCTCTCTCTCTCTCCAGTTGGCGGTCAGTGAAAGATCTTTTCACTGACCGCCAACTGGACTTCATGTTTCTCACTGAAACCTGGGTACAGCCTGGAGATCTAACACATTTCCCTGATCTTCTCCCACCAGGCTGCTCATTTTTTAACTCACCCCGGTCTTCTGGTGTAGGCGGTGGTATTATTACTATTTATAGGTCGCACTTCTCTTGTCGACAAATCCCAGCCCCTTGCTTTTCCAGTTTCGAACTCCAATTATTCGAGCTTAATTCCATCTCCCCTGTACTTTTTGCCCTGGTCTACCGCCCCCCTAAATCAAAGGATTTTATAATTGATTTTGGAGACTTCCTCTCTGGAATAATGTCAAAGTATGATCACGTCCAGATCTGCGGGGACGTAAACGTCCATGTTTGTTGTGAATCGCTCCCCATGGTCAAAGAATTTTTTAATCTTCTTGAGTCATTTAACCTTTCCAGAGCCATTACAGGCCCCACACATAATAAGGGCCACACACTAGATCTTGTCCTATCTTCTAGCCTCACCACTACAGTTCTCGACGTCTTCCCTATTCCGTGTATCTCAGATCATTTTCCTATTATATTCACCACCTCTGTCCCCTGCCCCGTGGCTAACGCTCTTCCCCCAGCACGTCTCACTCGCACCATTAACCCTTTGACTGCTCCCCAGTTTTGCAGCTTATTCAGTCTCTCTCCTCTCAACACTCTGGACTCCTCCTGTATGCTTAGTGCAGATGCCCTCCTCGGCATCTTCAATTCCACCTGCACAGACATCCTGGACTCAGTCGCTCCTCTGGGACGCAAAAAACACACCAAAGTATTGCAGGAGCCATGGCTGAATGACTCTACCCGCAGCCTCAGACGCCTTAGTAGGCGTGCTGAGCGCAAATGGCGCAAAGACAAGCTCCACGTTTCCCTGGAAATTTTACGTGGCTGCCTCTCAGACTACCAAAAAGCAGTTAAAGCAGCAAAATCATCTTACTACTCCAACCTCGTTACTATTAATAGCCACAAACCTCAAGTTCTTTTTAACATCTTTAACTCCCTGACCAAACCCTGTGATGTCCCTCAAATTGTCCCATCAGTTGCCCTCTGTACCGAATTTCAAAATTATTTCATAACTAAAATTTCCGACCTTAGGGCTGCTCACTCAGTGACACCCTCAGACCCTGACATAGCCCCCCCCTGTCCTGCTAACTTTTCCCAATTCCTCCCAATAACCCTCTCCGCTCTCACTGACATCGTCACACAATTACGTCCAGCAAATTGTCCCTCTGATTGCATTTCTCCCCGGCTCCTCAAAGAGGTTTTTGCTACAGTTGGCCCTAGTGTTCTCCTCCTTATAAACTCCTCCATCTCATCCGGCTCCGTCCCTCGCTCTTTCAAACATGCATGCGTTCGCCCTCTATTGAAAAAGCCAAACCTGGACGTTTCCGTCCTCTCCAATTTTAGACCGATTTCCCAGCTTCCTTTCTTGTCTAAAGTCCTGGAAAAGGTTGTTTACTCTCAACTACAGACATTTTTATTGTCCCAGGGCCTGCACGAAAAGTTTCAGTCTGGTTTCAAACCAGGCCACAGCACGGAGACCGCTCTGCTGAGAGTTTTTAACGACCTCATTTTAACCGCCGACTCTGGCACCCCCGCTGCACTAGTCCTCCTAGACCTCTCGGCCGCGTTCGATACCGTCGATCATACCATTTTACTATCTCGCCTAGAACATCAGGTTGGCATCACTGGAACAGCCCTTTCTTGGTTCCATTCCTATTTATCTGACAGAACGTTTTCTGTCCACCTAGGGGAATTTGCATCACCACCGGCCCCCCTCTCCTCCGGAGTGCCCCAGGGCTCTATCTTAGGCCCCATTTTATTTCTCCTCTATATGCTACCCCTAGGACCCATACTGGCAAAACATAATATGGCCTTCCATTGTTATGCAGACGATGTCCAAATATACATACCGCTCAAAGCCAACTCCACCATGTCACCCTTTCAGCCATTCCTCAACTGCCTAAACAATATCAAGTCTTGGATGGATACCAATTTCCTAACACTTAATGAAAACAAAACTGAAATCATTATTTTTGACCATCACCCTAGCCTAGCCTGCTCCTCATTAGGTGCTCTAGAAGTAAACATCCATCCTAGTGTTAAAAACCTCGGTGTTATCCTTGATAAAGACTTCAAATTCAACAAACAAATAAGCTCTGTTGTCAAAACTAGCTTTTTCCAACTCAGAACTATCGCTAAGGTTAAGCCCTTCCTCCCCCATAAACAATTAGAAACAGTTATCCACGCATTCATTACCACTCGCATTGACTATTGTAATTCACTTTACATTGGTATTGACCAGGCTTCCATCAGGCGCTTGCAGCTAGTGCAAAACGCAGCTGCCCGTCTTCTTACTGGCACTAAAAAGCGTGACCACATCACCCCAGTTCTGGCCAGCCTCCATTGGCTCCCTGTGAAGTACAGGATTGATTTTAAAGTTCTCTTATTCGTTTTTAAAAGTCTCCACGACCTCGCACCCTCTTACCTTTCTGAACTAATTGTGCCATATGTCCCATCCAGAGCTCTAAGGTCTGCAGACCAGCTCCTGCTGGTCCAGCCTAAGACCAGCAGGAGGAGCAGGGGAGACCGCGCCTTTGCAGCTGCTGGTCCTATGCTCTGGAACATGCTACCTCTGCACATCAGATCAGTGCAGTCAATTGGGTCCTTTAAATCCCTCCTAAAAACTCATCTGTTCTCGCTCGCTTTTAATTGACCCTGACCCCCCCGGCCTGTCATTTTATCCTGTTTACCTTCTTTTCTGCCTACACGTAGGTGTGTGTGTTTTTGCGTCTGTGTGTGCGTGTGCGTGCGTGTGCGTTGTGTGTGTTTGACACCGTATCTCACGCTCTGTCCTGAGTTTCCTTTTTTGTTTCTTTCTTACTATTATCTATGTCGTGTTGTCTCTATTTTTGCTCTGTTCAGCACTTTGGTACAGCCCTGGCTGTTGTAAATGTGCTATACAAATAAAGTTTGACTTGACTTGACTTGACTCTCTCTCTCTCTGGTTTTGTAGTTCTCGAAACATTGTCTCATCTTGACACCAGTCTCAAGATAAATTGTTGTTGTCTCAGCAAACCAGGCATACTTAATGAACTGGTAGGGTGGAATCATAAAAATGACAGTTTAACAAACACTGTACACTTTTTGGGGGAAAAAAATAATCTTACTTTTCATATAATATTAATACCTGATGATCATGTTTTAGGGTAGACAAAAATCATGGCACTTCAAGAGTGCCATGTACTGTAGCTCTCAAAGAGTTACATCTAGTTAACCAAATATCCATCATTTAGCCTGGGGACCACTGGTTGAAAACCACTGTCATAGGAGGAAAAATGGTGAAAAATGAGGGTTTATCTCTGGTGCCTGTCAATCAATTTCGACCCCAACTCACAAGCCAAAAAGCACTAGACTAGGGGGGGGGGGGGGGGGGGGGGGTCTGAAAAAGCACTAAATATAGTGACAAATGCACCAAGTTGGCAACACTGTCCTGAAGGTCAACTTCGCGGAGGTCCTAACAGTGCCCGGGACAGGGATCTGGCGCATGCTTGAAGCCATAACTGGCAACTGGCAGAGGCATGGCTGCGCTTGCATTAGAGAAATGAAAAGGGTCTGCTGCACTTGCGGGCAGCGCCCAGATCAGAAGCAGATGTTGTTGGGTGGGAGGGCCTGCCGGGTTCCTTACTGTAAATCGGGGGGTACTCCACACCGCAGCATTCCCTTTCCCCTCGGATCCGTATTTAAATCTTCTCAGAGCCGCTGGCTGGAGAATCTCTATTCCTTTGCTGTTAAGATGTAGTATATTATTCTTTTATTCAAGTAATAAGTAATGTAATGTTATTGCTTTTTCTAAGGGGTCATAAGCAAAGTTATTGCCCATAACTTTGCTTATGTAGTCCAGTTAGAACAGCACAACGCTAAAACAGCATAAAAAACAAAAGCTCTTCTTAGCAGGAAGAAGAGCAACAACAAAGCAGAACCAGCACAAAGCAAAAACAGCAGAAAAACAAGAGCAGGTAAGAGTGAAAAGAAGAGAAGTTTAGAGAGGCAGAGCAGAAAAAAACAGGCAGGAAGGGCAAAGTAGGGAAGAATAGAGTTCAGCAGAGCAGGAAAAGAGAAATGGGAAACAAGGCAGGTGGAAAACAAAACGAATTCTTGAATTCTCTGTCTGTACCTGGGCAAAGTTGCAGGTAGTGTCCAGCTGCTATCTCTCTGCGGAGTCAGACCGTGTATGTAACAATGGGACCGCTTCCCTCACATCCGGAGATCGCTTTTGGAAAGAGGGAGAACTCTCCATATGGAGCCATAAATCACTTGTCTTCGGTCAAAGGTGATGCACACGGCCACAGACCCCACCTCAGGGAAGCAGAGAGCAGGGGCCAGGCGACAGGGAAGCATATGAACGCTGCTTGTTGTACATTTTCAATATTAAGTATATTCTAAAGTTAGACTAAACTACAGAGTTTTACACCTCGCTTTTCTTTTTATTTCATGGACTATTTCAAAAAGTACAACAGTAAAATGAATCGTATCACGTCTGCTTAATGCGTTTGACTCCCCCCTCGACACGCACGCTTTGTCGCACGGTGCCTCGAAAAAAAAAAAAAAAAAAAACTTTTGTAGGTCAAAAGAAAAAAGTTGTATTGTGTTGCATTGTAAAATTAATAAAATCACGCTACCGTAGCATCAAATCTCGCACTACACGTTTGACGAACAGCTTCTTCCCCCAGGCAGTCAGGCTGCTGAACAGCTGACCTGTACTGTATAGAACTGTCTTTGTGTTGTTCTTGTCTCTGCTGTTGTGCTGTTTGTTCTATATGTGGTTTGTGTCGTGGAAGACCGAGATGCTCTGTTGCAAAATGAATTTCATTGTATTCATACATTCGATGTATCTATACACATGACAAATAAACTTGAACTTGAACTTGAACTTAAAAAACATGAGTGAAACGAAATATATACATTTGAAATTACATCAAACAAACGCCACGTTAATTTTATGAGTTTATTTGAAAAGCAGTGGCGGCTGGAGCAGGGTACCTGTCCAGTTGAATTACAGGTTTTGACTGTAATTCAACACTGTGTGTGTGTGTGTGTGTGTGTGTGTGTGTGTGTGTGTGTGTGTGTGTTAGTGTTGTAGTCAAGACCACCTAAATCGATATGAAGACAAAACCAAGACCTAGGGTGGTCGAGACCAAAACGAGACTGAGACAACCACGGACTTGGTCAAAATGAGATCAAGACGAGACTAGCACCTAGAGGGGTCGAGAACAAGACCAAGAACTAGAGGGGTCGAGACCGAGGCCAAGACCTAGAGAGGTTGAGGCCAAAAGCCAATTTTTGATTGTTCTGTATTAATAGTACAACATAACACATTTTTACTTACTTTACTTATCCCCATCATGCCGGCTGGCGCATAGGGCAGCAACAAAGGTCCTCAATTGCATCTGTCTTTGGCCATCTTCTCTATGGTGTAGTTGCTGGAGCTCCTTCTCGATCGTCCTTCGCCATGTCACTTTTGGTCTCCCTTTCTTCCTCTTGCCTTCTGGAGTCCAGTGTAATGTGACTCTTGGGATGGCATTAATGTCCATTCGGAGCACAGAGCCAATCCAGGTCCACCTGTGTTTAAAACATAACACATTACAGAGACTTTAGTTGTCACTGTACAATACTTACTGTCACTGTACAATACTTGCATCGTCTCGTCTTGCCTTGGTCTTGTCCTCGTTTTCTCAAGTGGTCTCTTTTGCCACCGAGACCACTCGAGAAATCGAGGGCAAGACCACGAGACAAATAAAGCACAGAGCGGCGAGAACGAGACAACACCAAGACAATTGAGGACGAGACAAAAACAAGGCCGAGACAACAACAATTTATCTTGAGACTGGTGTCAAGACGAGACAATGTTTCGAGAACTACAAAACCAGAGAGAGAGAGAGAGAGAGAGAGAGAGAGAGAGAGAGAGAGAGAGAGAGACAGAGAGAGAGAGACAGAGAGAGAGAGAGAGACACAGAGAGAGAGAGGCACAGAGAGAGAGAGAGAGAGACAGAGAGAGAGAGAGAGAGAGAGAGAGAGAGAGAGAGAGAGAGAGAGAGAGAGAGAGAGAGAGAGACACAGAGAGAGAGAGGCACAGAGAGAGAGAGAGAGAGACAGAGAGAGAGAGAGAGAGAGAGAGAGAGAGAGAGAGAGAGAGAGAGAGAGAGAGAGAGTACAGATTGGACAAAGTGCTGGGGGGGGGGGCTCTCCCTCACCACTTAATGGCCGTCCTTGGGGTAAAGTCTGCCTGCCATTTTTTTCCTCAACCCTGAAAGCAGAGCCGGGAACTCTCTTGCACAGAAAGTGTGACCGCCTGCCCGAGGTGTCCGTTTCAGGGTAAAGAGAGAGAGAGAGAGGCACCACCGTGACCATCAACATGTCTGCGTAATGAGTTCGACTCCCTACTCTACATTGGCAGTTTTTTGGCACAGAGGCACTTTTGGTACACTCTGTCGCGCCGCAGCGGCGGCTCGAAACAACGGCCGTCCGATAACACCAGCTCACGATTCGGCTTGTATATGGGTCGTCTTTGCGTGTAAATCAGACATGGGAATGGCGTTGGACGTTCCGAGGCAGCGGAAGGACAAGCGATTCTACACGGTACGACACGTACGCATTCAAAACCGCCGTCTCCGACCAGGGGCGGATCTAGGCATGGGCATGGGGAGGGCAATGCTCCCCTAAATGCCCTGCAGTCTGCCCCACCAAAACAACCCAAGATATTTCAAATTAAAGTCCTTGTATCCTAGATTTGAAACACTACTACTGCTACTAACTACAGCTGTGTCACCACTAAACCAACAGAATTTCATCATTGAAAACAGAAAACTCTCTTAGTCAGATCTTTAGCTTTATGCACACTGTATGTCTGTTGCAACTTCAACAACAACTGAAGTTATTATTGATGCTTCCAGTGTCGCTTCATCGCCCATGGCGCGAAGTGACACAGGCGATGTACAAATGTACAGCCATCCAACAATGTTTTTTAACATTAGTGATTCAACAGTTCCATCCACGTGCGGATAAACACTGTACTCCTCCAGGAATGATTGAAGGGCATTTCACTATGGATCTCCATATCAACAATGAAGCGCTGTTCATCATTTGTCTCTACCTATCCGTCTCTATCTACTGCACTGTCCGCCTCAACTTAAATTCAGGCTCTTTGTTTCTCCACTAATCAGTGATTGGCCGTATCGGCCAAAAGACCATATCATTTTTATTACCGTATTGTCCCAAATATAAATGATCCTGGTTATAAGACGACCCCCATTTTCATTTGTGTAAAAAGAACATTGAATGTCAACCAACATTCCCCGAATATAAGACAATTCCATTTTTAGGATGTTTCCAATGCAAAAAACTCTGTCTTATATTCGGGCCAATAGGGTATGGGTCCGTGCAGTGCCAGGGACTGCAGATCTCCGAAACCGGATGTTGTGATGAAGTAATCGTGTGCGTGATGCGTTGCAGTGTTGCCAACTTGGCGGATTTGTCACTATATCTACCTTTTTTTTTCCAGACCCCCCTAGCATATAAATTGGTGAAAAATGCTTACATGTTCACGCTCTCAAAGTGTTACATTTGGTTAATCATTCGGTTAACCAACTATACCAGGTAGAACAGGTCCATCATGCGCTGGTTGTGGTTGGGCCGGTCTAGGCCAAATCACGCTCAAAATGCCCGGGCCGATTTTTTAGCCCAGTCCACCACTGCGCCTCTACCATATCTATTGAGATGCTGTGCAGGTTTTTTCATGCAATAAACGTCAACAGTTATAGATTCTCCTCAGCAAGGTTCAGCCATGCAGCCAGCCTTCTTTTCAACCGAATGGATTACCCGTCTCCACTTCTTCTTCCCTGGGAGTTCAGTCTGTGTTTAGAATCGGCAACTCGACCGCAACGAGCTAACTTTATTAGCGTATCGAGCACAAATGGCCTATTGGGTTTTGTGGTCTCTCTGCATGCACAACGGTCGTTATTTGAACTCTAAAACTACCTAAGAAACACACAAACACAAACATGTTGCTCTGCACATCTGCTTAATGTGCAGCGGCGCTATATGGACAACGGCGGTCCTGAGAAACAAACAGCCTCACTGAAAAGGTGGAATTCCACACGTTTACGGCATTCTACGACGTAACTAGACGATAAATGTGCCATGTCTCAGCCGGTTTGGGGAGTCTGTACAGTAGTGAATGCCCGTAATCCGAGGGCCGCTCGCCTCGCCGACTTCAAATTGGACAAACGTCACACACTCCCCAAGCACAAGTTCAGTGCCCAGCATTGAGTCGGAGGGACACACGGTTGTTCAGAAACACCACAACAGGCACTGGCCATGTACTTCAACATGTTAATGATTTCTATAACATATCCTTAACCCATAGTTCTCGCAGTAACTTGCAAACTAATTATTTACATTTCCCCATTCAGTAACACCATTACAGTTATGTAATGTGAGACAGATAGACAGACAGATTGATAGATAGATGGGCTTAATCACATGATGCATATTTTAACTCTTGAGAGCGTAAACATGAAACTCAAAGAGTTACACCTGGTTAACCATCATTTTACTTTTTTCCAGAACTCTTTACTTTTTAAAAGTCAGTTCCCCAACACTGGTGGTTTCAGAGATTGCTCTCTAGCAGGGCGGATGTAACATTTCAAAATGGGGGGTGGGGGGGGGGATGGTATGGGTCTGGCTTCATCGGCGATGAAGCCGATGAAGACCCCAGCTGTAGTTAGTTAGTAGCAGTAGTAGTGTTTCAAATCATTCTAATTATAAGCTCTTTAATTTTAAATATATTTGAAAATTTGGGATGCCACCATGCTTGGTGGGGCACTCATGGCATTTAGGGGGGGCATTGCCCCCCATACCCATGCCTAGATCCGCCACTGTCTCCAAGTCCAAACATCTCAGCTTAAAATAAATAAACAAAACAAAAACAAAAACAAAAAAGCCCAAACTAACGCAGAGAGTACAAAGTTCCGCCGACCCTTTGAGTTTACAGTTATAAAGTGTGATTATGCAATCTATACAACCTTGCTGTAGGGGAGAGAAGCCAAGACTCCCCACCTGCGGTGCAGAGGAGATAAAAGCAGGGAATTAAACATTTATGGGAACGAAGGCAGCGAGCAGCACCTGAGAACCCATTAATCTAACACACCGCTTCCACTTTGCACAACTCCGGCAGCATGCACGCACGCACGCACACGCACGCAAGCAACGCGTGGGGATACACAGCGCGTGCAACGGGGAAGATTGCAGGAGTGGACAGCAACGTGCAGTACTACGCGCGCTGGCTGCGGCGCGGCACAGGAGTAAACAAACTGCTTCACACACGTACTGTAAAAGTGCTATAACGAGATCTCGCAAATTCCTGGCAAAGATAAGAGAGGAAGAGCTAATTGTCTGCATGGAGAGGCAGAGAGGGAGAGGCAGAGAGAGAGAGAGAGAGAGAGAGAGAGAGAGAGAGAGAGAGAGAGAGAGAGAGAGAGAGAGAGAGAGAGAGAGAGAGAGAGAGAAAGAGAGAGAGAGAGAGGGGTCGAATGAAACATTTCAGCAGGACTCTTATTAGGCAAGTAAAGCATCAATAATAACATCAGTTGTTGTTGAAGTTGCAACAGACACGCAGCATGCCTAAAGCTAAAGGTCTGACTCAGAGAGTTTTCTGTTTTCAATGATGAAATGCTGTTGGTTTAGTGGTGCCACAGCTGTAGTTAGTGGCAGTATAGTAGTGGTTCAAATCATTTTAAATAGACACACTTTAATGCTCTGATGCCCTGATGCGGTCGAAACATGTTGGCTATGTTGCCTTTTTAATTCAATGAAGGATTTCCCTGATTTTTACTTCCTGTGTGCCCAGATCATCGCTTTCTTTTTATATGGATTGTTCCCGTTTTGGATCTGTGTGAGGACCTTTTTTACTAGTTTTTTTTTTTTTTTACTGATAACCACCTCCATCTGAGCACCTGGTTAGCTTCTGATTGTGAGACACACTTCAATTTGAGATATCTTGGGTTGTTTTGCATCACGTTCGGTGGGAATGTGATGGCAGAGAGAGAGAGAGAGAGAGAGAGAGAGAGAGAGAAAGAGAAAGAGAAAGAGAAGAAAAGAGAGAAAGAGAAAGAGAAAGAGAAAGAGAGAGAGAGAGAGAGAGAAAGAGAAAGAGAGAGAGAGAGAGAGAGAGAGAGAGAGAGAGAGAGGAGAGAGAGAGAGAGAGAGAGAGAGACAGAGAGAGAGAAAGAGAGAGAGAGAGAGAGAGAGAGAGAGAGAGAGAGAGAGAGAGAGAGAGAGAGAGAGAGAGAGAGAGAGACAGAGACAGAGAGAGAGAGACAGAGAGAGACAGAGAGAGAGAGAGAGAGACAGAGAGAGAGAGAGAGAGAGAGAGAGAGAGAGAGAGAGAGAGAGAGAGAGAGAGAGAGAGAGAGAGAGAGAGAGATAGCCTGCGCAAAAAAAGAAGAGGTAAGCTAAGGAGAGGTAAACAGTCTTACACATCCGACGGACGGGGATGGAGTGAAAGGTGAGAGAGGAGGTGTGGGGGGAGGGTTTTAAACAAACAGAGTAACGGTGTGTTTTAAACAGCCGGTGATGGACAAACGACGTCGCCCAACATCCATTATTTGTCTATGGGAGCCGCCGATTCAGCCGACATAGCAGCAGAACGGGCGACGGTCGAAAAAATGGGCCTGGCAACCTGGGCCATGCCATTTTCGTTACAGGACTTTTATTAATCAAGCTCATTAAAGCTATAAAAGACCCAGAGAGTTTTCGGTTTTAATTGATGAAATGCTTTTGGTTTAGTGCATGGTGCCACAAGTTCGTTAGTTAGTTAGCAGCAGTAGTATTGTTTCAAATCATTTTAATTATAAGCTCTTTAATTTGAAATATCTTTGACAGCTTTTCGGCCAAATCCGCCGACATTTTCCCGGGGATAACCAATCAGAGCCAAGTGCTGCTTTTCTTTCCCCCCCCATCGACCCCGAGGCAGTCTGCTACCCTCCTTTTTTTTCTTTTGCATTTTCCCCTCTCACCTTTCACCTTGCTTCTGCTTTGATGCTGCAGCTGTTTCCCAGCAGACAGACACTTCGGCAAGAGAATCAGTTGAGACAAATAAAAGCCACTATGAATATTGAGCATATTCTGATTTTTATCTTTTTAGTTTTTCATTCATCCATCCACCCCTCCACCCACGCATTCAACCATCCCTCCATCTACCCATCCACCCATCCATCCATCCATCCATCCATCCATCCATTCATCCAAACTGCAGCTATACAGTAACATGATACTGTATATCGTTGGATGTATTTTATGTAGTATTTTGATATATCGCAAAATATATCAAATAGCGCAGGGGTGTAAAACTCAGATACAGAGTGGGCCAAAATTTAAAACTGAACAAAGCCGCGGGCCAAGTTTGAACAAACTAACCTTTTAAAGGGGAATTACACCCATTTTCAAAAATTTCCTGAGAGGGTACAAATGTGAACCAAATGGACCCTAGCGGCTCCATTTGGTTCAATTTGTACCCTCTCAGGAAAAAATGGGTCTGAAAGAAAAATCATTAACATGGTGAAATACATCTTGGTGATGTCATCAGATGTGTTTCACCATGTTAACACTCTCCGTGCCAGCCCTTTTTCATATTTTTGGAGGTAGCCAGTGCCAGTTTTTTTCATCAAAAACTCATATTTCATATTTCGGTCCATGTTTCCCCACGGACAAGTTAGTTGGCGACACACACTTCCGGTTGCGGTTTGGTGGGTCTCTTGTTATTGTCTATCAATGGTGGATGCGGTCGCTGCTAGCTGCTGTTAGCATGGGGATCGAATTAAACCGGCGCCGGTAAGTTACGTCACGTACAGTAACGTTAACATCAGCGGCATCAGTTGTTACTGTAAATCATAATGATAACGGGAGACGTAGATCTATTTCAATGGCATGAAAACTGTTAATGATGAAATACAGAATTGGGGGAACTTTTTTCGTCATGTCCACACAACTTCTCTATGGTATATTAATGAATATTAAAATGTTGAAAATGGGTAGTCTTCTCCTTTAATTTGATAATATCTCAAGGGCAAAATAAAATTACAAGGCGGGCCAAATTTGGCCCGCGGGCCAGAGTTTGACACCCATGAAATAGCGTGATATATTCATTATCGAGGGCCTAATATCGGTATAGCCACATCGTCCCATGCCCTAAAACAGATACATTGGCGGGGTGAGAGAGAGAGAGAGAGAGAGAGAGAGAGAGAGAGAGAGAGAGAGAGAGAGAGAGAGAGAGAGAAAGTTGCTAGACATCCGTCTGGGAAGCCAAAGCTGTGATAAGGGGCAGCATGTTATGTAGCAGCAGCAGCAGGGCAGCCAGGGAAACATATGGGCGCTGCGAGTGAAGGAAAACAGGCTGTCGACACCTTGTATCAATACAGACCTTCTCCCGTGGGTGCTTATCTCAACATGTTGGAATAATTCCAGCCGCCTGCCTGTTTTTTTTTTTTAAACACCTATGTGGTCCGGTGGATATACTGTATAATGTGTACAGTATACCGGCATTGGCAAGTGTAACTACAACATTGTTATTTTCATTTTATTTTTGAAAACTTTCCCACCTGCGTGAACTCTGTTGATAACGCCTCCTATATACACACCCTACTTTACCATTTACCATTTTGTTCGGACTAGATTCTAGTTTCTAACGCTACATTCTAGTTTCTGACGCCACATTCTAGTTTCTGACGCTACATTCTAGTTTCTGACACTAGATTCTAGTTTCTGACGCTACATTCTAGTTTCTGACACTAGATTCTAGTTTCTAACGCTACATTCTAGTTTCTGACACTAGATTCTAGTTTCTAACGCTACATTCTATTTTCTGACACTAGATTCTATTTCCTACGGCACCCAGGTGAGCAGTATGGGTTAGCGCCCCAGCCTGTGTCCTCCGTGAGGAGGAAGCCCAACAACCCTTAATGAGGCCGTTAGGAGGGCCATTATGATTCACTGCTCCTGAATGAAATTCCGGTGCTGGGAGTCTGGTGCAACGCACAGGTCCTGTGCCTGGTGAGAGCAGGAGCAGACCTGGTGAGACGTAGGAGGGGTCTGGACAGGAGTCAACCCACAGAGCCTAGTCCTTCCATGTGCCAGAGTATGGTGTCTCCCAGTACCGGCAGAGTAGTTCTGGAGCAGTGGACTGTGTGGCCTTGGGTCTTTCCCTAGTGGACTGACCGAGAGTAGCTACTGGGACGTAAGTCGGGACTTGATCAACCCCGGCTGGGTCGCCTGAGTGAGGGGTATGATGTTGCGAGACCCGAAACCCCGATGACCTTGGGATACATCACTGAGGATACGTCCCAGTTGCATCCATGCAATGTATCTTTAAGCTAGTTTCTGACACTAGATTCTAGTTTCTAACACTACATTCTAGTTTCTGACACTAGATTCTAGTTTCTAACGCTAAATTCTAGTTTCTGACACTATATTCTAGTTTTAGTTTCTAACGCTAAATTCTAGTTTCTGACACTATATTCTAGTTTCTGACACTATATTCTAGTTTCTAACGCTACATTCTAATACTAATACTTGGTCTGGGCTACTGCTACCGCCACGGGCGATGAAGCCGCACCCATGCCATTTTCTCTTGCCCTCACAATTCTGAAATGTTACGTCTGCCCCTACTTGTGGTGTGTGTGTGTGTGTGTGTGTGTGTGTGTGTGTGTGTGTGTGTGTGTGTGTGTGTGTGTGTGTGTGTGTGTGTGTGTGTGTGTGTGTGTGTGTGTGTGTGTGTGTGTGGAGTGTGAATTCTTCGCGGCCGGTTTGACAGGTGCATGGCACTTTGGAAATTATTTATAATGACGGCTCCATCTCAGAATCCATCTCTCGTTGCTGCATGGTCACAGCTGTCCCTGTCCAATACGTTATGACACCGCTGTGCTAACCCTGCCCTCGATATGTAGCAGGGGCGGATGTAACATGTAACATGTTGTAGGGGCAAGAGAAAATGGTACGGTTGCAGGACTTTTATCAGGCAAGTAAAGCATCCATAATAACATCAGTTGTTGTTGAAGTTGCAAGAGTCTGACTCAGAGTTGTCTGTTTTCAATGATGAATTGCTGTTGGTTTAGTGGTGCCAAAATTGTAGTTAGTTAGTAGCAGTCGTGGTGTTTCAAATCATTTTAAATATAAGCACTTTAATTTGAAATATCTTGCGTTGTTTTGCATGGCATCGTGTTTGGGGGGGCATTGCCCCCCCATGCCCATGCCTAGAACTGCCCCTCGATATGTAGAGGCGCGTGGAAACGGAGCTAAGTGGCCCATATAACACGTCAGGGTTAAGTACGCGGTACATAATGTACAGGGGACCACTTATCATTTATTTATTTATTTATTTTGTTCTGTTTGCGCGTGTATTTTGCCAGCCTTTTTCGAGTGCCGGTGTCAATCCTGAAAGCGTAATTAACACGTTTTTGTGGGAACACATTTTGGTGTTACATATCTAAAAAAATGACTATTCTTTTACATTCTCTGATTGCGTACACTTTAGGTAATCTTATGAACCCATTTGTGTGAGTGGATTGAATTCCGAACGCGGTGAGCCAGATAACTATGTAAGCCAAGCAGAAATGTCTGTGCGTCACATTTCCTACGTTTTGTTTTTTTGTCATCATTATTATTCTTAATTCAAAAGGCTTTCTTCGGATGAATAAAACTTTTAAAAAAGAGAGTTCTGTTTGGAGGTTTTACAGCCTACAATTCAAGCATAACTCAATACAAGACTGAACAGCTTGGAAATGTACGGTACAATTCAAGCACAACTCAGTAATACAGGATAACTGTGAATGGACAAACCATTAAGAATGCACTTGTTGGCAATGGCCTCCACCCTGGTGTAGTCTTTAAAAAAAATAATGTTGAAGTATCAAAGTTAAGTGCTGGCCTACCTTGTGTATGTCTAGATTGCTCCACTGATACTTAACACTTACTTTGCCAGCGTTTTTTTTTTTAGGTAGCTAGTGCCAGCGATTTTCATGTCAAAGCCATATTTCATATTTCGGTCCATGTTTCCGGTCGGACAAGTTAGATCGACGCACACAGGATCTTACTTCCGTCTCCTATTTGGGTCCCTCACCTGGTAGAGGAGACAATAGCGACAATAGCAATACTAATCAAAGGTCGACGTAGATCAACTTCAACGGCAGCCGTCGCAACTATTATTTGAATATGATAAGATTGACGTAGATCAACCACGATGGCAGATTAACTGGTACGTACTTAAGTTAAACAAAAACAACTAGAAAAAGTGCCCTTCTGGACACAGGTCTCCACCAGGTCAGGTTGTTGTCCCCTGGTTGCACTAAGTGAAAACGATTCCATTCTTTCTTATGCCTTTGATGACAAATGGATGATTTGAGGGGTTTAAATTCCCCCCAAAAACAGTGTTTTGCAAATATCCACCTGTTGGTGCCACTAGAATAGGCCAATTTCTAAAGTTTGCAGTTATATTTGAAAGTGTGTTAGTTTTCAAGCAAATTGCACACTGCATTCATGATTTGATGCTTTTTGTTCAAAATGAGCCAATCCTGTAAACTTTGAAAGCCAATGAAATATAAAATATCGGAGCATGACCATAGAGTTTTTGTGTACCAATTTGCAGTTTTTTGGGGACAGAATCTAGAGAAGCAATATGAAAGAATGTTCAGGCCGTTCTAGAAAATGTGGGGCAGAGGTTCATCGTTGGCATACAGAGAGTATCTGTGCATAGTTTGGCATTGACCGTATAGGCGGTGCAGGAGATTAGCTGTACACAGACGGACAGATGGACGGATTGCAAAACATACTTTTCACCATGCCTTTGGTCTGGTGGACACCCAAAAAGGGGAAAAAAGTTTTGATATGGAGATAAGACGTTTCTGGCCGGCAGCGCCCGGATGTAACACTTCCAAATTGGGGGGCAGGAGGAAATGATATGATGAATGAAGATGAAGTCGCACCAATACCATTTTCGGTTAGAGGACTTTTATTAGTCAAGTAATGCAACAATGATAACGATCAGTTATCAGTTATGAAGTTGCAACAGACACGCAGCATGCATAAAGCTAAAGGTCTGACTCAGAGAGTTTCAATGATGAAATGCTGTTGGTTTAGTGGTGACACAACTGTGGTTAGTTAGTAGCAGTAGCAGTACTAGTGTTTCAAATCATTTTAAATATAAGCGCTTTAATTTAAAATATCTCGCTTTTTTTCCATCACATCATGTTTGGTGGGGCAGACTGGGCATTTAGGGGGGCATTTCCCCGCCATGCCCATGCCTAGATCTGCCCCTGAGCGACCAGATGGTAAAGCTTTTGAGCAGAGAGAGAGAGTGCAGAGCCAGGGGGAGGAATCGGTTTCACACGTCAACTGAAAAAACAGAGCCGCCGCCGACAGCGATATACCGTGGCAAAATGGGTTTTCCGCGACGCCCCAAAGCACTGTATTATCTTTCTCAAAATAGATACTGCGCCGATAAAACAGCATGCGGCGGGCTTTCTCGGGGTAGGAAATCCGTACATGATTTAATGACGGTTCCGCGGCTCAGCTAAAGTGCTCTCACTGTATCCCGTTGGCCCCGCGGGGTCAATAATTCTCCATGTCTAGCTACCAGGGGCGGGTATAGGCATGGGCGGGGGGGGGGGGGGGGGGGCAATGGGGGGGCAATGCCCCCTAAATACCCAGTCTGCCCCCCCCCCCTCTCCAAAAAAAAAAAAAAAACATGCCATGCAAAACAGCCCAAGATATTTCAAATTAAAGTGCTTACGTTTAAAATGATTTGAAACACTACTACTCCGGACCCTGCTAGCTACACGCAGGTTTCTCCTTTTTTTCTTCTTCTTTCTCTTTCAGCGAAACCCGTAAACGTCGAGCGTCGAGCGACACACATGCTCATCCACTTTGTTTTAAAAAGATCCCTGCCTAATTAGACGAATATGCCTTGAAACATTATACTTTCATTCTCTAACTAAAATACAGATAAAACCCCTCCAATACTTTTTCCAAACGTAAAGATGATCCCACCCGAAAACGAAAACAATCCCCAGCGAAAGAGAACTCCAGCTGTACTCCTCATGGAAAACACAACGGTACTCCTCCTCGCTCGACGGACAAACATAATTCTCCCCGGAGCAGATGACGGCCCCAGCTGTGTTACTCCTGTCAACGGTGAGATGGTGGCCACCGAAAAGCATATAGACAAAGTTTATACATCTCAAATGCAATCAGGTCCCAGGTGGGCCCCCAGCCCCTTTGTGGGGGGGGGGGGGGGGGCAGAAGAAAATGGTAAGGGGGGCCCATACCATTTTCAGTAGTGCTTCAAATACTTTTAAATACAGTATAAGCACCGAACTATCTTGGGTTGTTTTACACGCCATCATGTTTGGTGGGGCAGACTGGGCATTTAGGGGAGCATTGCTTCCCCCCATGCCTATGCCTATAGATCCGCCCCTGCTTCCGTGTGTCTTTTGTCACAGAAGCATCACAGCCCGCCAATCAATCAATCAACTCATGAACACTCCCAACATTGACGTTGACTTTCCTCTCCAAGACATATACAAAACAGAGGGCTCTCATAGAAAATAGGACAGTAAACATAAGGATGGAAATGGTCTTAAGGAATATTTTGAGCCATGTTCTTTTAAAAGCCATTATAAAATAAATCCTTAATGAACATTATGTGGCAGTGCTACAGCTCGGTCTCTGTCCCATGGCTTCTTTTCCAATGGAAGTCGCACATAGAGTAATAAAATATAGATAATATATAGAGAGTGGACTGGAGCGATAGCCCCGCCCCCTCACCGTTCATTTCAATACAAGTTGCTCAGTGGCGTTTTGAAGCACCCGGAAGACCGCCGGAAGTTCCCATTGGAATAACATTGTAGGCTACTTCCGCCTAGGGTTGCCAACTCTGAGATCTTGGAATAAGGAACACTTCTACGACCACGCGGCGAAGCAGCGCGGTTATTAGGTTAAGTCTGCGGTTTTCTGGTGGAGCTGTTGCCCCTGTGACCCAACTACGGATAAGCGGTTGAAGGTGGAGGGATGATTTCACATACCATATTAACCTTTGGGATCAGTTAAGGCCTGTTTACTGTGGTCAGTAAGGAAGAATAGGCCGTTAGGCCTATTGTGCTGTATAAAGGTTAATCAATTATGAACAAGTAGTCCATTGTCTTTATAACATTAAGAATCCCGATTTTTTTGCCCTTTTAAAGGGAAAAATTTGTATTGAATATGCACACATTTATTAGACTAATAACTACTAATAAACCGTCAACCATATTAGCCTACTGAAATAGCCTGGCTATAGTCATATACC
Organism: Benthosema pterotum; assembly: GCA_039105355.1. Taxonomy (NCBI): domain Eukaryota; kingdom Metazoa; phylum Chordata; class Actinopteri; order Myctophiformes; family Myctophidae; genus Benthosema; species Benthosema pterotum. Next base: position 42,461,441 of record CM076980.1, on the reverse strand, counting down.
CACATCAGCAGCTTTAATTATTATTATTAAAAAAAGACTGAGTCTATGACAGTTGTTGTGGGGGGGTTGCATAACTCTCATACTATGGCTCTGGGAGTTTGCGGAACTCTCTTACTCTATGGCTCTGGGCACGGCAGGATTGGCACACAGAGCAGCAGCGCTACCAGCGCACCGCGCACACACACATGCAGATCTGCAGCCACGGGGAGGTTTTGGTTTGTTGTTTGGTTGTTGTTGGTTTCTGCTCGGGAGGAGTCCTGTGTGCACTCGCCACAGAGCAATTGTGCTGTCTTAAATATATCTCCTGCTTTATTTTGTTCACTACTGTTAAATTCATTGTTGATGTTTGTGCGACGGATCGCACAGGAGGCATTTAGGGAAATACGTAACAAACCGCGTTCCGTATTTATTCAATACGGAACGCATCATTTAGTGTTCAATTAAGGAACGATTCCGTATTATACGGAACGGTTGGCAACGCTACTTCCGCCCTCACACGACATGTCCGTGTCATTATGAGTCTAGCTTATTAGCCAGGCTAGCCATGACACACAGACAAGAGCACACGACACGCTTGTTCCACGTTTATGCTCTCAAGAGTTCAAATATTCATCATGTGAATTAGCCCCAAGTCTACACAACTAGAGAATGTAGAAGATTAATTAATGGTCATTTAGATTTGCATGTTTGACTGTGCCGTTTCCCAAATCCAGCTTGGAATTGTGGGCAAAAGCAAATGAAATCTTTAGTTTTGGGGTCTGTGGGGTTACAATGTACTCAAATGGTGGTCCATGGCTCAAATGTCGAATAAATAGTGAGACCTGGTATGAAAAAAATGTTGAAAACCACTGATATAAATGACAGACCCAGACCCACTGAAACACCCATTTTCCTCCCTGCCAGGCTCACTATTTACAATACGAAATAACAAAGGGCAGTGTTGCCAACTGCCGAAATCCAAAATTCACTAGTGGCACAACCGAAATGCACTAGAACACGCTAGAGCAGTGGGTTTTCAACCATTTTCATATACCAGGGCCCACTGTTTATTCTGTATTTCAGCCACGGAAGACCATTGTTTGATTTCGAGTTCAGTCTCTCTGCCTAATTTAGGAGAAATAACTGGCAAAATGTTGGTCAAAATACCAATTCTTCTAGGTTTTCTAAATGTGTAGATTCTTGAAAATTAGGTAATTCAGATGGTTGAATATGATTTAACTCTTGGGAGCGTAAAATGAAACCAAACGGACCCTTTCGGGTCCGTTTGGTTACCAATTTGGTTACCAATGGTCCTTTCTAGGAACAAAGGAGGACTCTATCATAGGAGGAAAAATGGTGAAAAACAAGTTGCCTGGCAACCAATTTCACCCTAACTCACCATCAAACAAGCACCAGATTTTCCGCCAGGAGTTTTTCACTAATTTTGGCACTACGGGGGGGGGGGGGGGGGGGGGTCTGGAAAAAAGCAAATTATAGCGGCAAATGCGCCAACCATATGACCATAAACCTGCGTTGCATATAGTGCCAAAGCTGCAGAATGTAAAAAATTGAATAAGAAAAACAAAACAATGAAACATCAACAAACCCCACGTCTGGTGAAGGTCTTCCCCAATTCCCAATATTCTTATGGGTTCACAATGAAGACTGCTGCTTTGATAACGCCCATCCTAGAAACTGCTGTGCTTGAGAGGGACTTCAGACTGGATAATGGCCCAGGTATATTTCTACTCTACAACTAGTTTGCACTACTGTGATCTATTAAAAAGCACAAAAGAGAGAGAGGGGGGGGGGGGGGGGGGGGGGTTATTCATGCACATTCATTAATTAAATAATTAATTATGATAACTTCATGAAGGAGATTTGGAGATATTTAATATAATGAATGTACATGTTCTAGAGATTCTAATGATCACAAAAAATATATTTATTGCAGTCATTTTACTTACTTTTAAGGGCTAAAAGGTTAAAAAGTGTGGGGTCACATGCCTACTCCACACAGAAAGGCCCTTTCACCAACCCCACCCTGGTTATGGGTCCTGATGACACAGAGGAGCAAGTCACCCCGCCGGGGAGCATCCACAGCGGCGTCCCTAGCGGGAATCGAACCCAGGACCTTCTAGCTGTGAGGCGACAGCACTAACCACTAGGCCACGGTGTCCCCAAACAATTGTCACTTTTGAATTTGAGCCCAGTAACAGCTTTGGGCGTGAGGTAAGGCTTCCTACCGTTTCACCTCTGCCAGCAAAGCAATTCTCTGCAGGGGCGGATCTAGGCATGGGCATAGGGGGGCAAAATGCCCCCCTAAATGCCCACGAAACACAATGGCATGCAAAGCAACCCAAGATATGTCAAATGAAAGTGCTTATAATTTAAAAAAAAAATGATTTGAAAGACTACTACTGCTACTAACTAACTAAAGTTGTGGCACCACTAAACCAACAGCATTTCATCATTGAAAACAGAAAACTTCAACAACAACTGATGTTATTATTGATGCTTTACTTGCCTAATAAAAACTGAAAATGGTATGGAAGTCGCACCAATACAATTTTCTTCCCCCCCCCCCCTCCCCCATAGCATACATCCGCCCCTGATTCTCTGGGTAGTATATGTGTTATGTAAATGTGTCCGACTGCACTGCACAAGTCAACAACAGGTCAAAAAGAGACGAGACCCGCCAGCGCGCGGCGCTTCTGCTTTTGAGATGAATTAAAGATGTAATCTGTCGGTAAGACAAAGAGGGAGCTTATTTGCGGACCGCATCGGTCAGGGCCGTGAATGTCAAAGTCGGCGGCACTCGTTTTTTTTAATCTACTTTGATGTTATTACACAAAAAAGCTATTTTCTCGCCTCCGCGTTACAGGTGAGAGACATATTATGTAAATCTTGCTTATCAGTCAATTACAGGCCCCGTGTATATATATATTCTAAAACGGATTACCAGCAAACAAAAAGGAAAAAGAAGGGTCTGGGGCTTCACTTTAAAAGCATGCTGTATATAATGTATATAGTGTCCAACCAGGGGTTTGACGCTTTTCCATCATAGAGGAAACCTATTGGTGGAGAGCTCTGTCTATCACGTGTTATTCTTCTTAGCTGTGATTGGGCCATAGAGGTTTGGGGAGGAGCTTATTGAAAAGACTATTGGTTCTTTGTACGTTGGCTATTGAAACAATAGCGGATCTATGAGCTCACAGCACATCACAAGGTGATTATCTGATTGAAAACGCACTGCAACAACTATACATGGGTTTCACGCTTCAGGTAAAGGCCATACCTTGATCCAGAAGTCAGGAAAGGGGGTATATACTTGAAGCCAGAAGAAATGCTGCCCTCTCTGCCCACTGTTTTGCTGCCTGTAGTAGTGCCTCATGGTTGCCACTATGCTACGCTGTCACCCATTCAATTCCATTCTATGATGCATCAACTTTATCCAGGTTCATCCAGGTTCATGACACAGGATGTTGACAACAGCCCAGAGAGAGAGAGAAAAAAAAGCTCAGAAGGGTCTCTTGAGCAACCACATTTATTTCTCATTTTAAAATCACCTCAAGATCACCTGTGCTTCTTTATGGCTCCTAAGATGAATACTAGGATCCATAAATGATCCTAGTATTCATCTTATTTAAAGGAAAATTCCACACCAAAAGTTTTTTTTTTGTATTATTTATAGAATATTTATTTTGCAGTTATTTATTTATTTATTTATTTATTTATTTATTTATTGAAGTGGTCCATGTGTTATTTTGTGAAAACACTCCTTCATGGCTGTTTCCCCTACCCGAAAATATGGCAAAATAAGCTTATAATGGGGCTAAGGGGTGTTGTTCAAGTTCACCTATATACATCGCTCCAAAATGCAATTTCTTGCTATATATTGTCTCTCTACCATGTCAGTAGTGAGTTAACACTCTAACTTTCACTTTCACTTTTGGTTCAGCAGTGGATCAGCCATAAACCATGTGCCACGCCCCCAGCTTTTGAGACAGCTGGGGATCACTGCTGAACCAAAAGTGAAAGTGAAATTGCATTTTGGAGCGATGTATATAGTGAACTTGAACAACACCCCTCAGCACCATTATAAGCTTATTTTCGGGTAGGGGAAACAGCCATAAAGGAGTGTTTTCACAAAATAACACCACTTAAAAAAAAAAAAAAAAAAAAAAAAAGACTGCAAATAAAGATAATAATAATAATAATAATAATGAGAAAAAAAATGGTGTGGAATTCTCCTTTAACTCTCAAATACAGCTGGCTGTGACAGCCAATGGAGAGACTTCAGCTTTGTCTCATATATCTCTCAAATACATCTGTAACAGCCAATGCAGAGACTTCAGCTTTGCCTCATTTATGGATCCTAGTATTCATCTTAAAGTGAGACAAATCAGAAATAAACGTTGCTCAAGAGACGCTTCGGAGCTTAAACTGATGTGGTATATTTTCCCCACAAATAGTGCAAAATATTACACTATTAGACCCAAAATGAGAACAAAGAATTGTTCCCAAGTTAAACCAGACAACGGTGAAAAACGGATGATGAATGGAAAAAGCCGATGAGAAGATTGGTCTTCCGTAGTATTTATTGAAGGAAATGGATTTCCCCGTGTGGCCATAAGGCCCCACAGAGAGCCGTGGCTCCTGACCTGCGTGGCCAGTTGCCCCAAAGACACTCTCACACTCACTCTCCACACTACTCTAAGACTGATTTGAATGCCCAGAACACAGTCAAGATATACGTTTTCTGACAGAGGTAAATTAACATACAAAGGTGGAGTCAACAACACAGACATTTGATACAGAGAGACAGACATTGATCAACATATGGCTAGCATTTGTCTCTCCACAGGACAATAGTGACTGTTTTGGTTCGCACCTTGCTCCGGCTTCAAAGGCCCTCAATACAATAGTATGGTAATGTGAATGCATACCCCCACTGAAGTTAGCAGACAAAGTGTCTCCTCACTTTTAGCAGACAAGATGTTGATTAAGCAGCTGTAAACACAAATTAGCCTGTATTTTGCTATAAGTGAAATATACAGAAATGGATAATATGGATTCTCTATACTTCACTCCCCCCTTCCACCGACTCTAAACGTCGGTGGAAAATATGAATCAAAGAATCCATATGATCCACTGTCACTTTGACACACTTTAAACACTCAATGGAAAAACACATCAGAATAACACTTTAAAGAAGTTCCCTGTTCAATTACAACTTGTTTCAGATTAAATAGTTGACTCAAAAAACATTTTTCTTCACATCCACAATTTCATCAGCACATTACACCTTGCATCCCTTTTGAACACATTTGAACATTCTAACAATATCGCCGTTTGTAATTACCAAATCTCTTTTAAAGCAACTTAGTTAACCTTATGTTCAATTATGAAAACTCAATGATTTTACTTTACATACTGACATTCAAACACAATACAACTTTGTCATTTTTACCCCTTGTTCACTTTAAAACACCCCTTTTAAAAGAATGGTTATTGGCCTTCAATCTAAATAAGTAAACACCCAGTTTAATACGGTATTTAGATCAAAATATTGCCATAACATTCGTCTCCAATTAAGCTCTTTCGGACACGCTTAATTAATCATAACATAATCAAAAACTCCCCGCCTTAAAATTAGTAGTCTGATGCAGCTACGATTTCCCCGTACGCAGATGTCTGTCAAACTCTGGCCTGGTTAGAAACGCACTGGTACCCATGCCCTACCCTCTTTTTTCAGTCCCGAGAGTAATTTTCATATGAACCCAAAAATCTTGCATGTCGTGGCAACTAACTGCACAGTCGGTTTTTAACTTGAAGCTAAATTTAACGCGAAAAAAGAATAGTAGCTCCATTAATGTCAAGACGGTTTACAACTGACGCCTAGTGGGAGGAGCGAGGGATCCCTTTGGCCTGACACAGCGACATCAATTGATTTTAATCAAGCTATAAATTATTAATTCATTTTCAAATGTCCCAGTAGACTCTATATCTTTTTAAACCAACTTTAACTAATTCGATTGACAAAAACATATACATCAACACATGTCTACGTATGTGCTGAATAAACTTACAAAGACATACATTTTGCAAACAAACAGAAAGATATTGTATCTCTCCGTCTGCTATATGATAAAACTTCTTCTTTGTGTCACTCCAAATGCTTCTCACCTTTGATGTGTCCATTGTCAGTCAAAGCTCGCTGCAGGCTGCATGCATGAATGCTGCAGTTACGATACGCACCGCTAGGGCTTGTGGCAAGCCAGGCCATTGTGCGCCTTTGTTCTCATTTCTGCCTTCTTCCAAAACAATACAGACCCATACTCCCCCCTTACAGACATATTATACAATATTGAAGCATTCAATATCATAACATGTCTGTAAAAGAGAACATGACCGCTGCAAAGTTCTGGTCGAAACACACAATGAGCTTGTAGAACTGTTGAATACTTGCACCAATGAATGAAACCTCTGCTCTTGCTGCTGTTGGTTGTGGATCTGGGCCGCGGTGTCCCCGCTTGGACACGCCAAGATGAAACCGCAAACATCCCGCGTCGGCAGCCGCCGAGTCGAACGCCACTCCGCCTCGCCGAGAAGAGTGGAGCTCTCCACCCCCCCGGTGACTGCAGTCGAAGACGCTTCTCTCGCCGGGTGCCGCTCGGAAACGTCGCGCTGACGATCAAACACTCACACGGGTCGGGCCGGCCGCCGTGCAATGGAGAGGCACAGGGGCCGTTGGCAGCGTCCCACCTCCGGTCCCTTGTCCCGCGTCGCATCACCGTCGTGCTGCGCCGTCGCTCCATGGCGCCGATCCTCGCCGCCTTTGTCCTTGAACATCGGGCCGTGCTCCTGCACGGACCTCACCGTCGGAGATCCATTGTCTCGCCGTGAAAACACAGGGCCGCGCTCCTCACCAAACGCCGAAAAATAAAGTCTTCTGTCTGGGGTCGTGGGTTCGTCTGGTCTGGCACAAAAGATCGCACCATGGACCACCACATTCGTTGGGCGCCACTTTGTGGTATATTTTTCCCCACAAATAGTGCAAAAATATTACACTATTAAACCCAAAATGAGAACAAAGAATTGTTCCCAAGTTAAACCAGACAACGGTGAAAAATGGATGATGAATGGAAAAAGCAGATGAAGATTGGTCTTCCGGTAGAATTTATTGAAGTCAAGATGGATTCCCCGTGGGCCCAGGGGCCCAGGAGCCGTGGGCTCTGACCTGCGTGGCCAGTAGCCCCAAGACACTCTCTCTCACACTCTACCTCTAAGACTGATTTGAATGCTCAGAACACAGTCAAAATATACTTTCTAACAGAGGTGAATTAACATACAAAGGTGGAGTCAACAACACAGACATTTGATACAGAGAGACAGACATTGATAGACATAGGGCTTGCTCTCCACAGGACAATAGTGACTGTTTTGGTTCGCACCTTGCTCCGGCTTCAAAGGCCCTCAATACAATAGTATGGTAATGTGAATGCATACCCCCACTGAAGAGGTAGCAGACAAAGTGTCTCCTCACTTTTAGCAGACAAGATGTTGATTAAGCAGCTGTAAACACAAATTAGCCTGTATTTTGCTATAAGTGAAATATACAGAAATGGATAATATGGATTCTCTATACTTCACTGAGAAGCATTTTTTTTTCCCTCTGGGAGCACACAGTGTTAGCTTTAGCTGCTACTGTTAGCCTGTCACTATAAACAGTTGGATGACGGCAGCCATGCAAGAGAAGGAAAAATAATAATATGAACATCGAAAACAGGCAGCGCGACAGGGTTAAAGAATGGATATATTGGACATACAGCGTGCAGAAAATATTGCTTTTAATGGAAGTAAACAGAGCCGTATTTACAAATCAAACAGTCACAGGTGACCAGCAGGTTGACGAAGTAAAAGAGGAACACTACAAGTTAAGCAAAGTTTTGGCATTAACAAATAGCTTAGTACTAACACAGATGTAAATAGCGGCATCAGTAACCTATGAATTAGCTATAGCTTATGTACGATTCTAATTGAATAAAGCACATACAGTAAACTGTATGTGAATGTTGCTCCTAGGAGATTTGCAGATGCTAAGTGCTAGCCGCAAATAAAATGGTTCACAGCGAGGCCTGGGTACTGCGTAGCTGCATGTTTTGCACGCTGCAAAGTGCTTTTGTATAGCAAAGGACCTGACAAAACGTTCATGCAACATTTACTATTTCATTTTCTCGGACTTGGGAAAACGCGGGTTATGGGACTCAAGTGAGCAAGAGTTGCACCGTCATGCGGTCAGTAATTACAGTTTTAGCAACCTTAAAGCGGTGCTCTATAATCCCCATGTGATCCCCCAAATGCTTCTCAGTGGCTGAGGGGTGGACACGGCTGTTGTGTACTTTTACTGTAAGTCAGTGGTTTTCAACCCTTTTTTGATCGCAGGACTTACTTGCCTAATAAAAGTCCTGTAACTGAAATGGTATGGGTGCCACATCATCGATGAAGCCACACCCATACCATTTTCTCCGGGCCTCGTACCCATTTAAAGTTTGAGAATAGGTTGAGATCGTTCGGCCCCAAGACCTCTAATCATTTGCTTTAATATTTGAGGACATACATTAGTAAGTTCTGACCTTTGCCTTTTGCCTGCAACTTCACAAGGCTGTTAACACCCTCTTGACGCCGCCCTGTTGGTCGTATGATGGTACTACAGAGCCACGATAGGGATGCCATATTGGATTTTCCATGGAAAAGGAAGGGAGGAAGTCAACAAGGGTTGGAGGGTTGGAGGGATGCTTTTCACAGAAGAATGGATTATTTCGAGAATTCAGTGCAGAATATGCCTCCGCTGCCTGCGCTCATATCCGCGAAAGGCAAATATGCCTCCACAGGTGGCCTATGAGGCCTATATACCTCCTGGGGTCGCCAACAAACAGTTGTTATGTGCCATTTTTGGGAGTGACAGTGTGCCATCAGATCACAGCTAGCACGAAAAGAAAAGAAACTGCATGTTCTGTCCTTGCAGAGCTTTTTGGTGGCGGATCTCACGGAAAACTGCGTGTTAACACAAAATAAAACAAATACATGTAGCAAAACGTGGGCGTTGTCAGCGGGTGAGAGCGACTTGGTCGTGCTGTATCTGTTATTTTTGTTCCTGAATCTCGCTGACTGCAAAGACACTGCCTTCACCGTTTCTATAGTAACCAACCCCTGGCTTAATTGACAGGCGTACGAGGGAAACATGGCAGCAACACTGAAGGCAAACTTTTCAGTTTGACAGTTAATTAAGATTGGGCTTTTTTAGGGACTTTAGACTTGAATATACACAAGGAGAATACAAATTTCCTTTCTATTTCGGCAGTGCTGGCATTATATTGTTGCCGTCTTTAGCAGGGGCGGATCTAGGCAAGTGCATGGGGGGGCAATGCCCCCCTAAATGCCCTGTCTGCCCCACCAAACATGATGGCATGCAAAACACCCCAAGATATTTCAAATTAAAGTGCTTATAATTAAAATGATGTGAGACACTACTACTGCTACTAACTAACTACAGCTGTGACACCACTAAACAAACAGCATTTCATCATTGAAAACAGAAAACTCTCTGAGTCAGACCTTTAGCTTTATGCATGCTGCGTGTCTGTTGCAACTTCAACAACAACTGATGTTATTATTGATGCTTTACTTGACTAATGAAAGTTCTGTAACCGAAAATGGTATGGGGGCGACGAAGCGACACGGGCGATGAAACCGCCCCCATACCATTCTCCCCTGCCACCCCAATTGGGAAATGCTACATCCGCCCCTGGTCTTAAAATAATAATTATAACTTATTCTGTGTTTTTCATAAATTAATGGCGTACTTGGTAATCGTGACATGGAAGCATCCAAACATATAGATACACAAGCTGGAAGGTTTTCTGATCTTGTCGAATTCCAAAAAGTTTTTCTTTTTTGGGACATGAATATGAGATTTCTCACAGAAAAGATATATACATTTTTTTTAATTATTTTTGAATATTTTAGGAACTTTGGACAAGTAAATACACAAACAGAATAGTATTGTTTGTGTGTTTGTGTTTCATAATCTGTCACATCCAATACAAAAGTATGCACGCGCACGCACGCACACATGCCAACACACTTATCTCCATTATGAACATGAGTTTGAAATATAAGAATCACACTTCTGTGAAGTAAGTGGTGCAACAGTGTGGGAGGCCCAGAGACACGCGACCGGGGTCTTTTTTTTTTTTTTTTTTCATGTCCACCCAACACCTCAAAGGTATATTAATGACATATTAGAATGTTTCAAAATGAGTGGAATTCCCCTTTAAGGGTCTGGTGAATAACTTGCCAGCTGGGAACAAAAAATAAAATAAAATAAGAAAGAAAGAAAGAAAGAAAGAAAGAAAGAAAGAAAGAAAGAAAGAAAGAAAGAAAGAAAGAAAGAAAGAAAGAAAGAAAGAAAGAAAGAAAGAAAGAAAGAAAGACATGGACGTAGGTGTATCTCGTCTGGACAAATTACGCGAACAGGGACCGGTTGGAGGGGAAAAAGCTTGGACTGTTCATTATAGCCGCACAGAACAGGGACGGATCTAGACATAGGCATGGGGGGGGCAACGTCCCCCCAAATGGCCAGCCTGCCCCACCAAACATGATGGCATGCAAAACAACAGAAGACATTTCAAATTAAAGTGTTTATAATTAAAATAATTTGAAACACTACTACTGCTACTGACTAACTACAGCTTTGTCACCACTAAACCAACAGCATTTCATCATTGAAAACAGAAAACTCTCTGAGTCAGACCTTTAGCTTTATGCATGCTGCGTGTCTGTTGCAACTTCAACAACAACTGATGACCCATACCATTTTCTCTTGCCCCTCTAACATGTTCTCTTGCCCCCCCCCCAAATGGGACATGTTACATCCGCCCCTGGCACAGAATGTTCTGATGATTAGAGCCCTTTGTGCGATGCAGAAATGGCGGTGATTGTGCCGAGACCTTTGACATGTCGCGTGCATTCATACGTTCAAAGGGTTCTCGCTCGATTGTGCGTTCTCTTCGTAACAGGGTGGGGGTCCATCCATACGTGATGGAGCTGCCCGCTGTCGCCGATAGAAACCAAGTACTGTCTACAGTACATGAAACGCAGGTATGTGTTCTCTCTTTTTAAGGGGAACTCCACCCATTTTCAACATTCTAATATGTCATTAATATACCTTAGGGATGTTGTGTGGACATGATATAAAAGTTTCCCCAATGATGTATTTCCCAAAAATGGGAACTTAAAGGGTGGGGGCAAAGTTAAAGCTAAGGGAAGTGATTTGAAATTCATTGTGTAGTACCAGCCTGGTGCACTAGGGGCGCACAAGAGTAGCTACACTATGTGAACCTGCTGCTCGATCCTGATTGGAGGAGAAATCACCCACCACCTGGGGAACTTTTATTAGCTCCTCTGCTAACGTGGGGGAGGGGGAAACTCCATATATGGTCTGCACACTTTATAATAGAGCATTTTAACAGAATTTTTTTTGGGGGGGTGATATCTGACAAAAGTGAAATCACTTCCCCTACCTTTAAAGGGAGAAGGAGTATTAAAATCTGTATTTTTTTTGTGACATCACTAAACAGGTGAATGTCAGAATGCCCATTCATGCAGCGCCGCCACCACACACACATTAAAAAAAATAAAAATAAAAAAAACTTCTTGGGTGTGTAAATGTGCACTGGGGATGGTGAAAACAGCAAACGGCCAACGACCAGAGTTCAAATCCCACGTTTCACATGCTCATGTAAGGTATTTGTTCGAGAGGGGGTTCATAAAAGGGAAATCAACCCCATAAGGCTCTCTTACTTTTATTTGCAGTTGATTCATTTCCCCCCAAAAAATGCTCCAATTGTTGTCACAGTATGTGACGAAAACCTCCTTATTGGCCCAACCCCGCCACTATGGGATGTTGTTCAAATGCACTTATTTCCATCACTCAAAAAAAAAAAAAAAAAAAAAAAAAAAAAAAAAAAAAAATGCAATTTCTTGCTATATATTGTCTCCCCACCATGTCAACATTGTGTTGACACACTCACTTTTGGTTTAGCTGTGGCTCAGCCATCAACACACCATCCCCATGGTGGGGTATGGGGGAAAACGGCCACTAGAGACTGATTTTCACAATCAACTGCAACCAAACGTAAAAAAAAATAGCTGTCTCGGGGTGTGAATTTGCTTTAATATGCCGAGTACACAGCTGTCGGGGAGCCTCAACAGGTGCGCGGCGTTTCACGCTCGGTGGGGCAGGCGATAACACCCCCCCCCCCCCCCTCCGTTGCAATGGAACATCGATACCAGAAGCAAAATGATGTAATAATAACAACAATAGCGTCCGGCCTGTTTCCGCGACCCACCGCTACATACCGACCTTTTATTAAGCGGCCAGGCCTCTCCCTGGACTATACGAGCTTATAAAACCTTCAAGGGGCTGTAACTCAGCTTGTTTTTTTTTTTTTTTTTTTACCAGTGTCACATGTCACTTCATGCAACCAACCCCCCCCCCCCCCCCCCCCCCCCCCCCCGGGCCACTGTTCTGAGATTGACTTTTACGACCAATAACCGTTTATATCTGAATTTACGAGACATAAACCCGAAAGGATTACGTTCCCCCCCTCTCCTCCGTGACTGATCCTTGCCATCTGCCTCGATCGGCGCGTCCCCACGTACAGTACATAGTCTGGCTTCTCCTCGTATGAGGGTGGGGCGGTGGGAGGGGGGGGGGGGGTGTATTGGACGGTGGCAACTCGAAGCATTTGACATGATCTTCTGTCATAAGACTATAGAGATGCGCAGTGACGTCACCGCCCCGGTTCCGGAAGTCTTTTCCCCATTCATATTTCTCATAGACTTTTCGAAAATAATTTATATCAAGACGATTACGCCGCGGCCAAAGCCAACTCAGGTCGTGACAAATCATGACAACAAACACAATATCGTCATATAATATATAATTGGGAAGAAGTAGAAAACGGCATGATACAAGACTTTTTGTTTCGTTTTTCATCTTAGAAATTATTTTATTGTCCCAAAAGTTTGTGTGTGTCATCATGATTCGTCACGACTCGAGTTGGCTGTGCGTAATTCTAGATATAAATTATTTTCGAAAAGTCTATGAGAAAAATGAATTGGGAAAAGACTTCCGGAACCGGGGTGGTGACGTCACTGCGCATCTCTATAATACTATTTCAATGGACCTGTATACAGTGGCGGGCGCTTGACATTGTCACTGTTACCACCTGGCTGCTGCTGTAGCACTCGGGTGGTACCACTTCACTGGAGTGGTAACACTTTTCGCACTTCATATATACGATTTTGTTAGCCATTTTTTGGGCTCTACACACTCCGCCAAACTGGACACACCCTCCGCCATTTGGTTGCATTTGTACCCTCTCAGGAAAAAGGGGACTGAAAGATGATTGTTGATGATTTTTTTCATTTTTAGGAAATACAGAATAGGGGAACGTTTTTATCATGTCCAAACAACACCTCTAAGTTATATTAATGACATATTATAACGTTGAAAATCGTGGCGTTTCCCTTTAAGGCGGTCGCAATCCCACAGCCCGGATTAGTTTCCCCCGCGGTAAGGATTCAGTCAAGGATCTTCTTTTTTTCTTTCTTTTTATGTATGTGTGAACATATCTGTAGTATACATGTTTTATACTAAAAAACTATAACTCTGTATAACATAATATAAACCTACAATGTATTTGTATGGAAGACTAAACTACCGAGACTAAGACCAAAACATTTTTGACATTTTGTCGACTAAGACTAGACCACAAACATGACTTTCAGAAGACTAAATGGGACTAAAAGAGTATGGGCTCCATTTTCATTACATGCTAAACCCCTTATCCCAAATCCCTTTTACTACTTTGAAAAACTTTTTTGGAATATTTTAACATGTCAATCTATTAACACATTGTGTGCTTGTAGAATGGCCATTTGAACTACTGGAAAACGTTTTTTTTAATAGTTTAAAAAGCCAAAGAAGTTAAGGGATAAGGGGTTTAGCGGTAACGAAAATGAAGCCCTGAATATGTCTTATTGAAAAGACTAAGACTAAGACTAAATGAAAATATTCCTAACAAGAAAAAAAAAACACTGGCCCTGTCTAATATGCCCTCAGAAGACGTGACGATAAGGGCCCTCTTCCGCAACGGCGGAGGAATAATGGACGTTTAATCGCTCATTATGTCGCACTCTGCTATATATATATATATATTTCTTTTCTTTGCTGGACGAGGAGGCACAAGGACGGCGTGTTTTTCCCGACGCCCGTGGACATTTTGATGAGTGATGATCCGCGTCGCCGAGTCCTCCGCTGGCGGCGATGATCACCAGGGTCCTTTAACAGCCTGTAATTTGCTCTCTGAGACGACGATGAGATGACTGACGGCGATTCGCTGCCACTCCAAACAACGGCGAGACGCACGTCCAAACCGAGGGGGCGGAGGAGGGAGCCACTTCGCCGTCGTCAGTTCGACTTCATGCATGCGCCACTTATGTGGGTCGCATGGGGACACATGCACGCACGCGTGCGCACACCACGCGAACAAGCTTGCTTGCAAAGCCTCGGGTCGAGATTAAACAGGGAAGGAATGGTGGGAAAATGGCGTTGGCACGAATCATCCGTGACTACTAAACCTAATCCTAATCCTAACCCTAACGCTACGTTCTCAATGGCAGCTACAGAGATAGTATCACGCTGAAATGTTCATATCTTGACATAATGTCATATACTTCGTCCCGCGGTAAATAATCAATGTGTCGTCGGCAAACAGCGGTTAAAAATGGTAATCTGCGGAATATCCACAACAAAACCTAAAAAATGAAAAGCCTGGCATGAGAATTAGTTGAGACCAATAAAAGCCTGAATTAATAATAATTGAGGATAATACATTAGCAAGTTCTGATTTTTGCCTTTTCATTTATTTATTTATTCAGCTGCAGCTACAGTATCATGGTATATCATTTTTGAACTTCACAGAATATTTTGATACTGCATGCAAATATTGCATTATATCAAATTTTGTGATCTAAAATCGCCAACTGTATCCTATCGTGAGGTACCTATATCGCCCCAGCCATACTATACAACAGTGGTTTTACACAGGTTGTCTGGGGACCACCAGTGGTCATTGAGGGTTCCAGGTGGTCCCCAGCTAACCAGATGTAACTCTTGAGAACATAAAAATGAAACCAAATGGACCCTTGCGGGCCCATTTGGCTTCATTTTTACACTCTCAAGAGTTGAATATTCATCATCTTAATTAGCCCAAGTCTACACAACTAGAGAATGTAGAAGATTAATGGCCATTTTGATCTGTTTGACTGTTTTGTTTCCCCAAATCCATCCTGGAATTGGGGTTTGTGGGGCTAATATGTCCTCAAATGGTGGTCCGTGGCTCAAATGCTGAATAAATGGTGGGCCCTGGTGTCAAAAAGGAAAGCAAAAGTGCAAGGGCATTGACAACTAAAACGGACAAAGCAGATTGTCCCATTTCAACGTTTACAAACATATGCAGGGGGCTGGACTGGGAGAAAAGTTCGGCACAGTCATTTTTTGCGCCCAGACATTGGGCACAAGTCCCAGACTGGCCCACCACAACCCGGCGTTGCAGATCACAGAAACCCTACACCCCACTACTCTGTCAGCAGTGCACACACAAACAAACAAGCCCTTATTCCAGGGCCGGATCTAGAGGGGTGCAGGAGAGGGCAGAGCCCACCCAAATGTCCATCCTGCCCACCCAATGAAAGGCAATATCAGTGGTTATCAACCATTGGTCTGGGAACCACCAGTGGTCCTTGAGAGAGTTCCAGGTGATCCCCAGGTAAATGGTGGAAAGTTGGTTAACCAGATGCAACTCTGAGAGCTTAAAAATGAAACCAAATCCATTTCATTTTTACACTCTGAATTAGCCCAAGACTACACAACTAGAGAATGTAGAAGATTAATGGTCATCCTGATCTGTATGTTTGAATGTTTCTTTGAAATCCAGTCTAGTATTGTGGACAAAAGCAAAATAAATCTTTAGTTTTGGGGTCTGTGAGGCTAAAAATGTCATCAAGTGGTGGTCCGTGGCTCAAATACTGAACAAAAAGTGGGCCCTGGTGTCAAAAAGTTTAAAAACCACTGCTTCATGTAAAAACTTTGCAGTTGCCCACCGTGGCATTCTTCCAGCCCACCCTAGTACGGCTGGCTAAATCCGGCCCTGCCTTATTCCACCACTTTTACACAACAACAGAAATGATAGGAACCAACAGACGCCTACACAACCCTTTGTTGCTCTCACCAGAATGATGCTGGCATAACGATCCAAGATAGAAGAAGGTTGATCCGACACTCACTGATACAGGTACACTACAGGCCTGTCCAGGGGCGGATCTAGGCATGGGCATTGGGGGGGGGGGGGGGGGGCTATGCCCGACTGCCCCACCAAACATGATGGCATGCAAAAAAAAAACATTACATGTTTAAAAACAGAAAACTCTCTGAGTCAGAGCTTTAGCTTTATGCATGCTGCATGTCTGTTGCAACTTCAACAACTGGTCTTATTATTGATGCTTTACTTGTCCAATAGAAGTCCTGTAACTGAAAATGGTATGGGTGCGGCTTCATCGCACGTGGCGTGGAGCGACATGAGCGATGTTATGGGCTATTTTCAGTTGGACTGATACAATGTTAGTGCTGTTCGATTCCCGTTAGGGGTGCTGCTGTGGGTGCTGGCGGTGTGTCTGCTCCTCCGCGTCATCAGTGCCCATACCCGAGGCGGGGTTGGTGAAAGGGCTTTTCTGTGTGGAGGTTTCATGTTCTCCCTGTGTCCCTATAGGGTAGATACCCTCACAAAAACATACAGTAATTGTGGGCTCTATTGCCGCCCCCTGGCCATCCGGGGCGCCTGATGGAGGGGACTGGAACTGGTTGGAATAACGTGTTCCTTCCACGCGCTACGTCCGACCAGGGAAACTCCCCTCTATCAGGTGAAAAGAAGGCAGCTTGGACTCCTCATGCACTGAAGGAAGCATGAGGCCAGTCCGCTGGCTCGTCCCCAGGTTGGCGGAGGGTGTGTAGAGCCCAGGATCACATTAGGAATTGGCACTGGGTGAAAAAATGGGTTATAAAATTGTGGAATAAAAAAAATATACATACTGTACTGTATATAAAAAGACTAAGTAAACCGTTGTGCATTTTATATGACGCCTTTCTCCAAGGCACTTTACTGAGATGTGTTTCTCTCTCACACACACACACACACACACACACACACACACACACACACACACACACACACACACACACACACACACACACACACACACACACACACAGCTATGAAGATGGGCAGGGGCGGATCTAACATGTCCCATTTGGGGGGGGGGGGGGGGGGGGGGCAAGAGAACATTTTGGAGGGGCAAGAGAAAATGGTATGGGGGCGGCTGAAGCCGCCCCCATACCATTTTCGGTTACAGGACTTTTATTAGTCAAGTAAAGCATCAATAATAACAGTTGTTGTTGAAGTTGCAACAGACACGCAGCATGCATAAAGCTAAAGGTCTGACTCAGAGAGTTTTCTGTTTTCAATGATGAAATGCTGTTGGTTTAGTGGTGACACAGCTGTAGTTAGTTAGTAGCAGTAGTAGTGTTTCAAATCATTTAAAATATAAGCACTTTAATTTGAAATATCTTGAGTTGTTTTGCATGGCATCATGCTTGGGGGAGGGGCAGACTGGGTATTTAGGGGGGGCATTAACCGGGCCCCCATGCCCATGCCTAGATCCGCCCCTGGGTGATGGGTGTTGTTGGCTTCCTCCAGGAGCCATCATTGCCAGTGTCAGCGCTGGGCCTCAGCTTCCGCAACAAAGTGGCCCTTTCAGCTTCTCGTTGCCATGGCGACCACCGCCTTCCTTTGACTCGCGGCGGTGCCTGTGCTGAGAAAACGCCGTCTCTTCTCCCTTCATTGACAGGGGAAACGTGCACTCGAGCGTCAGACACAATGTACACATCGCATTCACACAGCAGCAGCACGGGGTGGAGAGAACGGGCACTGAACTAAAGGCCCTGATACACTAGCAATATTTTGAGCAATATCAACTAGCAATGTCAACATCAACGGGCAACATGATGAGACACATGGCAACATTAAAAGGGGAATTCCACCCATTTTTATTTTTTCCTGAGAGTGTACAAATGTGAACCAAATGGATCCTAGCGGGTCCATTTGGTTCCATTTGTACACTCTCAGAAAAAAAAAGAAGCTTTAGTTTGCATTGAATCATTTTCACCCAACAGCCGCCCAACTCAAAATGTTCATTTAGCGGAATAAAAGTTACAGAATCCTTGTTTTTTTTGTCCACAGCAGTGAAGCAGCAGCAGCCATGTTGTTTTCAGAAAAGTTTATCTGTGGGAGTCTGGGAGAAAGGATCACATGATGCCAGAACTCCCATAAAATGAAACTCTCAAGAGTTACATTATATTTAGACATTTGAATTATGTGATTTCAAGAGTCCCTACAATTAGAAAATGGAGAGTATAACAGTAACAACACTATAACAGTAAGTAACACCATCACCACTATTTCAAAGACAAAGTTTTTTTTTTTTTTTTTTTTTTTTTTTTTGGTGTAGAATCTTGTTGATCCGTTCATTTTGAAAGTAGCTCTCAAGTCAAAAAAGTGTGGGCACCCCTGTCCTAGGGGTTCCTACGTGATTGGACCAGTGCCATACCCAAATAGGGAGTTCCATGTCAGCCATGCTCACAGAGATGCTCATTTATGAGGTCTACCGTGACAGACACAGACAGACATGTTCTGGCCGACTTCCATAGTAAGGGCTGTAATGTAAGCTATAATGTGTTGTTTTTGCGCTCAAGGTCAAATCTCACTTCTCCCGTACCCCTTTGGGAATTAAAAACGTCCCGTTAAGGCATACACCAAAAAGTGTCCTCATTCTGCTCGGTGTAAACAAACCAGACAGGTGATCGATAATCGATACCCATTGGGGTGTTTGGGGAGTCTAGAGCCTTCGCCAAAAGCTTTTTTCACTGTTTGTGCAAAGCAAAAGGAGAAGTATAGAAGGTGATCGTTATATGTTCTTTCTATTTATCTTTTCTATCTTCTATCTATTATTATGTATCAATTACTATCCATTAACACGTATGCATTACATATGGTCTTGCAAACCCTGGGAGTAAATGACCACTAGCTGCCGTTGAATATTTAATGTATGTACTGTACGGACTATTTCTACTTTGTGTACATTTTTGGGACCTGAATGGAAATAAGACCTCTAGGTCTTTCTTCAGTCATCCCTTTGGGCTATAAAATGTTCGACTGTACTTGTGCTGTTGTACTTTTATACTGTCTAATAAAATATTCAATCATGTTGTACTTTTATACTGTCTAATAAAATATTCAATCAATCAATCAAAGCCAAAAGCTTTTTTCACTGTTTGTGGCGCCCGGAGCCCTCGGCCTCTCGGTCCCGGCTCCTCTGTTGTTCGTGGCGCCCGGAGCCCACGGCCTCTCGGTCCCGGCTCCTCTGTTGTTCGTGGCGCCCGGAGCCCACGGCCTCTCGGTCCCGGCTCCTCTGTTGTTCGTGGCGCCCGGAGCCCACGGCCTCCCGGTCCCGGCTCCTCTGTTGTTCGTGGCGCCCGGAGCCCACGGCCTCCCGGTCCCGGCTCCTCTGTTGTTCGTGGCGCCCGGAGCCCACGGCCTCTCGGTCCCGGCTCCTCCCCCCTTCGTGCCGCCCGGAGCCCTCGCCCTCCCGGCCCCGGCTCCTCTGCCGATCGTAGCGCCCGGAGCCCCATCCCTCCCGGTCCCGGCTCCTTCGCCGTTCGTGGCGCCTGGAGCCCTCTACCTCCCGGTCCCGGCTCCGGCTCCGCCAGCGTTCGTGGCGCCCAGAGCCCCCTACCTCTCGGTCCCGGCTCCGGCTCCTCCAGCGCTCGTGACGCCCGGAGCCCCCTACCTCCCGGTCCCAGCTCCGCCAGCGTTCGTGGCGCCCGGAGCCCCATCCATCCCGGTCCCGGCTCCTCCGGCGTTCTTGGCGCCCGGAGCCCCATCCATCCCGGTCCCGGCTCCTCCGGCGTTCTTGGCGCCCGGAGCCCCATCCATCCCGGTCCCGGCTCCTCCGGCGTTCTTGGCGCCCGGAGCCCCATCCATCCCGGTCCCGGCTCCTCCGGCGTTCTTGGCGCCCGGAGCCCCATCCATCCCGGTCCCGGCTCCTCCGGTGTTTGCGGCGCCCGGAGCCCTCGGGCTCCCGGTCCCGGCTCCTCTGCCGTTCGTGGTGCCTGGAGCCCTCTGCCTCGCCCTCACCCTCCCGGTCCCGGGTCCTCCGCCGTTCGTGGCGCCTGGAGCCCTCTGCCTCGCCCTCACCCTCCCGGTCCCGGGTCCTCCGCCGTTCGTGGCGCCTGGAGCCCTCTCCCTCGCCCTCCTGGTCCCGGGTCCTCCCCCGGTCGTGGCGCCTGACGCCGTCACCCTCCCGGTCCCGGCTCCTCCGCCGTTCAGAGTCCCGTCCGTGGCGCCCGGAGCCCTCGGCCTCCGGGGCCAGGCTCCTCCTCCTTTTGCCGTGTTCGGAGGGTTCGTCCTCCGGCGTCAGGCTCCTCTTCCTTTTGGCCTGTTCAGAGGGTTTGTGTCCCGGCGTCGGGCTCCCCCTCCTTTTGCCATGTTTGGAGGGTTCGTCCTCCGGCGTCAGGCTCCTCTTCCTTTTGCCGTGTTCGGAGGGTTCGCCTTCCACCGTCTGGCTCCTCTTCCGTTTTCGTTTGGAGCCCTCATCCTCCATGGTGCTGACGCTGTTGCCAGACTGTGTTTTTTTGCCATGTCCTTGGACCTTCATCGAAACTGTGGCCGAGTCACTGGTCTTCGTGGCCACAGGCGGCAGCTTGGGAACGAGAGCCTTGGCCTCTTCTGTAGCGTGGGCGGTTTGCTGGTGTCTCCTCAGGTTAGACGTCTGAGAGAAGCTTTTGCCGCACTGATGACAACGGAAGGGTTTTTCCCCCGTGTGGGCGAGCTCGTGCCTCCGCAGTTTGCCCGAATGCGAGAAACTCCTGTCGCATCGTTTACACTGGAAACGCTTTTCCGCAGTGTGGGTGGCGTTGCTTCTGTTCGGCACACTGGCTGCAGGCAGGCCATCTTGTGGTGTGCTCTGCTGTTTGTCGCCATGCTGTCCCTCGGCCTTCTGGTCCTCAAGCTTCTGCTCTTCGACCTTCTGGTCCTCAGGCTTCTGCTCTTCAACCTTCTGGTCCTCGGCCTTCTGGTCCTCAGCCTTCTGGTCCTCGGCCTTCTGGTCCTCGGCCTTCTGGTCCTCGGCCTTCTGGTCCTCAGGCTTCTGGTCCTCAACCTTCTGGTCCTCAGGCTTCTGGTCCTCAGGCTTCTGGTCCTCAGGCTTCTGGTCCTCAGGCTTCTGGTCCTCAGGCTTCTGGTCCTCAACCTTCTGGTCCTCAGGCTTCTGGTCTTCGAGCTTCTGGTCCTCAAGCTTCTGCTCTTCGACCTTCTGGTCCTCGGACTTCTGGTCCTCAGGCTTCTGCTCTTCAACCTTCTGGTCCTCAGGCTTCTGGTCCTCGGGCTTCTGGTCCTTTTCCTCTTGATCGGAGTCAGAGGAGAGTTCAGCGAAGATTTTCATAACTTCCTTATATTTCTCGTCACTTTCCATCCTTGGAATAGAGCTGTAGGCAAACTGATGTCTGTAGTAGTGTGATGATAATTCAGTCTCTGCGTGGACGTATGTAGAGCTGGTAAGTTGATGTGAAGTGAAGCTTCTATTTATATTCATCCAGAGGTCAGGCGTTGTGATGCGATAGATCGCATCACATATTTGGTAACTCCAAATATGGTGTTACTGATGATGTCAGTCAGAGAGAGACATTTCTACACAGTAATATCCTTATTTGGGCTTGTTTTTGTCACGTGGGCCCAACATGCACTGTTCTAGTTCATTTGACTCCATCAGGGGTTGACCCATGGCTTGCCTTTTCCCAACAATATGGGCTATTATTGCACTATGAACTTTTATTACAAGCATGTGTTCATTAATGTATTAAGGTACCAATCTATAACTAAGGAAATATCTAAATGAATGAATGAATGAATGTCTGAAACGGCCGTAACTCCTCACTGACTGCACCGATCACTCTGACTTTTCACACGGCATTGACCGGGACAGAGCCCTGAATACTTCAGGCAGAGGCTTGATCAGATATACAGAGATCTCCATAAATGGGCCCAAAAGGGACAGAGCCATGAATACTCTGACGAAAGGTATTGATGGGCAGTTGTCCAGATTAGAACTGACAATCAATACATGGGCATACATATGCCATACACATATCCCATATACATATGCACCAGGGATCATGAAATCCCCATGAAATCCCTCATGAAATCCCCATGAAAGCCCCAAAATCGCTCTAGTGACTGCTATTTGCATTAAGTAGAATAGCAAGTAAATAGAACAGATACATTACTAATGATTTTAATCCCTCTTGGGGCAATCGACCTTAAGTTATTGTCTGATTGATTGATTGATTGATTGATTGATTGATTGATTGATTGATTGATTGATTGATTGATTGATTGATTGATTGATTGAGTGATTGAGTGATTGATTGATTGATTGTGGTAGATGGTATATAAAAGTGAACATTTTACGTCTCTAATTGTTGTGAACAAGTAGAAATTCTATATGGTTTTATCCACTTTAAGTCAACAAACAAACTCTTAATCAATGTTTCAATCAATCAATCAACCCAAATCTGCCAAATCTTCTTTTCATTATGGTTTAACCTTTTCTGCTAAGCAACACGTTATATATCCTCAGTTGACTTCTAAACCTAAATTCGGGAATTATTTTATCCACCTTAATACCAGTTGGTATTTTATCTTATATTGTTTAAATCAGGGGTCACAGACTAAGAGCCACGTTTTTCATTGTGTTACTGCAAAGAGCCACATCAAAGAGGATTCCAGGTGGTCCCCAGGCTAAATGATGGAAAGTTGGTTAGCCAGATGTAACTCTTTGAGAGCGTAAACATGAAACCAAATGGACCCTTGCGGGTCCATTTGGTTTCATGTTTACACTATCAAGAGTTAAAATATTCATCATGTGAATTAGCCCAAGTCTACACAACTAGAGAATGTAGAAGATTAATGGTCATTTTGATCTGTATGTTTGACTGTTTTGTTTTCTCTGAAATCCAGCCTGGAATTGTTGACAAAAGTAAACAAAATCTTTAGCTTTGGGGTCTGTGGAGGTAAAATGTCATCAAATGGTAGTCCATGGCCCAAATTCTGAATAAATGGTGGGCCCTGGTATAAAAAAAAGGTTTTTGACGGTTTCATGTGGAAGCCCCTTAAGAGCCACATGTAACCAGCTGAAGAGCCGCATGCGGCTCGCGAGCCGCGGGTTGGCCACCCGTGGTTTAAATCATTGATTTTCAACAGGTGGTCCGGGGACCACCAGTGGTCCTTGAGAGGGTTCCAGGTGGTCCCCAGCTAAGTTGGCTAACCAGATGTAACTCTTGAGAACGTAAAAATGAAACCAAATGGACCCTTGCGGGTCCATTTGGTTTCACTTTTACGCTCTCAAGAGTTAAACTATTCATCATCTTAATTAGAACCACTTAATTAAGAAGCTTACACTGTTTTGTTTGCAAAATCCAGCCTGGAATTGTGGAAAAAAACAAAATAATTCTTTAATTTTAGGTCCTTGGTGTGAAAATGTAATCAAATGGTGGTCCGTGGCTCAAATGCTAAATAAATGGTGGTCCCTGGTGTCAAAAAGGTTGAAAACCCCTGGTTTAAATCATTGATTAGTCACCTTTACAACTTTACTGCAGAGATCAGACATTCCTGGAATGAGTAACCCTTATAAACGTGTGAGTCGCACACCCAAAAACTTCAAATTCAACCTTGCTTTGAGTCATGAACAGCATAAACAAAGTCAAGAAGGGGACAGGACCCATGCTTATTACGTGCCTGGCACACACCTGTGACTGAGTGGCGCACACCTGTGACTATCACACACCTGCCAGCACTTGAAATTCAAATTATTAAAGATGGATATTATAACAATCAGGAAGATTTTTTTTTTTTTTTTTTTTTTTTTTTTACAAAAAAAGTGTATAGTATTTGTTAAAAAGCCGTTCGTATGTGGCAATGCATGTCCACCAGTTAATTAATTAATGACATGGTAAAATATTGAAAATGAGTGAAATTCCCCTTTAAGACGCGTGCATGCACACTTGCATTTGCATGCGCATTTGCGTGCACCTGCGCAACACACCCAGACACGCTATTGAAACAAGTATAGCATATTGAGAAAGATTGTTTACCATGCCTAATTGTATCCATAAAAGTAAATGACAAGACAAAAAACATAGGCCTACTTTTGCCCCAAAAATATTTTAGATGTGAGAAGTGGAGGGACGCCGTCCCCCCGCGTCCCCCTTCCACTACACCCCTGGCCGTCCCTCTCTCTCTCCGTCTCTCTCTCTCTCTCTCTCTCCCTCACTGGCCAGCCTCGCCACATGAAAGCGACACAAGACATTGCCGCTATCTGTGTTGACAGCTCCCGGTCACGGCGGCTGCATGCATGCACGCTGCAGGCGCCTCGGGGCTAAAGATCTCAACGGGCCTGAAAATGAAGGCCCGGCCCTACCCGGCCCTAACAGTTCAGGCCCTAGGCCCTACCCGGCCCTACTAAGTGGAATACATTTTAGGCCCTACCCGGCCCTTAACTGTCGGGTTTGGGCAACGTTTGAGAATTCGCTACAGATTAAAATGGAAATGGCAATCAGCACTGTCTTCATAATAGGTAAATAGATAAAATAACTATATTCTTACTATATTAAAATAATTCAATATATATTATTTTTTCATGGGGCCCGAGGCCCTACCTGGCCCTATTGATTAGGATAGATTTTCGGCCCTACCCGGCCCTAAATGTCGGGTCGGGCCTGTTCGGGTTCGGTCCTGGTCGGGTTCGGGCAGAGTTTGAGAACTCTACTCGGGGCCCTAAAGCGGTATGTACGTTTTAAGTCTGGAGCCAGGCGACGCACGTTAACTAAGCCCCTCGTCTCGGAGCCCCTGCGCCCAAGTGCTCATGATGTAACCTTTCCTAATTGGGACGGGAGGGGGGCAGGAGAAAATGGTATGGGTGCGGCTTCATCGCCCGCGGCGCTTCGCGCCACGGGCGATGAAGTCGCACCCATACCATTTTTGGTTGCAGGACTTTTTATTAGCCAAGTAAAGCATCAATACTAACATCAGTTGTTGTTGTTGAAGTTGCAACAGACACGCATAAAGCTTAAGGTCTGACTCAGAGAGTTCTCTGTTTTCAATGATGAAATGGTGTTGGTTTAGTGGTGACACAGCAGTATACTAGGTAAGTTAGTAGCCTATAGTGTTTCAAATCATTTTAGTTATCTGATTTGAAATATCTTTGAAATTTGGGTTGCTTGCATGCCATCGTGTTTGGCGGGGCAGTCAGGGCATTTAGGGGGGCATTGCCCTCCCCATGCCCATGCCTAGATCCGCCCCCTGTCATCGTCGTGTGACAGAAAGAGAGAGAGAGAGAGAGAGAGAGAGAGAGAGAGAGAGAGAGAGAGAGAGAGAGAGAGAGAGAGAGAGAGAGAGAGACAGAGAGAGAGAGAGAGAGAGAGAGAGAGAGAGAGAGATGGGTGGCTGGAAGTTTATCGAAGCCCAGCTTGTTTGGTTCCCTGTTCAGCACAGAAGAGATAGCGCAGACACTGCTGGGTGATGTCTGCCCTGCAGTGGCGGATCTAGGCATAGGCATGGGGGGGGCTAAATGCTCCAACTGCCCTGACCAAACACAGTGGCATGCAAAACAACAACCCAAGATATTTCAAATTGCTCATATTTAAACTGATTTGAAACACTACTACTGCTACTAACCAACCACAGCTGTGGCACCACTAAACCAACAGCATTTCATTAAAAAAAAAAACAGAAAACTCTCTGAGTCAGACCTTTAGCTTTTAATGCATGCTGTGTGGCTGTTGCAACTTCAACTGAGGTTATGATGCTTTACTTGCCTAATAACTCTTTTAACCAAATATGGTATGGTTGCGACTTCATCGCCCGTGGCGCGTAGCGGCACGGGAGATGAAGTCGCCCCCATAGGAGGATCACCATTTGAGGACATTTTAGGGAGGATGCACATTTTGCACCACTGCCAACCCCCCCTTCCCCTCTAAATCCGGCCCTGCCTGCATTCCACATCCGCGACAACACAAGATTCTCTCTTCCTAGATAAGGAGGCACCACATAAACCTCTCTTGAGTTTTCCTTTCTTGTCTGGATTTCCCAGGGTCTAGTGATGACAGCGTCTCTGGTATAAGTATCCCCTCTCTTACAAACAAACTAGAGGTGGCACGATTCACTTCGCTCACAACACGGCAGTGTTGGGAATAGTACTTTGTTTTTTCTAATTTATTACTTGGTAATCATTACCTCCATTTTAAAGTAATACATTCATATTACATAGTGCTGTCTGAGCAAGTGTAATATATTAATATTACTATTACATATCAAATCAAGTATTGCGTAGGCCAGTGGCATACCTACAATAAAGCAAAAGCGCACTTGGCTGATCTGGCCAAATCCATATGCAAAACAACTTCAAGAAATGTCACTCTTGAAAACAGTACTGGTGTAGACCTACCTCATGCTACTGAGCTATGGACAGTTAACACAGGAGTTAAATGTAGACCTACCTCATCCTACTCAGCTATGGACAGTTAACACAGGAGTTAAATGTAGACCTACCTCATCCTACTGAGCTATGGACAGTTAACACAGGAGTTAAATGTAGACCTACCTCATCCTACTCAGCTATGGACAGTTAACACAGGAGTTAAATGTAGACCTACCTCATCCTACTGAGCTATGGACAGTTAACACAGGAGTTAAATGTAGACCTACCTCATCCTACTCAGCTATGGACAGTTAACACAGGAGTTAAATGTAGACCTACCTCATGCTACTGAGCTATGGACAGTTAACACAGGAGTTAAATGTAGACCTACATCATCCTACTCAGCTATGGACAGTTAACACAGGAGTTAAATGTAGACCTACCTCATCCTACTCAGCTATGGACAGTTAACACAGGAGTTAAATGTAGACCTACCTCATCCTACTCAGCTATGGACAGTTAACACAGGAGTTAAATGTAGACCTACCTCATCCTACTCAGCTATGGACAGTTAACACAGGAGTTAAATGTAGACCTACCTCATCCTACTCAGCTATGGACAGTTAACACAGGAGTTAAATGTAGACCTACCTCATCCTACTCAGCTATGGACAGTTAACACAGGAGTTAAATGTAGACATACAGTGGTAAGCACTTGAGATTGTCACTGTTAATTAACACTTGGCTGCTGATGGGGCACCGTGGTGGTACCACTGCCCTGGAATGGTAACGCTTTTCACACTTCATTTAAAAGGTGTCAATGGTTGATTAACAATGGTTATAAAATTATACCTCTGTCTATTAGGAAACGCTAACCAAGCAGTAGGACATGTAAATGTGTTTTTAACCTGTTAATCTCCTGGTGGCAGCATGGAACTTTCTGGTCCACATTCCTGCGGTCACCATTTCATTGCCATGGTGGTACCACCACTGACAATCTCAAGTGCTTACCACTGTACCTCATCCTACTCAGCTATGGACAGTTAACACAGGAGTTAAATGTAGACCTAGACATCATCCTACTCAGCTATGGTTTTATATCAGTAGTTACTGAATTTTGGTAATATATTATGTAACATTAAGTTACGTAGTGCACATGTCCCAACACTGCAATACAGTACTGATGTTTAGAGTTGCAGATCGATTGATGTTGCGATCCTTAAATTATGCTGCGATTCGCTTGCACAGTATATACCGATACACCCCCCCCCCACACACACACACACACACACAATATAGACGATGCGAAATACATACATACATGCACACACACGCACAGGGAGTAACCAGTTGCATGTAACAAAATTACGTACTAGATTAAAGCGACAGGGACATTGCAATGTTTTAAACGTAACCTTTCCAGCTCCACACACACACACACACACACACACACACACACACACACACACACACACACACACACACACACACACACACACACACACACACACACACACACACACACACACACACAGTTTCTACACGCGCTTTGTTTTCGTTGGACTGCTGTGGTCCATATATTCCGAGACTGAATCCACTACAGTCGAGCACCAATGTATTCATGTATCATCTGCGTAAACGCACACTTTACACAGATGCTTGGCCAAGCATGAGCAAAATAACGGCATAGAGCCCTGTAAAAAACATTACATGCCGCCATGTCGGTTCACCGAGGCTGTAGCGGCTCTTTTTTTATGTGTGCTGCATGCGTATACGCCGTTTTCATGTTTTAAACGCCGCCTGGCACCGAGCTTGCGTAAGATTTAACTGTATTTCAAAAGAAGAGGCATGCAGAAGATTGGACAAGCTATACAGCTACATCACAAAGCGTGAAGGGAACAGAAAAATGGAGGGTGACTGACTGAATGCTGTACCGGTACACGCTTCAGGGTAATTGAGTGTTCGTCAATGGGAAAAGAACAACACCAGACAAAACTGTTTTTCCCTCTACTCTCCTTTTTTTAGCCCCAAGTTTTGCAAATTGCTGTCAGAATCAACACTGCTGCATTCTGCACCCCATAAGCCTCCGTGTTTGTCCGAGAAAACACGTTTCTCGCGGCGGCGGGAGGAGGAGAAAGAAAGGAAGTTCGGCGGTGGCGGTGGTGGCGAGGAAACCGGCCTCGTTCTCGGTGCATGCAGCTCAGGGGCGGATGTAACATTTCCCAGTTGAGGGGGCAGGAGAAAATGGTATCGCGGGGGCGGCTTCATCGATGAAGACTTGTATTAGGCAAGTAAAGCATCAATAATAACATCAGTTGTTGTTGAAGTTGCAACAGACACGCAGCATGCATAAAGCTAAAGGTCTGACTCAGAGAGTTTTCTGTTTTCAATGATGAAATGCTGTCGGTTTAGTGGTGCCACAGCTGTAGTTAGACAGTAGCAGTATTAGTAGTGTTTCAAATATAAGCACTTTAATTTGAAATATCTTGGGTTGCTTTGCATGCCATCATTTGGTTTGATGGGGCAGCCTGGGCGTGTAACCCTCCATGGCCCGGACTTATTTCTACTTGAAAAAAAAAAAAAAAAATGTTTTCAACCTTACTACTAGGTTGTACTACCATGATCTATTAAAAAAACCATATATATATATATATATATATATATATATATATATATATATATATATATATATATATATATATATATATATATATATATATATATATATATATACTGATTGATTGATTCATTAATTAATTCATTAATCAATTAATTAATTAATTAATTAATTATAATAAATTTAAAAAATGGGGATATCTTTTAATATAATCAATGCACATGTAATAGACATTCTAATAATCACAGAAAAATATTTATTGCAGTCATTTTACATACTTTCATTAGGGTTAAAGGCTAAAGGTCAAAGGTTAAAAAAAGATAACAAAAAATCCACTAAATCCAGAGATTAATAGAAGAGGCTAATTGCAGCCTCTGTGGGGGGGTATTGTTATGCAAATATCATGACCAATTTCAATTAAATTCTAAATCAACCTCTACCATGATATTTCTGTGAAAAAATAACAAAAAAGCAACCCTGGCTGGGCCTTCTAGGGTTAAAGGTAGGGGAAGTGATTTGAAATTCATGGTGTAGTACCAGCCTGGTGCACTAGGGGCCCCCAAAAGTAGCTACACTATGTGAACCTGCTGCTCTCTCCTGATTGGAGGAGAATTGTGGTGACCGGAAACTTTTATTAGCTCCTCTGCTAACGTGGGGGAGGGGGAAACTCCATATGTGGTTTCCACACCTTATAATAGAGCATTGTAACAGAAAAAAAATATTTTTGGGTGATATCTGACAAAAGTGAAATCACTTCCCCTACCTTTAAGGGGGGGCATTGCCCAACCCCCCATGCCCAGGCCTAGATCCGCCCCTGATGCAGCTGCTGCTGCTGCGAACGCCCTGACCCCGTAGCCCGGCCCCGAGGAGGGCAGCCAGGCAGCACTTCCCTCTGCAGCAAGGTGCTCCGCCGTGATAAGACTAAGACGAAGACCTCTGGGGGGCGGCCGGGAAGTGCAGCGTTTTTTTTTCCTCCATTTGCTGTGCTTACGTCGGCACATCTTTCACGGTGCCCTTTTTAACCACGCGCCTGTGTGAGCATCTCCGCGGTGAACCCCCGACCAGAGGACCAGACTTAACTCCTTCTGTACGCCCATTTTCAACATTCTAATGCAGGGGTTTGCAACCTTTTTGACACCAGGGACCACCATTTATTCCGCATTTCAGCCACGGACCACCAGGAAAAAAAAAAAAAAAAGATTTATTTTGCTTTTGTCCACAATTCCAGGCTGGATTTGGGGAAACAAAACAGTCAAACATTACAGATCAAAATCGTCTACATTTTCTAGTTGTGTAGATGTGTAGACTTGAGATAATTCACATGATGAATATTTTAACTCTTGAGAGCGTAAAAATGAAACCAAACGGACCCTTGCGGGTCCGTTTGGTTTCATTTTTACGCTCTCAAGAGTTACACCTGGCTAACCAACTTAGCTGGGGACCATCTGGAACCCCCTCACGGACCACTGGTGATACCCGGACCACCTGTTGAAAACCTCTGTTCTAATATGTCATTAATATATACCTTAGAGGTGCTGGGTGGACATGATGAAAAAAAAAAAAAGTTCCCCCATTTTGTCTTCCCAAGAAATGGAGGGTCTGAAGAAAACCACTAACATGGTGAACGATCTTGATGACGTCAAGATTTTCACCATGCCAATGGATTTCTTTAGATGGAATTCAGGTTGAATTCCCATTTAAACCCTCTTGTTCTTCTAAACATTTTTCGTTTTTTAACTCATTGACCGCGATCGGATCTTCTTTGTTTCCTCTCCATTGCCGCGGCTCAAACCAGTTCGATCGGTAAAAAAGCCCTTATTTTGAAGCTCAGATCTCCTAAACAGGATGTGCTGTTTCTGTTATGCTGTGTCTGTTGTCTTGCCTAATCGATCATCTGGCGATGTACCCAAAAACATCCGGGTCACAAGTCAGGAAGAGCTGTGTAGCCCTGGCTGCTTAACCCATGCGCCAGCGACATTGAGGGGGCAAACCGGAGGAGAGCCGTTTGAATGCATTGGGTTGAATGCATGTCAATGGGACGGGAAAAAAAAAGTTGTCCCCAATTCTGTCCCAAATGAAAGTCAGCAACGGGATGATCATCAGACGATGCGCACGGACTAATAGTTGGATTAAAGAATGAAATCTACATCTCGTCGTGATACGAGCCGTCGTCGTGACCGGCGGGAGAAATCTAACGGGAAGTCCACGAGCAGCTCGAGAACGGCGCTTTAAGAATTAACTATCGAAAGCATTAGCGTCAGCTTTGGCCAGTGAAAGCAATTAGCAATATAGTTGTTTGGCTATTGAAAACATTAGCTTTAGCTTTGTTTGTTAAAACCTTTAGCATTTACTTCACCAACCCCCTCCCTCCCCTAAAACACGCAGTGGGATCCTTGAGGGGGATTTGGGGTGGTGGTGGGGGTTTGGGGAGGCGTCTTAGGAATGCGCAGCGCTTACAAAAAACAAAATGTTCTTCCCGACGAGGAAGATTGGCATGGTTTATCTTGCCGACTTTGTGTCTGTATACATCTCCGGGGGCTAATTAATTAGCGCTCTCCCGCATGTTTCAAAACTGATAGCGAGGAACGGGATAGAGGAGAGAGAGAGGGGAAGGGACAGGGCCGGATCTAGAGAGGGGGGCACGGGTGGGCAGAGCCCACCCAAACGTTCATGCTGCCCACCCAATGAATGGTAATATCAGTGTTTTTTTTAACCAGTGGTCCGGGGATGTCCACCAGTGGTCCTTGAGAGAGTTCCAGGTGGTCCCCAGCTAAATGGTGGAAAGTTGCTTAACCAGATGTAACTCTTTGACAGCGTAAAAATGGTTTTACACTGTTTTTTACAGAGTTGAAATATTAACCATGTGAATTAGTCCAAGTCTGCACAACTCGAGAATGTAGAAGATTAATGGTGATTTTGATCTGGATGTTTGACTGTTTGGTTTCCCAAATCCAGCCTGGTATTGTGGACAAAAGCAAAATAAATCCCTAGTTTTGGGGTCTGTGGGGCTAAAATGTCCTCAAACGGTGGTCCTCCGTGGCTCAAAATGCCGAATAAATAGTGGGCTCTGGTGTCAAAAAGATTGAAAACCACTGCTTCATATGAAGTACTTTGGAGTTGCCCATACACCCTCCCTCCAGCCCACCCTAGTAGGGCTGGCTAAATCCGTCCCTGGGAAGGTAGGAGAGGAAGGTCGAGACTGAGGAAAAACTGAAAGAAAGAAAGAAAGAAAGAAAGAAAGAAAGAAAGAAAGAAAGAAAGAAAGAAAGAAAGAAAGAAAGAAAGAAAGAAAGAAAGAAAGAAAGAAAGAAAGAAAGAAAGAAAAGCCCCCACCCCCATCTTTTTTTTTTATCTCGGCGAAGTGACAGGGACGTTTCTTCCCTCCAGCGATGCGGGGAAGACCCCCCACCCCCCCTGGATGTTTTCCTCTGAGGTTTATCGTAAAGCGAGGTGAAAGGTATTCATTATCGATAAATGCCCTGCGGCCTTGCAGCCGCGGGGGGGCTCAAGCCATGGGCCGCCGACACATTGACCGCGACCTTCTATATAGAGCTGCGCAGCCCCGCCCCTTTTTACGAAGTCGCTTTGGTTCCAGAAACTGAATCCTTTTTCCTAGAGTTGCAAACTGCAGCTAAGGTAACGCAGAGTCAAGAGCAAGACTACCAAACTCACAACGAACATAAAGAACTGAACACACATGGGGATATGAATAGAATAACCAACTATAGACACAGGTGCATGGATACTACTGACATCATGAACGTCCACTCACTTCCGTTATGTCGGCTGCAATTCCATGTTTCGCCACTAGTCCCCGTCTGTTTCAACTCTGGTGAGTTACGCTAAAGGGGCTTGGACAAAACCAGTGTTGCCAACTGCCAAAATCCAAAATGCGCTAGTGGCACTTCCAAAATGCGCTAGGAGTGAGTTTTCAACCATTTTCATACCAGGGCCCACATTCTATTCTGCATTTTAGCCACGGACCAACATTTGATGTTTAGTCTCTCAAACTAATTTAGGAGAAATAACTGGCAGAATTTTGGTTCAAAATAGCAATTATTCTACTCTTGAGAGCGTAAAATGAAACCAAATGGACCCGTAAGGGTTACAGGACTTTTATTAAGCAAGTAAAGCATCAATAATAACATCAGTTGTTGTTGAAGTTGCAACAGACACGCAGCATGCATAAAGCTAAAGGTCTGCCTCAGAGAATTGTGTTTTCAATGATGAAATTCTGTTGTTTTAGTGGTGACACAGCTGTAGTTAGTTAGTAGCAGTAGTAGTGTTTGAAATCATTTTAAATATAAGCAATTTGAAATATCTTGGGTTGTTTTGCATGCCATTGTGTTTGGTGGTGCAGTCTGGGCATTTAGGGGGGCATTGCCCCCCCATGCCCATGCCTAGATCCGGCCCTGTAGCATGGGCTAACAAACGAGCGTCCGACAATCTGCCATTCAGCCAACCTCGCCGATCAGGGCTCTCGTTCGTTCGCTCGCTCGTCGAGACATTACTCGCCCCGGAGCCGGGGATCAATTTTGTGTGCGATTAAACATGGTTAACTAATTACGCCGACAGCGCGGCCGTGAATTATGATCATGGGAAAATGATAGGAATTAGAAT
The DNA here is from genome assembly GCA_039105355.1 of Benthosema pterotum. Classification (NCBI taxonomy): domain Eukaryota; kingdom Metazoa; phylum Chordata; class Actinopteri; order Myctophiformes; family Myctophidae; genus Benthosema; species Benthosema pterotum. The sequence continues at coordinate 42,427,507 of CM076980.1, read as the reverse complement.
GCAGAGCGGCAGGGGGGCTTATAATGCACCCCCCCGGAGGCCATGATTTATTATCAGTGCTGGGGGATCATTTTTGGGGAGGGGGAGTGGTGTGGAAGGGAAAGAGAACGAAGAAGTATTAACAGATGGAAAACACATTAATGGCACGGTTAATGAAGCTCTCGCAGAACGAGCATCAGTCAAGCGGCGTGTTAATGTTGCATGACGCGCCGTTAGAAAAAGAGGGAGGCGCCCAATCTATTAGCGCCGAAGATGGAGCGCCGACAGGGCCCCCGCGGAACCCGTCAGTCACGGCGAGATTTGCCTGCGAGATCGTTTCCTCTCCTCGAGCAGCGCGGGCGACCTGGTGCACAGGAGTGAACGGTCCGAGGGTCAATATCAAATTGCGGGACTTTTCATGTCCATGGGATATATCTAGCATGTGTTTGCATTAATAGTAAAAAAATAAAGCTTTTTATGTTCATTATGATCATGTCTTTTCAAATACCATAGTCATTTACTATGAAAACAGTCACATAACTTCAATCAATTGTATAAAAAAAATCAATTGTATATCAAATATTTAGAAGTATCTTTCTGTAAAAATGCCATGTGGTGTAGGGTGATAGCCAGCCATGTTGATTTTATACCTGAAAACAGTAAATATGTCAACTATGTTACGTCAACTATGTTACACTATGTTACGGTAACCCAGTTGACACTTGTGCCATGTTCTGTCTAACTGTTTCTGATTTGAGTGAGAAATTGTCAAAGAGAAAGTACTGGAGAAGAGGCTCAGCAAGAGAGCAGAAAACAAAAGAAGATGGCTGTTGATTCAAGACAAAAGGTGGGGCGGCCGTAATTGCCGCACCACACAGCAGCTGCTGGAGGGGCCGACACTTTTTACAGGAACTCCTCACATTCCGAACGATGATAATAATAACAACAACAATTATCTCGCACATCTATCCCTGCAGATGAAAAAAAGCGGAGCTCATAACGAGGCGGCACAAAACCCCGTTCTCCTCGTTAGTAGTGGCGGTTCGCTGCTTCGTTTGTCCTTCCATGTTTTGTTTTGTTTTTTTTCTTTTTCGTACGAGAGGTTACCCGTGTCTTTTTTTCTTCCCTCCCCTTCCATGCCGCGCTGCATGGGCTGATGTAACATTTCCCCATGGAGGGGCAGGAGAAAATGGTATGGGGGCGGCTTCATCGCCCGTGGCGCGAAGCGTCACGGGCAATGAAGTTGCAGGACTTTTATTAGGCAAGGACAGTTGCAGGACTTTTATTAGGCAAGTAAAGCATCAATAATAGCATCAGTTGTTGTTGAAGTTGCAACAGACACGCAGCATGCATAAAGCTAAAGGTCTGACTCAGAGAGTTTTCTGTTTTCAATGATAAAATGCTGTTGGTTTAGTGGTGCCACAACTATAGTTACTTAGTAGCGGTAGTAGTGTTTCAAATAATTTTAAATATAGGCACTTTCATTTGAAATATCTTGGGTTGTTTTGCATGCCATCGTGTTTGGTGGGGAAGACTGGGCATTTAGAATCCCCCCCCCCCCATACCCATGCCTAGATCCGCCCCTGCCGCGCTGGCAGGCTTTTCCTGTCATTGTCGTCTCTCGTTCTCCCTCTTCAAGTCTCATTTGAAGGGACAACAAAGGCTCTGTCTTCTGGCGCCTGCCAGCGTTTCATCAGGCGCTATCGTTACCCGGCAGCACCGTATAGGATATACCGTATACCACACTGGTACACACCTTCGCCCGCAGAGCCCAGGGGCAGATCTATGCATGGGCGGGGGGGGGGCACTAAATGCCCAGACTGCCCCGTCAAACACGATGGCATGCAAACAACCCAAGATATTTCAAATTAAAGTGCTTCTATTTAAAATGATTTGAAACACTACTACTACTACTAACTAAATACAGCTGTGTCGCCACTGAATCAACAGCATTTCATCATTGAAAACAGAAAACTCTCGGAGTCAGACCTTTAGCTTCATGCATGCTGCGTGTCTGTTGCAACTTCAACAACAACTGACGTCACTATTGATGCTTTACTTGCCTAACAAAAGTCCTGTAACAGAAAATGGTATGTGTGCGACCTCATCGCCCGTGGTGCGAAGCACCTACAGTACAGTACGTCGTTTGAAAGCGCACGTTGGGAGGGGCAAAAAAGTCTCCCCTTTCAAGCGCTCATACTGTATACCTGTAGGGATTAAACTCGCCGGCTTTCCCCTGGAGGCTGTGCTTTCTCCCACTGTTGGCACAAACGGGTGGGGTGGGGCGACGCCAGGCTTTATGTGCAATTGTTAGAGCCCGTCGTTCTCCTTTGCAAACAACAGTTTTAATCAAACCCCTGGAATTGCGTTGAATAACTAAAAGCTGTATGACAGAGGTTTTCAGGTTTTTTTTTTTTTTTTTTCAAACAAGGGCCCACCACTTATTCAGCATTTGAGCCACGGACCACCATTTGATGACAGTTTCAACCCTCAGAGCCAAAACTAAACATTTATTCAGTTTGTGTCCACAATTCCAGGCAAAATAGTCAAATAAACATCAAAAAACATTCCTCCACATTCTCTAGCCATGCAGACTTGAGCTAATTTATATGAATGATATGAGGAATGATGATGATATGAGGAATGATGATGAATATTTTAACTCTTTGAGGGTGTAAACATGAAACATGTTCACGCTCTCAAAGAGTTACATCGGGTCAACCAATTTTCCATTTGTCCCCGGACCACCTGTTGAAAACCCCTGCTGTATGAGGAGTAGGGCGAGGTGGCGCCAATTTAGTAGTCGCAAGTTTTCAGACATTTTCCCTTTGGGGTCTGTGGGGCTAAAATATCATCAAATGGTGCTCGTCTGTGGCTCAAATTCGGATTAAATGGGTGTCGAAATGGTTTGTCTTACGCTTAGTTTCCTCGTGAAATTAGATTAATATTACACAGACTTTAGTTCAGCCTTTAGTCTTGGCCCTCCACAATATTTTATGTATCTCATTTGGCCCCTTGGGAAAAAAATAATTGCCCACCTCTGGTATGTAGGGTATATAGAGAGTCACAGGAAGCAGAAATCGATGGCGGCCATCAGTGTTGGGAATATTACTATACCTTGTTAATATATTACTTATTACTTATTACCTTAATTTTAAAGCAATATATTGTATTACAATATTGCTGTCTGAGCAAGTGTAATATATTAATATTACTATTACATATTACTTAAAAGAAAAATGTTGTGCAAAATATATAATTAAATATTTAGTGTCACTATTAATCAAATATTGTGTAGGCCAGTGGCATAGCTACAATAAAGAAAGCGCACTTGGCTATCTGGGAAATCCACATGAAATCAACTTGAAAAAACGTCCCCCTGAATAAATAATTTGATGACAAATGATAGAAAATAAGTAATTGTTTAACTTCTGCAGTTGTCAAGAAAACTTAACACGAACATTTTCAACGAGACAGATTGACAGAAAGTAATATTGAAAGCAATACAGTAATGCAGAAAGAAAAGTATAATATATTAGATTGTTTTTGTTAAGTAATATATTTATATTACAAGTTACTGCATTTTGGTAATATATTAAGTAATATATTGAGTTACGTAGTGCACATGTCCCAACACTGGCGGCCATACAGCTGGCATCTGCTCCGCTCCTCTCCCACCATATCAAAAGCTTAGAACATCAAAACACGTACAGTACATAAACGGTTAAAGTCGGTGCGGCCGGCGGTTCTTGAGTTGCGAGGATTTTCCGTACCACAACCCCTACGAGTTTGGTTCAGTGTGAAACTGGCTCCAGTTTTTGACACGCTCGTGGCTAAACGTCGGCGAGTGGAATTGTGTGCACTTCGGATTGGGCACAAACAAATCAACCAGCACTCGCTTAATCCATTTTGTTTCTGACATGAAAATTCTAATTCTGATGCTACATTCTAGTTTTTGACATGATATTCTACAACATACTTTCTGACATTAGATTCGAGTTTCTGATAGTAGATGCTAGATTCTGACACTAGATTCTAGTTTTTGACAGTGGATACTACATTATTACACTAGATTCTAGTCAATGAGACTAAATTCTAGTTTTTGATGCTACATTCTAATTTCTGACATTATATTCTAGTTTTCCTAAAAAAAATAATAATAATAAATAAAAATCTATGTTCCTGTTTCAGAGATGCTCAACATATTTTATACCAAGGACCAGCAGAATTATCTATGTTTGGCTGCAGACCCCCATTAAAAAAATGTTCTATATAGGGATCCCCCAGAAGCAAAGTTAAAATGTTTGATTTTGAAATAATATATTCAAAGGTGTGCACATTTTCATGATTTTTCAGAAATAGCAGATCTACAAGCTCACAGCGCGCCACTCGGTGGCGCGCTATGAGCTTGTAGATCTGCTATTTTTCAATAGGTAAAGCATAATGGTTAGAACACCAAAATGCGTTCAGTGCACAAAGGGTTAATCCTTTCGCCTTACAGCATTACTTCAGCCAGCGCAATAATTGCAGTGGAAGGAAAGTTTAAAAGATGCAGGGGAATTAAAAAAATGCACACTTTTTCGAGCACATCCGTGGGCGTCCTTTGGGCGCGACTAATGATCTCCCAAAACAATCGGAACATTTCCGTTTTTTTTTTTTTTGTGTGGATTTTCATAATATCAACGGTCTTGAAGGAAAACACGCTCTGCAACGACGACGTGTCGATTCCTACAGTCCTTCTATTCCCATCGCTGTGGGCCCTTTCAAACACAGCTGGTTTTGATTACAGAACCACTCCGGATTTAATCTTATTCCAGGTGACATCCATGGCAGTGTATTACTCATTTTAAACGCAATCAGCACGCTAATTAAAGGTGCAATAGACAGGATTTCACTGATGTTTACATTTTGTATAAATGAACAAGGGCGACACCTAGTGTCGAAATGCTGCATTGCGTCCAGTTGCCGTGTTGCCAGGTTTGACGGCTTCACTGAAATGGAAAGTGACGGTGTGACCTGAATTTTACTATTCACTTTGAGAAAGATGTCAATTGACTGTGATGAGGTATAGTGTGTAGGCATATATATATATATATATATATATATATATATATATATATATATATATATATATATATATATATATATATATATATATATATATATATATATATATATATATTATATATATATATATAGTGGGAACTGGTACACGCTGTAAAAATGGTAATAACACAATATTACCACATTATTACCATTTTGACAGTGCATACCAGTTCCCACTAATATCCAGCAACTTCACATAGCCATGGAAGAGGAGTGGACCAACATTTCACAGGCCATAATTGACAATCTGATAAACTCTATGGGAAGAAGATGTGTTGCACTGCATGAGGCAAATGGTGGTCACACCAGATACTGACTGGTTCTGAGGCCTCAGAACCCCAATAAAGAAACAAAAAACTGCACATTTCAGAGTGGCCTTTTGTTGTGGACAGTCTAAGGTACACCTGTGCACTAATCATGATGTCACACCTGCATCCTGATGTGGCACACCTGTGAGGTGGGGTGGATATTTCATCAAAGCAGAAGTGCTCAATACCACACATTTATGCAGATTTGTGAACAGTGTCGGAGATGGCGTCCCCCCACTTCTCACATCTAAAATATTTTTGGGGCAGAAGTAGGCCTATGTTTTTTGTCTTGGAACCAAATGGACCGCTTTGTCTTGGAACCAAATGGACCCGCTAGGGTCCATTTGGTTCCAAGACAAAGCGGGTCCATTCACATTTGTACACTCTCAGAAAAAAAAATGAAAATGGGTGGAATTCCCCTTAAGAGGCGTCCCCTCACTTCTAAAAGTCCCACTACAACACTGTATATGCATTAGAATCAGTGGATGGGTTACATTTTAGGTTACTTTTTGAGGTTGTATATTAGGCTACAATGTTACAATATTACAATAGCTAACGTTTTGACTTCTTTGCTTTGCCCTTTAAATACCTGTATACTATAGCAGGGGTTTTCAACCTTTTTGATACCAGGGACCACCATTTATTCAGCATTTGAGTCACGGACCTGGCCCCAAAGACCTAAAACTAAAGAATGCTTTTGGTTTTGTTGACAATTCCAGGCAGGATTCTGCAAACAAAACAGTGTAGACTTCTTAATTAAATAGTGCTAATTCAGATGATGAATATTCTGGACCCTTGGCGGGTCCATTTGGTTTCATTTTCACACTCTCAAGAGTTACATCTGGTTAACCAACTTTCCATCATTTAGCCTGGGGACCACCTGGAACCCTCTCAAGGACCACTGGTGGTCCCCGGACCACCTGTTGAAAACCCCTGTACTATAGCATAGAATCTATACTATGCTATACTATATTTATACTAATACTATACTATACTATACTATACTATACTATACTATACTATACTATACTATACTATACTATACTATACTATACTATACTATACTATAGGCCTACTACTGTATACTATACTATACTATACTGTACTTTTCTACCCTAATCCTCTTTTATAATGCAGGGCTTTTAAGGCCACTAGATGGCGCTTGTAGGCCTATATGGGCTTGACGCATTTCACATCGATCATCGATGAAGCAGGAAAGTGAAAGTATAAACAAAGCCATTTTAGGCCTATAGGATTCCAGCAGGACTGGACTCAAAAAAGTTATCGTTGTAGGCCTATAGTTTGTATAGGAATGGTTGGCATAATCAGATAAAAGAACGGAGTACTATATCTGGACAATGGCATGGATACAACTGGAAGAAATCTAACATGGATTTGCAGTCAGTCAGTCAGTCAGTCAGTCAGTCAGTCAAGCAATCGGTAAAATGGATAACGGAAGATAATTTTGACGAGTCGTTTGGATTATATCCAGATATGGATTAGGCTACATCATGGAGGGACATAATGACTTCTTCAAATTGGGGACACCTACAGAGACGGCTCATAGTAAGTGATGATGCGCTCTGTAAAAATACATAACACCAAATAAAGTTATTAGGAAACCAAATGGACCCTGCGGGTGCATTTGGTTTCATTTTACGATCTCAGATCTAAAAGGGTCCATTTGGTTACCAACTGTCCATGATTTAGCTGGGGACCACCTGGGATCCCTCAAGAACCACTGGTGGTTCCCGCACCACTGGATGAAAACCGTATGGTTTATAGAAAGAGAAAAAGGACAAGCCGACACGGCAGGAGGAGGCGATAATAATACCAAATAAAACAAAGGAAGGTAAAGTTATTAGGAAACCAATGGACCCTCCCGGGTCCATTTGGTTTCCAACTGTCCATGATTTAACTGGGGACCGCCTGGAATCCCCCCAAGGACCACTAGATGAAAACCACTGGTTTATAGAAAGAGTAAAAGACGAGCCGACACCAGGAGGAGGAGGCGATCGGTGAACTGACAACACAGTACAACGGCGGCGCACGCCGCGGACCGCTTCATTCTATCACCACCACCACGAAACAGCGCACGACACGGTACAACGGCGGCACACCTTTCATTCCATCACGACCACCACCACCACTTTGGTGTTTTTTGGCTGGGAAGTCGTGGTCTGCTGTTGAGAAGGCATGCTTTGACTACTTGCTGTAGGGCGAGGCACGATATTGGCAACCCTGAATCGTGCAACCTCATTGGATGATGCGACTCCATTCATATATAATGGAGCCATAGAAACCCATATTAAAAAAGGTAAACAGTGACGGTCCGTCACATGGTCGAAATAATATTTCAAATATTATTTTAGCATATTTGTTGACATTTTTGAAAAAAGTCACAATAGAGAAAAATATAGTTTTTTATTTTTCGTTTTCCATTTCTTTACTCATTTTTAGCGAATTGTTAGGATTAGCTTCAGGTTAGCTTTCATGAAGATGTTGCCTATCCCACCTTTTAACTATGTATCAGGGATCATTGTAGTGTAGAAACAAGTACGGACAAGCTTTGCACGTCTCACCGCGAATGCGTGAGGAAACAAACAAACTGCAGGTGTGTGCCATAGAGCAGGGGTTCTCAACCTTTTTTGACACCAGGGACCACCATTTATTCAGCATTTGAGCCACGGAGGACCACCATTTGACGACATTTTAGTCCCAAAGACCTAAAACTAAAGAATTATTTTGTTTTTCTTGACAATTCCAGGCTGGATTTTGCAAACAAAACAGTGCAGGCTTCTTAATTAAATAGTGCTAATTCACATGATGAATATTTTAACTCTTGAGTGTGAAAATGAAACCAAATGGACCCGAAAGGGTCCATTTGGTTTCATTTTCACACTCTCAAGAGTTACATTCGGTTAAGCGACTTTCCATCATTTAGCCTGGGGACCACCTGGGACCCTCTCAAGGATCACTGGTGGTCCCCGGACCACCTGTTGAAAACCACTGCCATATAGAGCATTAAACTATAGAGAGTTAACCAGAGCGATAGCCCCGCCCCCTTGTTGTTGATTTCAATTCATACCCAGATAGCAACATGAATTGATTCAACCAAAATTCAACGTTGAATCAATGCATTTTGCATTGATTCAACCAAAATTCAACGTTGAATCAATTCATTTTGCTATCTGGGTAGCTATCACGTGACGTCAGGCCCTAGCCGTGCACCCACTGCAGGGAGCGAGTGGCTGTGTTATAACTAGCTAAAATTAAAAATAAAAATGCCGGAGTAGTAGTGCCCATCACATACCCACATGCCCTTAAGAATTACCACTGTAGGAAGTTTTGGTTCGTGAGTACTGTATGTGCACTGTTTCTGGACAACCCACACGCAGTTATTTTGATCGTGTCCCTTATAGATATCTCCGTGTGTCACCCTGCCCCATATTATTCCTATATTCAGTATATGGAATTCAGTGTCAGATTTGCCATGGAGTCAGATGATGCCATTGTCAGAACAGGAAAGCTCCATATGGATGGTTTTCACTGCCAAAAATTAAATGACCAGAAACCTGTTGTAAACGCTAGGGGGGCACCCCTATGGACCTTTAGCTAAGCCCCTCCCAAACTACTATTGTCCAATAGACCTTTAGATACCACCCTCCCCAAACTACTATGGTCCAATCACAGCTAAGCATAACATATGATAGACAAACCTCTCCACCAATAGCTTTCCTATATGATAAAACATTGTTTTAAAAAATAAACACCACACACACATTTTTCCACTGCATAGGACATACCTTGTTGATGGATTTGGAAGAGATTTGGAAGGTCTGGTTCAAAAAATAAACCAGTATTTAATGTGTAAAGTCCATGATATTTACATTGGAATGAATGAGCCCGGCTGGAAAGTGTCCTAGGGTGGACAAGAGGGCGGGGCTTAGCTAAAGGTCCATTGGAGCCGATTGGAGACATTATTTGCATTGAAATTGATGGACAAATATTTAATTATTCCCAATTTTACCGCAGTGAAAGTGTGAATCCTATCTAGTTCTCCCTCCGCTGATCAAATCATGCAGTAATTGTACTAATCGTACTCTCCCTCACGTTTTACTTTACGGGGTGAGGAAAGGGACATTAAATTTAAATAGTCTAGTTTGTGATGAAACTCTTAATTGTCTGACACACCCTAGTGCTGAGAGAGATTCTAGAGAGAGAGAGTAGAGAGAGAGAGAGAGACAGATTCTAGACAGAGACAGATTCTAGTTCCTGATGCTAGACTTTAGAGACAGAGACAGAGACCAGTTCCCGAGACAGAGACAGAGACAGAGACAGAGACAGAGACAGAGACAGAGTTTTTTTTTTTTTTTTTTCTGAGACAGAGACAGAGACAGAGACAGAGACAGAGATCAGAGACAGAGAGAGAGAGAGGGGATCCCAGAGACAGAGGACAGAGAGAGAGAGAGAGAGAGAGAGAGAGAGAGGCAGGCACTTGGAGAACAGTTTGTCTTCTCCCCCTCCAGTACAACGTGACAGGAAAACCATTGAGCGAAATTAAACAACGCTTTTGCCGCTCGTATAACGGTAGCACTGCATTAGCGAGGGATGCAGTTGTGTTATTGTTTCGTGTATTATTATTATTTCACCAAAAAACACGGTGCAGTGGAATGCATAGAGAGAGCATTTCCCTCGCTCATTTGCGCGCATGGCCTTTTTTCATGTTTTTTTCAGGTTATTTTCCCCCACAACGCCGCGCCGGGAACTTTACTCCGAGAGTGGACCAATAGTCTACAAGCCAGCCCATAGAGAGACCCATTGAGGACACAGCTACATTCTGCACTGGACAAGTTTTTTTGCACTGGAGAAAATGACGGTCGCAAGACACTCTACGTCAGTAACACGCCCTGGCCCGGTGCCATTCCACAATTCCGACTGCCATTGTTGCGACCTCCCATTGTTCCGAATTTACGAGACGCAAAAACTAGCCCCCTCCAACCGTACCCTAATCCCGATCCCCCGACCCTCAACCTAACTGGTTGAGGGTCGGGGGTTTGGGATTAGGGTTACGGTTGGAGCCTTGGACCTTGAAAATTACGTCATTCACCCGTAAATGTCCATTTTGTTTCATTTTAACACACTCAAGAGTTACAGATCTATAAGGGTCCAAAGTGCTGGGGGGGGGATGTCATGTGATCTACCTGCACGGTCTGTGTGATCTACTGGTAGATCACCATCTACCTTTGGGACACCCCTGATGTAGGCCTATAGTGTAAGCATTTTTGTCAGTTGAAACATCAGCCAGCAAATCCGCGTTTTATCACTGGACTGTAAAATAAGCATCATTGCAGAAACAATGCATTTCATAACGCTTAGTGTCCAAGAGAGAAATCGTGCTGCATGGCGTCGCGTCTGCATCTGAAGTGCATTGCAAGCATTAATAAGCTTCATTCATATAATTGTGTCATAAAAATCCCGATAACCCTTTGTGTACTTTTATCACATTTTGGTGTTCTAAGCATTTTTTTTCTTTTTCAAAGATATCAGACCTACAAGAGCTTGTAGCTCTAATATTTTTGGAACAAAAAAATGAAAATGTGATGCAAATCTAATATATATATATATATATATATATATATATATATATATATATATATATATATATATATATATATATATATATATATACCACACACTCTTTCGGAACATTTTTAACTAAATTGTGGCTTCTGGGGGATCCCGAGAACACGTTTTCAGATGGAGGGGGTCCGCAGATAAATATAGATAATTCTGGGGGTCCTTGGCATGAAAAATGTTGAGCATCACTCGCACAGGAACAGAAACTAGAATCTGTCAGAATCTAGCATCAGAAACTAGAAACTAGTCAGAAACTAGAATCTGTCAGAATCTAGCATCAGAAACTAGAAACAAGTCAGAAACTAGAATCTGTCAGAATCTAGCATCAGAAACTAGAAACTAGTCAGAAACTAGAATCTAGTGTCAGAAACTACAATCAGGTGTCAAATAGAATACATTCTTAGATTTGCGCATCATTTTCATTATATATATTATAATATATTATATTATATATATATATTATATATATATATATATATATATATATATATATATATATATCATATATATATATATATATATATGAGATCGTAGATCTGATTTTTTTTAATAGCTAAAGTGTAACATCATGCGTTGAGCACCAAAACGTGTTCAGTACATACAAAGGGTTAAATGAATGCTTTATAAAACATTACGAGGCCAGTCACGGTGTTACGAGGCTATAATCACTGATATAGATCTGTGATAAACTCTGGCTTGATGGTGAAATAATGATTAGTGAAGCAAACGCTGCAGTGCTGCACTGGTCATGCACGCTGATGCACATAACAACAATCTAAATAATAACACGGCACGCAGTTCACTTCGTAGGTCAAGAGACGGCATTAATGGCACATGGCGGCGCATATGCACTTGTCGACCTGCTATTTCATCTTTTTCCAAGATTATTATGAGGGAGGGGACTCGATTAAAAAATGCATAATTGTTAATTTTAGGTTTTGTAATGAATTATCCTCAATTAATTGTATATCAATATTTGATTTTCGAGAAGCATTGTTCAGTCAATTAAAACCGATTGGACCCCCCACTAGCGCCAAAATTAGTGAAAAATCGAGTGCGTTTTGCCTGGTGAGTTGGGGCGAAATTGATTGACAGGCGCCAGAGATAAAGCCCTCATTTTTCACCATTTTTCCTCCTATGACAGTGGTTTGCAACCAGTGTTCCCCAGGCTAAATGACGGACAGCTGGTTAACCAGATGTAACTCTTTGATCGCGTAACAATGAAACCAAATGGACCCTCGCGGCTCCATTCGGTTTCATTTCTACACCCTCGAGAGTTAAAATATCCATCACGTGAATTAGCCCAACTTAGTCTACACAACTAGAGAATGTAGAAGATTAATGGTCATTTTCATCCATATGTTCCAGGCGAGCATCTATAGCGCATTCTAGTGCATTTTGGAAGTGCCACTAGTGCATTTTTGGATTTCGGTAGTTGGCAACGCTGCCAATAGAGCGCCGTCTGATTCGAAAACCGGGCGGCAGGTTCCTGCTAGGCCGCCCGGATGGAGTGCGGCGTAGAGAGCGGCTCCTGCGTTTATTTTAATGTATTTTTCTTCACTGAAATACCCGCCGTGGAGGTTGAAGGAGCCGATAAAAGCTCTTTTTGTGGGTGAAGTGCCGCGCTACAGTGCTGAATCATCCTTGAATCTACTGTATATACCGTACTTCGGCTCTTTGGAATGCAGAGCGCTCGGTTCAGGGTTTATCCGAGGTTTCATCTCTCTCTCTCTCTCTCTCCCTCTCCCCCTCCCCCTCCCTCTCCCTCTCCCCCTCCCCCTCCCCCTCCCTCTCTCTCTCTCTCTCTCTCTCTCTCTCTCTCTCTCTCTCTCTCTCGCTCTTTCTGTACTGAACGCGTTTTGGTGTTCAACGCAATATGTTACACTTTAGCTATCGAAAAAAACGAGCTCCTACGAGCTCATATCGCGCCACCGAGTGGCGCGATATGAGCTCGTAGATCTGATTTTTTTTTTTCATTGTGAAAATGATGCGCGGATCTAAGAATATATTCTATTTGACACCTGATTGTAGTTTCTGACACCAGATTCTAGTTTCTGACTAGTTGCTAGCTTCTGATGCTAGATTCTGACAGATTCTAGTTTCTCTGAAAAATCCGTGTTCCTGTGTCAGTGATGCTCAACATATTTCATGCCAAGGACCACCAGAATTATCTATATTTGGCTGCGGACCCCCATCTGAAAACATGTTGTTGTAGGGATCTCCCAGAAGAAGCAACGATTTTAGTTCAAAATATTTTCTTCAGAAAGAATATATACAGTATATATTCAAAGATTTGCATCACATTTTCACATTTTTTTAAAAATATCAGAGCTACAAGCTCACAGCGCGCCACTCGGTGGCGCGCTGTGAGCTTGTAGGCCTGATATTTTTCAATTAGCGTAAGTGTAACATAATGCTTTGAACCCCAAAACGCGTTCAATACGCAAAGAGCTAGAGACTTGTGCCATGCAAAGCGCTGCATGTCGATCCGCTCGATTTTTTCTGACAAGCACCAACATCACAGGGCCTTTCCCTCCCTTCCCGTTGCACACTTTGCGCGCGGCATCGTGAGTATCCAGGCTGCAGGCCTTTCGGCGGTGTTAAACGGGGCCGCCGATCTACAGGTACGCCCGTGACGAACGGGCACACAGGCCGTGTGCGTGTCCGCCATACGGACGAGCGAGATTATTGAAACAATGCACCTGCACTATGCTGCACGCGTGCGAATCGAGGGTGAGCACGACGAACATAGAAGGGAAATACAAACGTCAGGGCGACTATGGTGATGGTATATACCAGGGGTTTTCAACAGGTGGTCCGGGGACCACCAGTGGTCCCTGAGAGGGTTCCAGGTGGTCCCCAGGCTAAATGATGGAAAGTTGGTTAAACCAAATGGACACTCTCAAGAGTTAAAATATTCATCATCTGAATTAGCACCACTTAATTAAGAAGTTTACATTGTTTTGTTTGCTAAATCCAGCCTGGAATTGTGGACAAAACCAAAATAATTCTTTAGTTTTAGGTCTTCGGGTTGAAAATGTCGTCACATGGAGGTCCGTGGCTCAAATGCTGAATAAATGGTGATCCCTGGTGTGTATATATACTGTATATGCAGGCCCACAAGATGTCTTCATGGGCAAGTTACGGCCCGATTCATGACAGGCCTGATTCTCCATTAGTCCTACCACACCCACACCAGTGCTTCTATACTTCTCTGTACCTTTTGAGGATAAGATTATCCTCAAAACAAAATCACAAATCTATCTATCCATCCATCCATCCATCCATCCATCTACATCCATGCATACCGGTATCTACTTATGTACCTACCGGTATATACAGTATCTATCCATCTATCCATCCATCTACATACCTACTGGTATCTATCTATCTATCTATCTACCTACCTATCTACCTACCTACCTACCTACCTACCTACCTACCTACCTACCTACCTACCTACCTACAGTACCTTTTTTGCAGGTAGCATTTAACAACAAAACATACAAAAAGAAGAAAAACAAAAAAACAAAAACAAAAAAAAAAATAAAAATAAAAAAAAAACATCTCACTTCCCCAGCATCACCCTCACTGAAATACATATAGCCGCAGCGAAACCCGTCGCCTCAATTCACCCCACAGCTTTTCCGACATCGTTGTATTGTAGCAGCCACAAGAACGACGCCTGGGATTTATTTTTTCCTTTCCCCAAAACCTCACTGATCCGCCCAATTCGCGATACCACCGTAAGGGCCTAATATTTAAGAGAACATATTACAAAAAGTATATTAACCTAAACGCTGCGCTCTCATTTAAATAATTAATAACGACATAATAGGCGCCCCCCCTTTGTAAAGCATCCTCTCTCCAATAAAGTCATGGAGATTTCATTCCAGTTAAGCAGGGATCGAGAGCTATATGATGAGCTCACTTTAATACCCCCCTTAATAACACAATACAGATGGGACGTCTTTAGCGCCATAATTAGACACATGCAGGGCCCTGGAATGGGTTCGCGGTGTGTGTGTGTGTGTGTGTGTGTGTGTGTGTGTGTGTGTGTGTGTGTGTGTGTGTGTGTGTGTGTGTGTGTGTGTGTGTGTGCGTGTGTGTGTGTGTGATCATGCCGCCGCGGCTGCACTCTCATCAGAGGCGATCTAAAAAACAGGCAGGCGTTTATCGTGGCCTGTGCTTGCCGAATCCAGCCCCTGCTGCTCCGAAACGAGAGAACCACACCAGTGTTGCCAACTTGCCGCATTTGTCGCTATATTTAGATTTTTTTTTTTTTTTCACTATTTTTCCTCCTATGATGGAGTCCTACTTCCTTCATAAAAAGGACCATTGGTAACCCAATGGAACCTTATAGATCTCTAACTAGAGTGACCAGATGTCCCGCATTGTGTGGGATCGTCACGCATTTCACTGTCTTTTCAGGCGTCCCGCCGATTGAGACTTTGTCCCGCATTCTGATTGACAAGCTGCAGTTTTCATAATGTGCTCAAATTCGGAAAATAGTTTCACCAACACTGGCTGGCGGCAGCCTGCCTGTGAGCTTCGCTGCTCACAGGCTGTCCAAAAGGGAAAGGGGCGTGTCGTGTGTGTGTGTGTGTGTGTGTGTGTGTGTGTGTGTGTGTGTGTGTGTGTGTGTGTGTGTGTGTGTGTGTGTGTGTGTGAGTGTGAGAGAGAGAGAGAACAAGCATGTGTGATTGTAGAAGAGCCGCCATTGACTGACCCCATGAAGTGAACGGAGTTTGGGTAACCCTGTCTGTATTCTAGTATAAGCGGCGCGACATTGAGGTGTCCGAATTTGAATGGCCTAAATAGGGACAACAGGAGTCGGCACTTCCGCCTTGGGAAATCAATGCGGCTGGTTAAGTGAACGCCCACCACAACACAACAACACAACGTGTTAGCTTCGTGCGTTTCAATGAATGAATGAATGAATGAATGAAAGAAAAGAAACATGGAAGAGCCCAACGAAACTAAAACCACTGCGAAGAAAAGGAAATGTTGTTATAATAAGGACTGGGAGACTATTTATTCGTGGGTGAAACCAGTGAAAGGCGATTCTTCTGTGATCTTTGCATGAGTAGTTTCTCAGTGACACACGGAGGTGAATATGACGTGAAGCGACACAGACAATGTGAGACTCACAAACAACGTACTGCTCGAAAGGAGGCTTCACGGTGCATGGACACTTTTGTTTTAAAACCAAAACAAGATTCGAGCACAGACAAGGTAACAGCAGCTGAACTAACTACTATTTACCATACAGTGCAACACTCCCAGTCATACAGGTCAGAAGACTGTGTCAATAAGCTGGCATCAACCATGTTTTTGTTCATCACAGCAGCAGCTGTAGGCAGAAAACTGAAGGGTCTGAATTACAGAGTCTGTATGGACAGACCTGCCTACAGCTGCTGCTGTGATGAACAAAAACATTGAGAGACCATGGTTCTGAATGTGCATTAACTGTGTCTGTATGGGCAGATCTGCCTGTATCTGCTGCAGTGATGAAGAAAACTGAAGGTTCTGAATTACTTGTGTCTGTATGGACAGACCTGCCTGTTGCTGCTGTGATGAACAAAAAACTGAGACTTGTGATGGACAAAACCTAAAAGTGCCTAGCCTGTTCATGCTGCTATGGCAGACACATTTGTTTACAATTGTATTTATCATAAGTTGCCTCCAATGCTAGCCAAACTTTTATTTATATATCTGGTTTTATTTATTTTATTCAATGTGTGTGTGTAGTGCCTGTACAATTTCAGACATACAGTAGTTGGCTCTGTTAGGAGGAAGATACAGTGACTTTTTTGGTTTGTTATTGGTTGTTCTGGCACTGGACTGTCCAGTTATATTGTCCAGGTGTATTGTTAGTAGGTGAATGTCCAGTAAATAGATTTAAAAGCATCTCTGTGCCTCTTATTAATTTAATATAATGGATGAAAAAGATGGCAAACTATAGTGGTGGTATGTGAAGGGGAAGAGTAGAAACACCTAAATTGTGTACAATTATTCATTCGTGCAACCGTCCGACACGACGCCGCATGTGTCCCACATTGTCCACACAAACACACTGTATGTCCCACATTAGCCGCATTGCAACTCCAGATTCTTTTATAATTGGAATTTATTGCATCTGGAGTCGCATAGCACTCTATTGACTCTCCCATTGCATAAATGTCACCAGTGATCTGCTTGTATTCAACGAGTCAAACTCACCAACTTTGCAGCTGTAGAGAAAGCTTGATACATCCTCTGTCGATCTGCAAGGGTTTTGTGCCATAAAAATCCACCGTAGACATATTATGAGCTACTTTCTGTCCTGGGTATTCCACAACAAACATCACAGCTGCCATTTTGCCAAACAAGAGTTGAAGGGTGGTGCTTGTTTTATACACTGACACACACCAGGTGCACACCTGGTCCGTGCACACGCAGTATCGCCACCTGCTGTTTGTGTGTGTCAGTGTATAAAACAAGCACCACCCTTCAACTCTTGTTTGGCAAAATGGCAGCTGTGATGTTTGTTGTGGAATACCAGGACAGAAAGTAGCTCATAATATGTCTACGGTGGATTTTTATGGCACAAAACCCTTGCAGATCGACAGAGGATGTATCAAGCTTTCTCTACAGCTGCAAAGTTGGTGAGTTTGACTCGTTGAATACAAGCAGATCACTGGTGACATTTATGCAATGGGAGAGTCAATAGAGTGCTATGCGACTCCAGATGCAATAAATTCCAATTATAAAAGAATCTGGAGTTGCAATGCGGCTAGTCCCATCATTTGGTGAGTTGGGATCTGGTCACCTATCTCTAACTATAGATCTGAGTGTAAAATGAAACCAAATGGACCCGTACATTTTACACTCTCAAAAGTTAAATTATATTTAAACTTCTGAATTACCCAATTTTCAAGAATCTACATATTCAGAAAATGCTACTTTAGCTCTCCTAAATTATCATACCCAATTCGATCATACACGATAGAGTCCAAAAAGGTTACAAAACAAAACGACAATGCACTGCAGAAAAAGGAAAAAAGAAATGCAGATGTCCAGCTCACCCAACGTTTCATGTTAGGAGTCTTTTCCTTCTTCTGGTTCTCCTTTGTTTGGACTGTGTATTACCAAACAAATCTCTCTTTCAAAAGCTGCAAACCAAATATTACCATATCTCAGACACTATGCTCTTTGGTCACATTACATTATCTTGTTTCACATCACTTTGAGAAGCTTATAAAGACTTTGTTTCTTCAAGAAAAGAACTCCAAACATGTAGTCCTCCACAGCCACATGGAAGCAGCTCGGCGCCACACTTCCTGCTTCTTTTATAGTGTCAAAGAGCTCTACTTCCTGAAACTGGCTCTGCAGAGGGAACACCTTTTTCCCCACAGCGCCCCCTATGGTCACATTCTGACATAGTCCATAACCCTGGTTTAATTTCAACAAAACACACAAAATACTTTCTGTACACTATCATTGCAGGGTTGAATATTGAACCATAATTCCACAATATATCCCCCTGTTATTCCCACACTAGTCATTTCCTTTCAATACACATATGAGGACAGGAAATGCATTAGGGCTGGGACGATATTGGTACCTCATTATCAGGGACGGATCTAGGCATGGGCATGAGGGGGGAGGGGGGGGTCATGTTTGCCCAACCAAAGATATTCAAAGATATTTCAAAGTAGTTACAATTAATTGATTTGATTTTACAATTGATTTACAATTGATTTTGATTTGATTTGATTTGATTTGATTTGATTTGATTTGATTTGATTTGATTTGATTTGATTTGATTTGATTTGATTTGATTTGGGGCGGCTTCATCGCCCGTGTCACTTCGCGCCATGGGTACTGAAGCCGCACCCATACCATTTTCACCTGCCCCCCCAATTGGCACTTTTAGGCCTTCGAACGATATCAATGATAAATCAAGGCAAAAAAAAAAATCACAACCTACTAATTTATATGCTCATATCGCGACACCAAGTGTTGCGATATGAGCTTGTAGATGTGATATTTTCTGAAAAACTGTGAAAATGATGCACAAATCTAATAATATATTCTATTTGACACCTGATTTTAGTTTCTGACACTAGATTCTAGTTTCTGACTATTTTCTACTTTCTGTTTCTGATGCTGGTTTCTGACAGATTCTATTTTTTTTTTCTGAAAAAAAAAAAAAAAAAAAAAATCTATGTTCATGTGTCAGCGATGCTCAACATTTTTCATGCCAAGGACCCCCAGAATTATCTATATTTGACTGCAGACCCCCCATCTGAAAACGTGTTGTTCTAGGGATCCCCTACAACAGTGGTGTCAAAGTCATTTGGGGTGGGGGCCGCATTGGACTTAATGTGACTTCATGGGGGCCGGAGCGCCGCGGTGCAACCAGTCGCAGACCGCAAGCATGCACGGCACACGCATGTTTACGTACACAGCCGTTACTTCTATACACTTTATCTCACAAGTCATATTTATTATAAGAATAGCTATTAATATATATTAATGACTTTTCACTATTGGTTTTACTCGTAGCTAGATTAAGACATTTGCTATGAAAGATGCTATTTTTATTTACAGAGCATCAATAAACCATACGAAAATAGCATTTAAATTTCAAATACTAAATTTAAGTAAGTATGTATAGTTAACTAAGTATAGTTCTCGGTTATATACCCTTGTACTGCTGAAGTATAGTTCTCTCGGTTATACACCCTTGTACTGCTGAAGTATAGTTCTCACTTTGCAGTGCCAGCAGCCTAGCCTGGTAAAACGACTCCCCCTGCTGGACAACATGCATTCCATGCTGTTCAGAAGAGAGCTCAAAAGCATTTCTTTAAACGACCATAACTTTTGATAGGAACGTGCTAGAGACTTACTTTTTTTTAATAGACTCAGACATTTTTGCTCTACAAGCCTGGGGCCGGATTAAATCATCTCGCGGGCCGGATCTGGCCCGCGGGCCTTGACTTTGACACATGTGCCCTACAAGCAACGGTCTTAGTTCAAAAATATTTTCTTCCGAAATAATATATTCAAAGATTCACAATGTTTAAAAAATATCAGATATACAAGCTCATATCGTGCCACTCGGTGGCGTGATATGAGCTTGTACATCTGCGTATTTGCATATTTGTCTGGGTTCGTCAGGATATCTTCCAAACGTACTTCGTGTCCACAGCGTTATTGTTCAAACGTCAAGAACAAACGTCTGGCTCTGCTGCCACTAATCAGTCACAGCTGAGCATGCAGCAAACATAAGCATTTTCACTCCACTGATCTCCAATCGACTGCGTAACAGACTTAACGAGGACGTGAACACTAGAAAGCACAACAATGACTGCGGTTTCACAGTCTGTTTACGAACCGTTATGGGCGGAGGGGTGGTGGGGGGGGGGGGGGGGGGGGGGGGGGGGGGGGTTGTTGTTCATGTCCGCAGGCCGTCTCTTATATATACACAGTATATCCTGAAAAAGCCCCCCCCCCCCGCTGATTCAAACACATGTATATTAGAGCTTTGAGCTCATGAGTCAAGCTATAGCTGCGGTACAGCGCACCACCACCCACGGGAAGAATATATATATATTTATATATATATATAATATATATATATATATTATTATATATATATATATATATATTTATATATATTATATATTTATATATATATATTATATATATATATATATATATATATTATATATAGTAGTTAGTTAGTTAGTTAGTTAGTTAGTTAGTTAGTTAGTTAGTTAGTTAGTTAGTATAGCATAGTAGTGTTTCACATCATTTTAAATATAACCACTTTAATTTGAAATATCTTGGGGTGTTTTGCATGGCATCATGTTTGGTGGGGAAGACGGGGCATTGCCACCCCCCCTCCCCCCCACCCCCTCCCCATGCCCACGCCTAGATCCGCTCCTGCCTGCATGTGTATGTGCTTCTATTTACAGACATTGATTGCTGGATTCATTTAGGGGGACAGGACAGAACAGGACAGGACAGGACAGGACAAAGGGGACCGGGCCACAAATCATGGTCCTCCCCTTCATGGGACACTGCCCTGGCCTGGGGACAGACACTTCCTGGAACAGACAGGGTCCACTTCATGTTCACTGTCTGTCGGCCTGCCCCGGGTACATGGCCAAAAAACCTTTGGCCATGTAATGTATACTGTTCAGTCTCACATGAACACCCAGACAGTTAATTAGTTACTAAACCAGTATTTAGATATTTGATATCCATTTAGCTGCCCCACCTCCTTCATATATATATATATATATATATATATATATATATATATATATATATATATATATATATATATATATATTATATATATATATATTATATCACACAACACACACGCACACTCATATATTAGACCTGTCAGTCGATTTAATCGCAATTAATTGTGTGATTGCTCATAGTTAATCTTTGATTAATCTCAATTTAATCACATTTTTTATCGGTTCTAAAATGTACCTGAATGAGTGCTTTTCAAGATTTTGGCATTTCCATTATCATATTATCCATCAATATATTATCCAATATCCGTTATTTATTTTGCATCTGAGCCACAGACCACCATTTGATGACATTTTTTTTTTTCCTACATTCTATAATTGTGTAGACTTATTTCAAATTAGCTGAAGTAATGCAGATGTTTAACAATTATGCACCAGCATTTGGTGCAATTGAACCAAATGGACCCACTTGTTTTTACTGCGAGTTAATCGCACACTAATTAATTTGATGAGTTCACTTGTGGCTGAGTAAACTCACGATTAACTAGTTAATGTTGACAGCCTTTTTTTCCTCCCAAAAAAGATATAATAAGCTTTCCATCATTCATTTTCATTGGAGACAAAAGGCAGTCGAAAAACATCTTTCGGGTATAGCTTTCATCAAACAACTCCCGCTGACATATGTTGTTTTATTCATAGAACACCCGCCGTATATAGGAGGGGGTATGCAGGACTTGTTTTCAATCACGGCTGATTACGAGGGTAAGAGAAGTCACTGCCTAAGGACTCTAATAAGGACAGGAAGCCAAGACACCTATGGGGGAGTCCACATTGGTCCACATGGGAGGAAACAGACATGCTCAGTACATTCCAGGAAGTTTGACGCTTGCAAAGCATGCATGCCATTGGTCTCTTGGATGGTTTGACTTCCTGGAAAAGGTACCAAGGAGAATTCAAAAAGGAGATGTCGCGAAGGCACCCACGGGGAGTCCACATTGGTTCATGGGAGGAAACAGACATGCGCAGTACATTCCAGAAGTTTGACTCTTGCAAACCATGCATGCCATTGGTCTCTTGGATGGTTTGACTTCCTGATCTGTACTGCGCATGTCTGTTTCCTCCATGAACCAATGTGGACTCCCCCGTGGGTGCCTTCGCGACAACTCCTTTTTGAATTCTACTTTGGAATGTACTGCACATGTCTGTTTCCTCCCATGAACCAATGTGGACTCCCCCATAGGTGTCTTGGCTTCCTGTCCTTATTAGATAGTCATTGGGCAATGCCCCCCTAAATTAGTTTAGTTTATTTATTAGCACATGTAAAAGATAAAACAAGATACATAGTTGAATACGAATGTGCTGGAGAAGTTAGGAACCTAGAGGCTTATCGAGAACTTCCCCCAAAAACAACAATACATATGACAAGATAAAATAACTGAAATATATACATAAAAAATACGCACACAATACATATTATTGCAGGGATAATTAGCCTGTTAACAGACCATACGAGCAAAATAAAAAATAATACCTATTCTATTGCAAGAGCATTTTCTTGTAGGCTGTTTTAAAAGTTAGCAGAGATGGAGAGGCTTGAGTTCCAAAGAATAGACCCAGTCTGCCCCATCAAACACGACGGCATGCAAAACAACCAAAGATATTTCAGTGCTTATGTATATATTTAAAAGTATTTGAAACACTACAGAAAACGGTAAAACGGTTACCATTTTCTTCTGACCCCCCCCCCCAATTGGGAAATGTTACATCCGCCCTTGAGTCACTCGGCGGCTTACGGTATAATTAGTGATTATCGGAGCAGGCTCGATACCCTCGGGCCGATTCTGACTTTCAGTCGCCGCACCCCGTGCACGAACGCACGCATGCACACACTCTCACGCGAAGGATTTCGCTGCGATTTCAACTTTGTTGAAAGTGCAGGGGGTGAGGGGGTGGGGGGTGAACCCGCTACGCTCCGGGAAAGATTAGATACAAGTTGAAAACGAGACTATATGAGAGCAGGGACGGCTGTAACATTTCCCAATTGGGGGGGGGGTGCTATGGGTTTTATTAGGCGAGTAAAGCATCAATAATAACACCAGTTGTTGTTGAAGTTGCAACAGACACGCAGCACGCATAAAGCTAAAGGTCTGACTCACAGGGTTTTCTGTTTTCAATGATGAAATGCTGTTGGTTTAGTGGTGCCACAGCTGTAGTTAGTTAGTAGCAGTAGTAGTGTTTCAATTCATTTTAAATATAAGCACTTTAATTTGATATATCATGCCCGCAAACTGATGGTATGCCTATGCATCGACAGCGCGGCGACAGCAAGTGGATATATGCCTAACGAGTGCGGCGAGATAAGCACGCAAGTCGTTTTTTTGCCCTTCGGCAGGCTTGGGGGAGGCTGTGGAAAAGTGTCTTCCAAGCCCCACGGCTGCACGAGGAGCTGAAACAGGGGCGGATCTACGCATGGGCATGGGGGGGGCAATGCTCCCCTAAATACCCAGTCTGCCCCCCCAAACACAATGCCATGCAAAACAACCCAAGATATTTCAGTGCTTATAATTGCCTATATTTAAAATGATTTGAAACACTACTACTGCTACTGCTAAGTAATTACAGCTGTGGCACCACAAAATTACAGCATTTCATCATTGAAAACAGAAAACTCTCTGAGTCAGACCTTTAGCTTTATGCATGCTGCGTGTCTGTTGCAACTTCAACAACAACTGATGTTATTATTGATGCTTTACTTACCTAATAAAAGTACTGTAAACCCAAAAATGGTATGGGCGCGGCTTCATCGGCCGTGGCGCGAAGCGCCACGGGCGATGAGAAGCCGCGCCCATACCATTTTCTCTTGCCCTTTCCAACATGTTATCTTGCCCCCCCAAAGTGGGACATGTTACATCCGCCCCTGAGCTGAAATATGCAGGAGAAACACACGCACGCACACACACATGCACGCGCGTTGTGGGGAAAAAAAAGTAAAATGAAACGCGCAGAGCGACATTCTCCGGACACTTTCCCGGGGTATATATAAATGAGGCGAGACATATTGAGGCTACGCTGTGACTTTTTTTTTACCCCCCCTTCCAACACAGACGCGTGAACTGTGAACAATAATACCAGGGCGGGGGGGGGAGGGGGAGGAGGGGTGTGTAGTGTTGGGCACAGGTGTCTGACAAAAATCCTGGGCATCCAATCAGCGGCCTATCATCACACTGAAATGTTACTGCTCTCATTATTTTATTACTCTTCTACATATCAGATTAATAATTAGGCTACTTAACCATTCATTTCCAACTCTTTTGGAGCAGTCCAGTTTTCATTTTTATCTTCCCAGCTGGCACACGACGTCAATTGACGTTGATTTTTGGTTGGATTTAGGGTCTGACGTCAGACAACCAAACCAAACGTTGGAACAACGTCAAATTCCAACGTCAAATTGACGTGTTAATCTGACGTCAACTGACGTTGATATTTAGTTGGATTTACGTTGTGTTGGTAAGTAACCAAAAATCCAACGTCTGTTAGACGTATTCATCGCAACGTCACTTTGAGGTAGAATACTGATATGCTGTTGTCGGGGTTTTGACCAAAACTCAATGTCTGTCCAACGTTATAATTCCAACGTCAAATTGACGTGTTAATCTAATGTCAACTGACGTTGATATTTAGTTGGATTTACGTTGTGTTGGTAAGTAACCAAAATCCAACGTCTGTTAGACGTATTCATCGCAACGTCATATTGACGTAGAATACTGATATGCTGTTGTCGGGTTTTGACCAAAACTCAATGTCTGTCCAATGTTATAATTCCAACGTCAAATTGACGTGTTTATCTAACGTCAACTGACGTTGATATTTAGTTGGATTTACGTTGTGTTGGTAAGTAACCAAAATCCAACGTCTGTTAGACGTATTCATCGCAACGTCACTTTGAGGTAGAATACTGATATGCTGTTGTCGGGGTTTTGACCAAAACTCAATGTCTGTCCAACGTTATAATTCCAACGTCAAATTGACGTGTTAATCTAATGTCAACTGACGTTGATATTTAGTTGGATTTACGTTGTGTTGGTAAGTAACCAAAATCCAACGTCTGTTAGACGTCTTTATCGCAACGTCACATTGATGTAGTATACTGATATGCTGTTGTCGGGGTTTTGACCAAACCTCAATGTCTGTCTAACGTCAAATTCCAACATCAAATTGACGTGTTAATCTAAGCCTAACATCAAATGACGTTGATATTTAGTTGGATCTGCGCTGTGTTGGTAAGTAACCATAACGTTATCATGCCACGTCCATACAACAATACAAGTTTATTTGCCCGTGTGCATTAGGCAAGGCACCATTTATCAATTGTATCTAGCAATCTAGCTATGTATCCAAACGTATCAATGAGTTATATGGTCTGTTACTCATACCTGTGGATTTGAGAGGAGATACTTGTATTGTGTGCAATGTAAAAGATAGATTTAAAATGCGGTGTGGTGGGACTTGCGGTGTGTGGAGTGGCATGGGCGTCACCGCCATTCACTATGCGGGTGCCTCAGCACCCGCAACTTTTCACGTCGGAAAAAAAATAATGCGAAAAAGTGGGGGTGCTGGCCAAACCGCAACTGTCCATGCTGCGGGAGAGGCAGAGCCATGTGAACCATATAGTGTAGACAGAGTTACGACAACTCCATCCACTCAAGAGGCAAGTTCAATGGCAGCTTTTCTACTGAGACTCAAATCGGGAATGGGGACAACAAATAGGGACAAGTCCTGGACCTGAAGTAGGCAGTAATGCAACGGCCTCCGGCAACAGCCTTGCAACAGCCCCTTGAAAGCATGCATAAAATAGCTCTTATTTGCGCTGTCGCCCTCATTGAAAACAATGCATTTCCAACTCCAGTTTGTCCCTATTCAGGCTGCATGAACAGCAGCGCGAGCGTTCAGTTTGTGACCCATCAATGTCGCAACTCTTGTAATAGATGGCAGGCACTGATCTGGGAAGGAGGGAGACGGGGTGACCGGCCGCGTGCATTCATTGCTTTGATATGAGTTGCACAGTCGGCGACGGTGCGGTTTTGAAACTTTTTCGTCAATCCACTACATTCTCGTCTCGACACGTCACGTCACCATAACTCACAAACGTCTCATCATATTTTAGTCATCATAGATAGCCGTTTTATCTCGTCACAGTCAGTCTTGTACTGCATTATAACACTGCTTCATTGAAGTGTGTAACATTACATTTATTGTGAAAATATTAGTAAAAAGTGTTTTAGAGGGGGAAAAAAGCCCAAAATTTTTCGCGGCCGCGCTTGCGCGCGGCCGCAATTTAACCCTTGCAGCACCCGCATCTTTCCAGACGCGGTGACGCGCCTGTGGAGTGGTGTGGTTCCATGCCAATGGAAAAGGGGTTATGTTGCAGCCTGGTATGGCTTGGTATGGTGGATTGTACAGTCCGGGTAGGGAATGAGGTATTACCCCAGGTGAAAGGAGTTTAAGTATCTCGGGGTCTTGTTCACGAGTGAGGGGAGGATGGAGAGGGAGATCAGCCGGAGAATCGGAGCAGCAGGGGCGGTATTACAGTCGTTATACCGCACTGTTGTGACAAAAAGAGAGCTGAGCCAGAAGGCAAAGCTCTCTGTCTACCAAGCTATCTTCATCCCTACCCTCACCTATGGTCATGAAGTGTGGGTCATGACCGAAAGAACGAGGTCACGGATACAAGCGGCCGAAATGAGTTTTCTCTGGCGGGTGGCTGGCATCTCCCTTAGAGATAGGGTGAGAAGTTCAGTCACTCGGGAGAGACTCTGAGTAGAGCCGCTGCTCCTTCGCCTGGAAAGGAGCCAGCTGAGGTGGTTCGGGCATCTGGTTAGGATGCCACTCGAGCGCCTCCCTAGGGAGGTCCTCGAGGCACGTCCCACTGGGAGAAGACCCAGGGCAGACCAAGGACCAGATGGAGGGATTACATCGACTCTCTGGCTTTGGATCGCCTCGGGATCCCCCAGGAGGAGGTCGCCAATGTTGCTTGGGACAGGGAAGTCTGGAGCTCCCTGGTGGAGCTGTTGCCCCCGCGACCCGACCTCGGATAAGCGGAAGAAGATGGATGGATGGTATGGCTTGCCCACAACCAGTGATGGGGATAACGCCGTTATCAATAACGACGTTACCTAATCAGATTAGTTTTATTAGTAACGGAGTAAACCTAACGAGTTATTTTTGCAATTTAGTAGTTAGTTACTTAGTTACATTTCCAAAAAAGTAACTCGTTACTATAGTTCGTCGCAATTCATTTTCTTGAGATTGCCCGGTGTTGTAGCCTATATTCCTCCTTCTGTTAGGGTAAAATAAGCCGACTGCACGTTGTGGCTTCATCCTTCTGTGAGTGATGTGCGTAGTTTAATTTTCTGTCTGCACATCCTGTAAGTCCGCCTAAGAAATAAAAGTAAACCTACTGTCTAGCTAGTGTCTAGTTATACTCTAGTATGAATCTTTTATTTTGAAAGGAAGAGGAAGAGGAAGTCCGCTGGCTGCTTGCATAGTGACATAGCTACTTAGGCGCGACTTGCTAAAAGTCTTGTAAACAATGACGCCGTACACTTTGGATTAACTTTTGGATTAACACGCGATTGGGAATCGGCTATAAACTTTGGCTGCGTTATTAGGTGAGTAATGTTTAATTCATTGTTTGGCCGCCGTGCCTTGTCTTATACTACTGTCTTGTTCATAGGCTGGGTTACGATGGGAAGAGATTGAGAAGCCTGCAGGTCTGCAGCCTGACCTGCAGAGCTGGTTGTGTTGTCATCGCGCAGTGTGGAGAGGACTGGTTGTACCGCGTACAACATAATATTGTCTGTAGGCCTACTGTACATCTGAGATGCATAGCCTACTTTGTAGCAACCTAGTTCATAGTGGGTGACATGTTGTCAGTATTGTTGTTGTTGGTGGTGGTGGTTTCCATGTGCGCAACGTGGAGTGCGACTAATGCACTGGTAATACAATGCAACTAAATTGTGCATACGTTAAAAACAAAAAGAGAAAAGAGAGTATTTTAATTGTGTTCAGGAACGGAAAATAACGGAAAATAATCTATTAAGTTACTTTTTATAGAAAGTAACTTGTAACTTAACGAGATTAGTTTTAGGGGGCAGTAGTCCAATAACCTAACGTCGTTAGTTTATAAAGTAACGATACCCAACACTGCCACAACCAGGTGGCTGGGACACAGAACTCACTAGGCCCTTTTCTAACCATCACCCAACATAGCTGAGCAGCCCAGAAGGGATTTTTTTGAACAACAAATTTTGAGAAAATTCCAGGGCAGGCTAGTCCCAGGCAAACAAATAAAATCTGTACCAGACAGATGATGGCCTTGTGGTGTATGATCCCAGCTTGATTTCTGCCTCCAGCCCTGTACCAACACATCGTGCTGCACCTTGTGAGGTGCGAGCTATAATATTATATGCATTGTGCATCATTAGATTGTATAACTAAAGGACGCATGTTACGCCTTGAAACAGGCATGGGTTTGAGAAGCTGTAAAGATGTATAGGCTATATGTGGCAACCATATCACACAATTTCTCTTATTGACCACTGCAGATTTATAGGAAAAATGTTTAGCCTGTCTTTGCAAACAACGCTACGGGTGGAAACAATCTAGCCAGTGTGTGATGAGATATCATTGTGTCATCAATCTCTGTGGCTAAACTTTCACATACTGCCCCTCATTGAGAGGCCGCGAGCTACAAACTATGAAACTATGAGTCTTGTGCCATAATGTTACATAACATAGGCAATTTACAGGGTTTTCTTATTATAGGATGCCTAATGTATTACAATGTTTTAGCGTTTACATTATATATTGTAAAATGTATTGTATATTGGAAACCTTTTTACTATTGTAAGTCACTCTGGATTAAGAGTGTCTGCTAAATGCCAAAATTGTAAATTGCAGGCAGGCAGGCAGGCAGACAGACAGACAGACAGACAGACAGACAGACAGACAGACAGACAGACAGACAGACAGACAGACAGACAGACAGACAGACAGACAGACAGACAGACAGATCTAGTCTGCCCCCCCCCTCCCCCAAACACGATGGCATGCAAAACAACCCAAGATATTTCAAATTAAAGTGCTTCTATTTAAAATGATGTGAAACACTACTACTGCTACTAACTAACTACAGCTGTGTCACCACTAAACCAACAGCATTTCATCATTGAAAACAGAAAACTCTCTGAGTCAGACCTTTAGCTGTATGCATGCTGCGTGTCTGTTGCAACTTCAAACTGATGTTATTATTGATGCTTTACTTGACTAATAAAAGTCCTGTGACCGAAAATGGTATGGGTGTGACTTCATTGCCCGTGGCGCAAAACGACACGGGCGATGAAGCCGCCCCATACCATTTTCTCTTGCCCCTCCAACATGTTCTCTTGCCCCCCCCCCCAAATGGGACATGTTACATCCGCCCCTGGATGGATGGATGGATGGATGGATAGATAGATAGATAGATAGATAGATAGATAGATAGATAGATAGATAGATAGATAGATAGATAGATAGATAGATAGATAGATAGATAGATAGATAGATAGATAGATAGATAGAGGGGTGGATCTAGGCATGGACATGGGGAGGCAATGGCCCCCTAAATACCCAGTCTGCCCCCCCCCCAAACACAATGGAATGCAAAACAACCCAAGATATTTCAAATTAAAGTGCTTATGTTTAAAATGATGTGAAACACTACTACTACTGCTACTAACTACAATTTTGGCACCACTAAACCAACAGCATTTCATTATTGATAACAGAAAACTCTCTGAGTCAGACCTTTAGCTTTATGCATGCTGCGTGTCTGTTGCAACTTCAAACTGATGTTGTTATTGATGCTTTACTTGACTATTAAAAGTCCTGTTACCGAACATGGTATGGGTGTGACTTCATTCACGGGCGATTGAAGCCGCCCCATACCATTTTCTCTTGCCCCTCCAACATGTTCTCTTCCAATTTAACATGATTGCTCTATTTACAGTATTATTCCAATTTATATTCAATACAGGTTAGGGGTGTGCGTGCGCGCGCATGCGCACGTGCACGCGCACGTGCATGCGCACGTGCATGCGCACGTTCAAACCCCGCCACTCTGATTGGCTGAGGAGTGCATCCTCCACCAATGAAGAG
Organism: Benthosema pterotum; assembly: GCA_039105355.1. NCBI lineage: Eukaryota > Metazoa > Chordata > Actinopteri > Myctophiformes > Myctophidae > Benthosema > Benthosema pterotum. The sequence goes on along the minus strand of CM076980.1, from coordinate 42,397,020 downwards.
GCAGCATTGATGCAGCGTCTAACAGTGCCGTTTGAAATCAAAAGCAAAAGTGAAACCTATAACTAACCGACAGCTTGCTTGTGCTGCTGCTGCCTGATAATAATATACCGTCGCGTCGCCTTCAACCTCCCGTTTTCAGCAACATCTAGAACGAGGGTGTATCCACAAAAGGTAAGACTGTTGTGTTTAATTGTAGTGTAAACATGGAACTGGCTAGCTAGGGTCCATTTGGTTTCATTTTTATGCTCTCATCATGTGAATTAGCCCAAGTCTACACAACTATAGAATGTAGAAGATAATGGTGATCATGATGATTTTGTATGTTTGACTGTTTTGTCTCTGAAATCTAGCCTCGTATACAAAAGCAAAAGAAATCTTTAGTTTTGCGACTGTGGCTAAAATGTAATCAAATGGTGGCTCAAATGCTGAATAAATAGTGGGCCCTGCTATGAAAAAGGTAGCTAGTGGTAGTTATACAACTGGGGTTTTCAACAGGTGGTACGGGGACCACCAGTGGTCCTGAGAGGGTTCCAGGTGGTCCACAGGCTAAATGATGTTGAGAGTAGGTTAACAGATGTAACTCTTTGAGAGTCGAAACCAAATGGACCCGCAAGGGTCCATTTGGTTTCATGTTTACACGCTGTGTGGCTAAAATATCAAATGGTGGTCCGTGGCTCAAATGCTTAATAAATAGTGGGCCCTGGTATGCAAAAGGTTGAAAACCACTGAGCTAGCTACTTGGTAGTTATACAAACAGGGTTTTCAACAGGTGGTACGGGGACCACCAGTGGTCCCTGAGACAGGTGGTCCCCAGGCTAAATGATGGAGAGTTGGTTAACCAGATGTAACTTTTTGAGAGTCGAAACCAAATGGACCCGCAAGGGTCCATTTGGTTTCATGTTTACACTCTGTGTGGCTTAAAAATCAAATGGTGGTCCGTGGCTCAAATGCTGAATAAATAGTGGGCCCTGGTATGCAAAAGGTTGAAAACCACTAGCTAGTGCTAGTTGCTTACAACGGGGTTTTCAACAGGTGGTGCGGGGAACACAGTGGTCCTGAGAGGGTTCCATGCCCACATGGAAGAAACTTATATGCTGCATATAGGTACCTATACCAAACCTATTATTCTCCATATAAGTATCATATATGTGCATATATGCCATATAGGCTCCACATATATGCTCCATATAGGCTGCATACATCTCACATATAGGTCAAAATCAGGTACATATATGCGCATACATGCCACATATATGCCATATAGGTTCAACTTATATGGCTGCATACATCTCACATATAGGTCAAAATCAGGTGCATATATGTGCATATAAAGGCCATATAGGTCCTATATGGGATCCTATATAGCTTCTTTATACCCTCATATAGGTCATGTATGTACATATAAGGCACCATATCCATGTATAGGCCCTGACATATCCCAGATAGCAAAATGCATTGATTCAATGTTGGATTATGGTCAGACTGGTTATTTCTGGTTGAGGTTGTAAAAGCCGATTCAATATTTAATTACAGTTACTATTTCAACAATTGAAAAACTGTTGTTGAATCTATTTAGTATAGATGCTCATTGTTGAATTTGCCTACACTGATTTGACATGCAGGTATATAGGCCTACAGTATGTTGTATTCTCAATATTGAATTTCCCTACGTTGTTTTAACGTGGTATAGATTAGAGGTCTTCACGGGGGGTCCGAACCGAAAAAAAATCCGAGTCCGTCCGGACCCGACGGTTCCGGTGGTGTGTTTTATCACAGTCACTCGGACAGGTTCGGAATCGGACGTATCCCGTCGGAAGTCGGACCTGTCAATCATTATGTGCATTACCCGAGAAAATCCGACAAGACCCGAGACTACAGTGAGACGTATTCTTTCTCTACGTTTTTTTTTTTTTGCCTTTTTAATGATAATAAAATATTCTATCAACCAAGTGTGTGTATAATTGTATCTTTGCCACTCTGCGAGTGCGCTTCTGGACATGCACTGACATGTATGATAGTCTGTGCTGTGGTGTCCGTGTAGACAGCGTGTTACATAAGGGGGCAGGGGCAACCTCCCGTATGAGGGCACTTCTGTGTTTTAGATATGCGAAAGAGCTGGGCTGCAGGCCCCTTTTTAATCTCTGTGTGTGCACGTACCTGTAGAGTGTAGACTGGCAGCGCGGAACAGTGTTAGCGAGCCGAGGCAGCGTCGCATGCGAAATATAACTGATCTACAGGTTCATCAAACGTAGGCAAGGCGGGGGGAGAGATTTGGTCAAGGCGGGTCTGTCGGACGGTCAAAAATAATCCGACTTCGGTCGGGCTCGGCGAAGCAATTTGGGGAAAATCTCGGAACAGTTCGGAACCGGAAAACCATGCAACGGATCGACTCGGATCCAATTTATTTATTTGAAAATATTTTCGGAACAGTTCGGAATCGGTGATATTGCACGGATTTATTTCGGATTTCGGATGTCATTTTTGAGACCCGTGAAGACCTCTAGTATAGATACAGTAATCTATTTTCAATGTTGAATTTCCATCTGATGATTTGACATGGTTTTAATGTGTAGTGCTGATATTATATAAAAATATTATTATTCATTATTATTATTATTATTCCCATACACCGGACCACTACGGAAGTACATATCATACGTTGGCACAGTGGTTAGTGCTGTTGCCTCACAGCTAGAAGGTCCTGGGCTCGATTCCTGCTAGGGGCGCTGCTGTGGGTGCTGGCGGATCTGTCTCCTCACGTCATCAGTGCCAATACCCGAGGCGGGGTTGGTGAAAGGGCCTTTCTGTGTGGAGTTTGCTCTTTGGAGTTTTGCGCTCTTTGTCCTTCCCGTGTCCCCTATGGTAGATACCCTCACAAAACATCCAGTAATCCTGGGCTCTAAACTGCCTCCCCTGGCCAGCCTGATGGAGGGGACAGGAACTGGTTGGAATAACGTGTTGCTTCCATGCGCTATGTCCAACCAGGGAACTCCCCCCAGCTAAAAAGGTGGCGCGACTCCTCATGCCTTGAAGGAAGCATAGCCCAGTCTGCTACCAGGTTGGCAGAAGGTGTGTAGAGCCTAGGGCATTAATGACTTGAGATTTTTTTCAAGTCGGACTTGTCAGACAGTCAAGTCGAAGTTGCATCGATTTATCGTTTTATGGCGCGGGGGGGGGGGGGGGGGGGGTCGGGGATCAAATGGTGCCGGCGCAGTGCTTATACAAAACACATCGTGAGGCTACGCATGACGCATGTGAAAAGCTTAATATGAAAACAATAATTGGCACACAGCGCAGCACAACGTCCACTATGGCCAGCCATAAAAACACACAACGTTCTAACCACACGTTACAACGCAACAGAAGACACATTATCAGAATACTATCCATTTACATGTAGCCTCCTCCTCCAACACCACCATACCACGCCGCTTTCTTTTCTGATCCATTCAGTAAATTAATGAGAACGACGCGGACAGAAGCATGCGTAGCCTAATGCGAAACGAGGAACAAGACAGTCACTATAGCACGGGGAGGTGTTGGTTGATGAAGTTCTGCACTCTTACACTGTTTGCTGATCCGTGTACGTAATGATCAGTGGAACGCCGTGCGCCCAGAGCGCAAAAGCGCGCTGCGCATGCTGCTGCAGTAAGATTGGTAAGCCTAAATTAAGGCTGAACTCCGATAGAGTTGCAAAGGAAACTTCAAGGAGACTTCTGTCCGTGAGTGACAGTAACCAAATATTACAGTTGAATTATATACACACGCGTCGCACATATAGAAAAAGAAAAAAAGGGGAAGACAAAGGTAAATGTTTAATTCCTCCTCCTTACTCCTTCGCTCGGAGGAAGGGGAAAAACAACTTATCGACTCAGCTTTTTGGAGTCGACACGTGTTATGCAAATCGATGCATCGATGTATCGGTTTTTTGGTTTAAAGCCCTAGGGGACAGGAATTGGTTGGAATAACGTGTTCCTTCCATGCGCTATGTCAAACAGGGAAACTCCCCCCAGCTAAAAAGAAGGCGGCGCGACTCCTCATTCCTTGAAGGAAGCATAGCCCAGTCTGCTGCCAGGTTGGCAGAGGGTGTGTAGAGCCCAGGATCACATTAGGAATTGGTACTGCATTGCCAAAAGCATTGCATTGGCAATGCTTGCACTGCATTGTACCAGCTGTCATAATAATAATTATTACCGTTGGCGTCGCGGGGATATTAATATCACATCGGTGCATCGCCATCAACCTCCCGCTTTCAGCACAACAAGCACAAAAAGTGCCTTTCTGGGCACAGGTCTCCACCAGGCCAGGTCAGATTGTGGCCTCTTGGTGGCGCTATAAAAAAGCCAATGTTAAAAGGGTGCCATTTATTGTTGTATTTAGCATTTGATGATTTGAGGCATTTTGTGCAAAAAATGTGTTTTGCAAATGTCCACCTGTTGGTGGCGATATAACAAGCCATTTTGAAAAGAGTGGAATATTTCTCTCAGGCTAGTGCGTTAAAGATTTTATGTAAATTGCCTGCTGTGTTCAAAATCTTTATAAAATCGTCCTCCTGGTGGCGCTCTAACAGTCCGTTAGGGACAGAGATTCATGGTTGGCATCCAGGGAGTGTGTGTGTGCAAATTGTGGCTTAGATCCGGTTAACGGTTTGGGAGATTAGCTGGTAACAGACAGACACACAATAGATTTTTGGCAAAAAATGGCAAGAAAAAGCCTCCTGGTGGCGCTATAACAGGCTTTTGTGGAAGATTTGGGGTAAAGGTTCATTGTTAGTAACGAGAAAATATGTGTGCAAATTGTGGCATCGATCGGGTTAATGGTTTGGGAAATTAGCTGGTAACAGACACACACAGATTTTTACAAATAAAAGTCAAAAAACAGACTCCTGGTGGCGCTATAACAGGCCATTGTGGAAAATTTGGGACAGAGGTTCATGGTTGGCATCCAAGTGTGTCTGCAAATTGTGGCATTGATCAGGTTAATGGTTTGGGAGATTAGCTGGTAACAGACACACACACAACACACACACACACCACACACACACACACACACCACACAACACACACACACACACACACACACACACACACAGATTTTTTGCCAAATAATTGCAAGAATCTGCCTCCTGGTGGCGCTATAATAGGCCCTTCTGTAGACTTTGGAGCAGAGGTTCATCGTTGGCATCCAACTTTCCATTTGCATTTCCAGCCATTCAAAAAAAATCTCTACAGCCCTAAATACTGAAAAGAGTATTTATAAACTGTCTGGGTTGTTCACATGAGACTGAGTAGACCATAAAATGACAAAAGTTTTTTTTTCTTTCTTTTTTTTAAGTGGAATAGCCCTTTAAAGTTAATGAATTGAAGGCCTTAATTTCCAGGAAAGCTTTTTAATTGTACAACACCTATAAGGTATATATTAATGATGTAAAATGTTGAAAATCTGTGGAATTCCCCTTTAAAGGTTTTTTTTGTTTTGTTTTTGTTTTGTTTTTCATTCCATTCCCATTGCCAAAAGCAAGCGCCGCCTACCATTGGCTCTAATGGTTTCCCTAGCAACCACTAACTACACTCATTGGATGTCCCTTGTACTGCACTCTCATTGCCACTCTACTGCCCTAGGGGGGCGGGGACATTTCAAACCGCAGCAAGCGGTTTTTCACAGTTCACAACAAACTGCTGTTGTGGGATGGAAAAAACGGCAGCGAAACGGATTTAGAGACGAAGGTAGTATGTTTGTTTATTACTTCATATTTATATCTTAAGTGTTTTTCCTTCCTTAGAGTGGCAACTGGGTCTTGAAGGATAAAGAGTTCAGAGAGTATAATGTGTTGAAACACATCGTGAGGCTTCAGGCTGCTTGCTGTTGCTAAAAAAAACTGTTCTACAATGTAGAACATCATAGATGTTTTCTTTAGTATAGCATGTAGAATCTACAGGCTGTAGATTCACTTTTTAAAAAACAAGCAGGGGTTTGAATTTGTTATGCCAGCATTTGAGTACACTTTGGTGCACTTTGTACCACTATGGTGTAAAATAAAAGAATGATGCTAATCGCGACTAGCATATATGCTAACACAGGGGTCTTGAGAGGGTTCCAGGTGGTCCCCAGGCTAAATGATGGAAAGCTTATGTACCAGATGTAACTCTTGAGAGTGTAAAAATGAAACCAAATGGACCCTTGCAGGTCCATTTGTTCCAACTCAGAGAGTTTTCTGTTTTCAATGATGAAATGCTGTTGGTTTAGTGGTGACACAGCTGTATAGTTAGTAGTTTCAAATCATTTTAAATAGAAGCACTTTAATTTGAAATATCCTGGGTGGTTTTGCATGGCATGTGTTTGGGGGGGCAGACTGGGTATTTAGGGGGGCATTGCCCCCCATGCCCATGTCTAGATCGCCCCTGATTTGGTTTCATTTTTTAAATGAATTGTACGCATACGGAATGAATTTGTACGCATACGGGTTCATTTGGTTCCACAGGGGTTGGCACTAAGGTCTCCGATGCACTTGCCCATCGGGCAAGTGCAAGTCAGGTTCTACTTGCCCTCATGTCATGGTCACTTGCCCCCCAAAATATATTGTAAATTTTGCATTTAAGTTTACTTCCTACTTGGGTGCTTTTAAAACAGGGGTTTTCAACAGGTTCCAGGTGGTCGCAGTTAAGTTGGTTAACCAGATGTAAATCTTGAGAACGTAAAAATGAAACCAAATGGACCTTGCGGGTCCATTTGGTTTAATTTTTACACTCTCAAGAGTTAAATTTCATCATCTTAATTAGCCCAGGTCTACACAACTAGAGAATGTAGAGATTAGGTCATTTTGGTGTGTATGTTAATTTGCCTGTTTTGTTTCCCAAATCCAGCCTAGAATTGTGGATAGCTAGAAAGCAGGGAAAGACACAGACTTGCCCGATCGGCAACAAGGTAGCAGTCTTCACTTGCCCCGCCATTTTTTCACTTGCCCGGGCAAGTGTTAGTGTCAAGCACTGTTCCATTTGTACGCTCTCAGAAAAAAAAATGTCTAAAGAAATCCATTAACATGGTGAAATACTGTACATCTTGATGATGTCATCAAGATGTTTCACCATGTTAATGGTTTTCTTCAGACCCCCATTCTTGGGAACACAGAATGGGGGAACTTTTTATCATGTCCACCCAGCACCTCTAGGGTATACTAATGACATATTAGAATGTTGAAAATGGGTGGAGTTCCCCTTTAAATGGTTCAAATCAATTGAATGTTACAATGCAACTGTGGCTGCCATTCTTTCCTTAAATTGATGTATTTTTATGTCTAATGTATACCCTTAAACATGTACTATACTTATATACAGTACTTTATCTATCTTATTTTGTTATACCATAATTGAAAAGATAAATGATAAATGATAATGAGGTCTCATGAGTAGTAGAACACAACAGGGTGGTCATTTTCTATTCTACACTTTGGTGTAGACTGGATTTTTCTGACAACCCAGAACATAGTCTACGGAGCCCCTAATAGGACATGTACGAGTAAATTAAAAACCCAAAGGTTTCTCGTGCGCACGAGAAACTTTTCCCGTGGGCACGCAAAACTTTCTCGTGCCCATGAGAAAAGTTTCACGTGCGCACCGGAAAGTTTCTGGTGTGCACGGGAAACTTGGCTAGAACGCTATTAAGGGCTCCATAGATCCATCTATATGGTTGGCGCAACGCGGTTTTTCAGTTGCCACCCGAAATAAAGCAGCGGGTGTTGGAAGGAGCGCTTGTTTAATTGCCGGCTACTACTAGTAGGGGCGGGGTGAAGGAAGTTTTACTGAGGTTATGGTTAGGGTTAGGTTAGGTTTAGGCATAGGTTTACTGAGGTTAAGTTTAGGGTTAGGATTAGGTTTAGGCATCGCCTAGTTTTACTGGGGTTATGTTTAGGGTTAGAGTTAGGCTAGGGTGAGAGTTAGACAGTGCTTTATGCGGTAACTAACCCTAAACATAACCTCAGTAAAACTATGCTTTGCCCCGCCCTACTAGTAGTAGCCGGCAGTTAAAAACAAGCGCTCTTTCCCAACCCGCTGCTTTATTTCGGGTGGCAACTGAAAAACCGCATTGCGCCAACCATATAGATAGATCTACGGAGCACTTAATAGCGTTCTAGCAAGTTTCTTGTGGCCGAGGAAAGTTTTGCGTGCCACTCGGGAAAAGTTTCTTGTGCGCACGAGAAACCTTTGGGCTTATTGTTTTCGTACATGTCCTATTAGGGGCTCCGTAATAGGACGTAATAGGACGTAATAATGATATCTGATGGTGAGCTACTAGTCCAGAGCTCGAGTCAACATCTGTGCATGATTTGGAGCGGTGTGGCCAGCAGTATGACCAGTCCGTGTAGAAGACCCTCCATTGGCCCCATGAAGTGAATAGAGTTTGCGCACACACGTTTTTTTTTTTTTTTTTTTTTTTATTGGTGCACAGACACTTAAGTCTGTTTCCCCACGCCATGCATTGCTTCTTGCCTTTAAGGTGTCTCACTTGTTTTGATTGTGGTGGTATGGATGTTAGTAGCTGATCTACACTCACATTATGCTTTGTCGGCAGGCTCTGAAGCTGTCCTAAACTGGAGGACCACTGTTCACCCTCCTTCTACTCGTTCTACTACTCATCTACTCATTCTACTACTCATCTACCTGCATAAGGCAGGTTTCACAATACATCATTACAGTACATTGCTATTAGAGCTGTGATGATTAATTGTCATAGAATTCATAATTTAATTCTCAACTAATTTAGTGATTGATTATTAATGGGGTGTTTCCCACTTAGTTTTCAGCATTAATTGTCCCTTACAACCTGATTATAGCTGCACATGGACCGAAAGCAACTGCAAAGCAAAATATGACACTGGCACTGTACTGTAACATTGATTATATTAAGAGCCAAACATGAAGCTTGAATATTTATTTATAAAGGACCTATTTGAGTTCAGAAGAGTACTGTATCTTTTTTAGACTGAGGTGTGTAGATATTCCGTAATCAATTTATGCCGTCAGAACAAGCCTAAAGACACCATGAGTTGCTTTAATATAACTGTGTTTATTAGCCTAATCAGCAGTTAATCACACATTTTCTTTGTTGGTTAGAACTGTCTAAAATATATTTTAAGGTGATGCTTAGAGAAGTGTTGTAATCCCATTCATCTTTTAACTAATCGGCCAATGTTTGATTATGAAAACAATCATTAGTTGCAACTCTGATTGCCATACTTGAAATCTTTGCCCAGATTCTTTAATGTGTCAGTGAAATCAAACTGCAGAGCAGAGCAACTGATTTAAACCTGCTTATATTGAGAAATTAGCAAATCTACAAGCCCACAACTTCCGCCCCTTTCTCTGTAGGCTGCCATGCTGTGTCGACGCTCTGCAGTCATCCCATTCCACCAGATCCCTCCACCTGCAAGTCATTAGGGACTTTAAGAACGCCGTCTCTACGACTTCGACACTCAACGAGGATGTGGGCGTGCTCCGTCGCAGTCGCCACAGAAGACTGGCATAGTTAAGAAAACAGGTCTATTTACATACTGTCACTCTTAAACATGTATAAAATTGGAAAAATACAGAAAATCACAGCACACCTCTTTAAGGTGTCTCACTTGTTTTGATTGTGGTTGTATGCATGTATTAGCTGATCTACACACTCACATTATGCTGTTTCTTTTGTCGGTAGGTTCTGGACTGCAGAACCCTGTTCCACTTCTACGACTCATTCTACTGTCATCTACCTTGCATGAGGCAGGTTTTAAAAAACAAAACAAAAAAACATTACAGTACATTGCCATTAGGGCTGCGGTGATTAATCGTAATAGAATTCATAATTTATTTCTCAACTAATTTAGTGATTGATTATTAATGGGTGTTCCCTCTTAGTTTTTTCAGCATTAATTGTCCTTTACAATTTGAATATAGCTGCACATGGACAGAGCAACTGCAAAGCAAATGTGACACATACTGTAACATTGATTATATTAAGAGCCAAACATGAAGCTTGAATATTTATTTATAAAGGACCTATTTGAGTTCAGAAGAGTACTGTACCTTTTAGATTGAGATGTGTAAGCTATTCCTTAGTCAAATCTATGCAGTCAGAATAACCTAATACACTATGAGTTGCTTTAATATAACTGTGTTTATTAGCCTAATCAGCAGTTAATCACACATTTTCTTTGTTGTTAGAACTGTCTAAAATATATTTTAAGGTGATGCTTAGAGAAAGTGCTTGTACCATTCATCTTTTAACTAATCGGCCAATGATTTGATTATGAAAACAATCATTAGTTGCAACTCTGATTGCCATACTTGAATCTTTGCAGCAGATTCTTTAATGTGTCAGTGAAATCAAACTGCAGAGCAGAGCAACTGATTTAAACCTGCTTATATTGAGAAATTAGCAAATTACAAGCCACAACTTCGCCCTTTCTCCCCCCTCTGTTAGGCTGCCATGCTGTGTCGACGCTCTGCAGTCATCCCATTCCACAGATCCCCTCCACCTGCAAGTCATTAGGGGACTTTAAGAACGCCGTCTCTACGACTTCGACACTCAACGAGGATGTGGGCGTGCTCCGTCGCAGTCGCCACAGAAGACTGGCATAGTTAAGAAAAACAGGTCTATTTACATACTGTCACTTCTTAAACATGTATAAAATTGGGAAAAAAATACAGAAATCACAGCACCCCATTTAAGGTGTCTCACTTGTTTTGATTGTGGTTGTATGCATGTATTAGCTGATCTACACACTCACATTATGCTGTTTCTCTTTGTCGGTAGGTTCTGGACTGCAGAACCTGTTCACTTCTACGACTCATTCTACTGTCATTACCTTGCATGAGGCAGGTTTTAAAAACAAACAAAACAAAAAAACCTTACAGTACATTGCCATTAGGGCTGCGGTGATTAATCGTATAGAATTTTATTTTATTTCTCAACTAATTTAGTGATTGATTATAATGGGTGTTTCCCTCCTCTTAGTTTTCAGCATTAATTGTCCTTTACAATTTGAATATAGCTGCACATGGACAGAAGCAACTGCAAAGCAAAATTTGACACAACTGTAACATTGATTTAATTAGAGCCAAAATGAAGCTTGAATATTTATTTATAAAGGACCTATTTGAGTTCAGAAGAGTACTGTACCTTTTAAGATTGAGATGTGTAGCTATTCCTTAGTCAAATCATGCAGTCAGAATAAGCCTAAATAACTATGAGTTGCTTTAATATTAACTGGTTTATTAGCCTAATCAGCAGTTT
>CM076980.1:42316124-42385249 GCA_039105355.1 Benthosema pterotum | reverse complement strand
GTAGCAGTAGTAGTAGTGTTTCAAATCATTTTAAATAGAAGCACTTTAATTTGAAATATCTTGGGTTGTTTTGCATGCCATCGTGTTTGGTGTGGCAGACCGGGCATTTAGAGGGGTATTGCCCCCCCATGCCCATGCCTAGATCCGCCCCTGGCTGACATGGTGTCTGTCTCAGGCTTACAGCAGCACCGGGTCGAGTTGAGACCTTGACAGACAGCCAAGCTTATACGTTAGGAGGGCAATTTGCCTCTGCATTGTGTGCAACGATATTTAACTGTATTTAAAACGTAGGCCTATGCGTTCTAGTGTTCTAAGCTTTATTAGCATAATTAGCGTTACTTAGCATTATTAGCATAACTTAGCATTATAACACTACCAAGCATTAGCATTACTTAGCATTATCAGCTTTATATACAGTACTTAGCATTATTTAGCATCACTTACCATTACTTTGCATTATTGTCATTACTTTAGTTAGTAAATAAAGTTATTAAGAAAGCATTGTGGGGTGGAACACTCCTTTAATGTGTGGTCCAAATGTACACGGTTCCGCCTTATATAAGACTCAAACTTAAAAAAGTTTAGAAATCCTATTTGTTTTTTGTATTCTTTCGCTTAATATAATAATTCAGACAGGGCCTGCGCATCATCAACATAATGCTCTGAAGAGTTTCAGGGGAGAGAACGACAAAAAGCCGAAGCGCTGCACTCAAACCAGATCAGATGTTGCCCGCAGACGTAGTTATGTGTGCATCTAAAAGGAGAGGCTTATTGAGTAAACATTGATTGCAGAATCCAATTTGAATGTCCGGTGCACTGGTCGAAAAGGGAATGGGGTACATGTGCGTGTGGCGGGGCGGGGCGGGAGGGAGTGACAGAGAGAGAGATAACTGAATTGTGATATTATGTGTCCGTTTAACACATTTGTCCTGAAGATTCTACTTTCTGATACAAGATTCTAGTTTCTGACACTAGATTCTGGTTTTTGAGGGGCATTCTAGTTTTTGACACTAGATTCTAGATTCTTGAGGCTACTTCTAGTTTTTGACACTAGGTCCAGTTTTGACCTTAGATTCCAGTTTTGACACTAGATTCTAATTTCTGACCTAGATTCTAGTTTCTGACACTGATTCTAGTTTTTGAGGCTACATTTAGTTTTTGATTACTAGATTTTGGCTCCTGCTTGCTAGACTCTAGTTCCTGAAGACTCTAGTTCCTGATGCTAGACTCTAGTTCTGATCTAGACTCTAGTTCTGATCCTAGATTAGTTCTGATGCTAGACTCTAGTTCCTGAGAGACTCTAGTTCCCGACACTAGACACTAGATTCTAGTTTCCAATGCTACATATGTAGTTTTTTGTCACTAGATTATAGTTTTCTGACATTGGATTTAGTTTTTTGGGGCAAAAAAACAAAAAAAATCTATGTTCCTATCTCAGTGATGCTCACGTTCTATGCACGTTCTAGGCTTCCCCAGAAGCAAAGATTTGAGTTAAAAATGTTTGCTTTCGGAAAATGACATCTTTCAAAGATTTCACCACGTTTTCATGATTTTTCAAAAAAATAGCAGAGATGCAAGCTCATAGCGCGCCACTCGGTGGCGCAGCTATGAGCTTGTAGATCTGCTTTTTCAATAGCTAAAACATGATGCTTAGAACACCAAAACATACACTAAGGGTTAAATGGCCACAGTAGCCATGAGGATGCTTATTGCGGCCCAGCTGGCAGACAAACACACGATGCCTTTCCCAGTCCTAACTGTCAAGACTGATCTTCGTCAGCGCCACAAGCGTTCTCGTCGTTTTCGCGAGAGGCAAGTCGTTGTGTTGGAAGTGTTTGCACCTGCTCCCAGACCACATGCGTCCCAGCAGGGGCGGATCTAGGCATGGGCATGGGGGGGGAGGGCAAAGCCCCCCTAAATGCCTAGACTTCCCCACCAAACATGAAAACAACCCACGATATTTCCAATTAAAGTGCTTATTTTAAAATGATTTAAAAATGCTACTGCTACTAACTAACTACAGCTGTGGCACCACTAAACCAACAGCATTTCATCATTGAAAACAGAAAACTCTCTGAGTCAGACCTTTAGCTTTATGCATGCTGCGTGTCTGTTGCAACTTCGACAACAACTGATGTTATTGTTGATGCTTTACTTGCCTAATAAAATAATATAATCGCCGGTGACGCTTCGCGGCACGGGCGATGAAGCCGCCCCCCATACCACCCCCCCCCCCCCCCCCCCCCCCCCCCCCCCCAGTTGGGAAATGTTACATCCACCCGTGCGTCCCAGCGATCATAATGTACCGCTTTTTTTCGATACAGAGACAGTCATGGCGGCCAGACTACCCACGAGTTAATGGCACAGGCAGACTGCCATGCCACAAAATGGAACAGAACTACTTCATATTTCACCTAAACCAGAGCAGAAATCTGCTGTTGTTGTTTGCCGTCTGCTCTGTAATATACAGCAGTGGTTTTCAACGATTTTCATCCCAGGGCCCACCATTTATTCAGCATTTGAGCCACACCACCATTTGAGGATATTTTAGCCCCACAGACCCCCCCCCCCCCCCCCAAACTAAAGATTTCCTTTGCTTCTGTCCATGACCATTAATCTTCTAGTTGTATAGATTAGGACTAATTCAAATGATGAATATTTTAACTCTTGAGAACGTAAAAATGAAACCAAATGGACCCGCAAGGGTCCATTTGGTTTCATTTTTACGTTCTCAGGAGTTACATCCGGTTAAACAACTTAGCTGGGGACCACCTGGAACCTACACTTTGGCCCACTCTGTATTTGAGTTTGACACCCCTGGTATAGAGAGTTACAGACGCAGAACAATGAGAATGCAATAACACATCACATTAATAAGACAGCGTTCTATCAAAGTGAAATATGCAGCAACACCTTGAGGTGAGCTACAGCATACGTACGAGGATTCATGCGGCTGGCTTTCATGCGGCAAGTATTCAGTATTTCTCCTGTGTCAGCGATCTGCCTTTGTTTCTTTTTTTTCTTCTCCGTTTCTACAGAAGATTCACGTATTAAACATCCCAGGCTGAAGCGTTTATTGGTGTTTGAGCTGTTGAAATTTAGCAGATCTACAAGCTCATATCGCGCCCCCGAGTGGCGCGATATGAGCTTGTAGTTCTGCTATTTTTGAAGAACTGTGAAAATGTGGTGCAAATCTTTGAATACATTATTTTGGAAGCAAACATTTTTTTTAACTCAAATCTTTGCTTCTGGGGGATCGCCTCGAACGACATGTTTTTAGATGAGGTTCTGTAGCTAAATAATAGATATTTCAAGGGGGTCCTTCAAATGAAATATGTCTAGACTTTAGTGTCACAAACTAGAATCTAGTTTCATGGACTAGAATCTAGTGTCGGGAACTAGAATCTAGTGTCAGAAAATGGAATCTAACTTCAGAAACTACAGTCTACTGAGAGGAACTAGAATCTACTGTGGAGGACTGGAATCTGGTATGAGGAACTAGAATCTAGCATCAGAAACAGTAATCTGATCAGGACCACAATGGGTTAAACATTGAACCAGCATTGCTGCTGTGCCTGTCTCCATCTCGTATATATATAGTACATACACTCCACATCGCTCTGAAGAGTCACTGCAATTCAGCACAAGAAAGAAAATGAACATTTCACTTTTCTCCTCTTTTAGAACCACAAAAAGAGAAAAGGAAAAAATACATACATTTTCGGTCTGACACTAGATTCTAGTTTCTGACACCGGATTCTATTTTCTGACACTGGGTTCTAGTTTCTGACACTGGATTCTACCAGGTTCTCGTTTCTGACACCAGATTCTAGTTTATGGCACGAGACTAGAGTCTAGTTTCTGAAACCGGGTTTTATTATTTGACACTGGGTTCTAGTTTCTGACACCAGATTTTACCAGGTTCTAGTTTCTGACACCAGATAACTAGTTCATGGCACTAGAGTCTAGTTTCTGAAACGTCCTGAGACTAGATTCTAGTTTCTGATACCATGTTCTAGTTTCTGACACCAGATTCTAGTTCATGGCACTAGAGTCTAGTTTCTGACACCAGAATCTAGTTTCTGGCTCAAGACTAGAGTCTAGTTTCTGACACTGGGTTCTAGTTTCTGACGCCAGGTTTTACTGGGTTCTAGTTTCAGACGTCAGATTCTAGTTTATGGCACTAGAATCTAGTTTCTGACACCATGTTCTAGTTTCTGACTACGGACCAACACCTAAAAAGGTTTTTCAGTTTTTCCAGGGATACCTCAGAAGCAAAGATTCGAGTTGAAAATCTTAGCTGCCACCGAGAGCTTGTAGATCTGCTGTCTTTAAAACGCTAAAGTATAAGATAATGGTTACAACACCAAAAGCGCTCCAGTACAGAATTGCTTGTGGAGAGATGTGACCACAACGCCGTGTCTGAACCAAACGCCACGCATGACAATTCAACAACAATATAGGCATGCAGCGACTCTCGCTTGAGCAAATAACAAAATGATTCACTGTCATTCCTCTCTCCCCAGCAATTCAGCCATGCAGAAAATGGGCCTGGGTGTCAGGGGCGGATATAACATTTCCAAATTGAGGGGGGGGGGGGGGGGGGGGTGGCAGGAGAAAATGGTATGGGTGAACAATGAAGCCGCACCCAAGGCAAGTAAGGCATCAATAATACCATCAGTTGTTGTTGAAGCTGCAACAGACACACAGCATGCATAAAGCTAAAGGTCTGACTCAGAGAGTTTTCTGTTTTCAATGATAAAATGCTGTTGGTTTAGTGGTGCCACAACTGTAGTTAGTTAGTAGCAGTAGTAGTGTTTCAAATCATTTTTAAGCAGTAGCACTTTAATTTGAAATATCTTGGGTTGTCTTGCATGCCATCATGTTTGGTGCCCCCCATGCCCATGCCTAGATCCGCCCCTGCTGAGTGTTGTTTTTAAAAAAAGAAAGAATTGATGGTTTATCGCAGTGAGGAAAGATGTGTCCTCCACGCCGCAAGCCTGTGCCATCCGTGACTAAGACATTCAAGTTCTGCACGCTGCGGCGACTAATCGCAATTAATTGCAATGCAATCGCCACCACAGGAATGATGATAGGGCCCTGCTTCAAAAGGGAATGTTAATACAGACGGAGGGACTGGGGGAAGTGGACGCGGAGTCACCTCACATAAACTCGATTGCAGCAGGTATAGTGGTATACTACCGTATAAGTAACTCCTGCCACCAGGATATTGATTTGTTTCGCGGCCTTGGCCATTCATAACAACCGGCGCGGTATTATGTTTGCTGGCTTGCCTTGCCGCGATATTGGGTCTGCCGTAACGAGTTTTATTCTGTTGAATGTTTGCTGGGGATTCATCAGAGACCTGGCACTACCCCGGCATTGTTTGGAAGACATGTTTGCCTGCCTTATCACCAGGAAAGGGAAGGAAGAAGGGGTACGTATGTGTGTTCAGCGGGACTTGAGAAGAGGAAAACAACTTTTTATTCATTCGTCCGGCAGATTCTGCTCAGATGGCTCGGATCAGTGATTGCGGGTTTTGGTGCATTATGTTACACTTTAGCTACTTAAAAATATCACATCCACGAGCTCATATCGCGCCACCGAGTGAAAATGATGTGCAAATCTAAGAATGGAGAGTGAGTTTTTTCTGAATCAAAACTGGGTCCATACTGTGATGTTATGTTGAGGGTGAGGGTTAGAGATGACGTAAATTAAAACCAATGGGAGGATAAAAACAGTGGGAGTTTGGATCAATGGCAGCCCTTATTGGTTACCCCGATTGGCTTCTTCTTCCATTGCGTGCACCGCTATGATCGGTAGCCCTGAAATTCATCCAGTCAAAAAGGTTCTGTGGTGCATAATCTATGTGCAATTAAAATTAGTTTTTTTTAATTGCGTTATTTTTCTGTAATTAATTAATCTCAATTAATCAGCCCTAATGTAAACTAAATGCTACTCGGGCAGTAAAGAAAAACGTTTAATTTTTTTAAACAAATGTTATCTTTTTTTTTCTTTCTTTTTTGACATAAATATTATGGTTGAGGTTCATTGTTTAGAATTTCATTGAAATTGGCCATGATATTTGCATAACAATACGCCACACAGAGGCTGCAATTAACCTCTAGTAATTAATCTCTGGTAATTTTTGATGATGTTTAACCTTTGACTAAAGGTCAAAAGCCTTTAACCCTAATAAAAGTATGTAAAATGACTGTCAGGGAGGAGAGTTATATGGTGGTTGATTGCTTAGAAGAGGCTCCCCAACGACGGAAATATTAATAAACATTTATTTTGTATAATCATCATCTGTCTTTGTGGAATCAGGTTCCAAGCCCAGGAACACTTGCTCGACTGATTTATAATCCATTTATAGTCTGTTGTTTATAATACTACAAGCGAGCATAACGTTAGCCAACTCAACTGCTTTAAACTTAGCCGGGTGCAGAGCCATAGAGTTGTGCAAACTGCGTTTGTGTCATGGGGCACGCATGCCTATAGCTTATTCGCGTCACCCTCGTGGAAAACAATATATTTCCAACTCCATTTTGTCCCTATTCGGGTTGCAGGAACAGCCCTCGAGCACTCAGTTTCTGACTCCTCAATTTCGCAACTCTTCTACTAGATGGCTCTCCTCGGTGCTCCATCAGCTGCACCTGTGTTCTATGGTTACCATGACAACCCATATTACTCTCCTACGAACTAAAACAGCGGTGACAATGGCGAACCATGAACAAGCGCAGCAGAGGGCAGAGGCTGCAACAGAACGCAGCATTGAAGCGGCGGCTAAACCTATTTGTTGATCAATTTCATCATATGGCAACGTGTCAAGGAAGACATGGACCAAGATGGTTGTGTTTAAAACGGAGTGGGAGGAACGAGGAAGAGGATAGCCCATAGAGTAGGGATTTGTGTGCGGTGCTGCGCCGAGAGCTCCTGCAGTGCTCAAACTTTTTTTTTCCGCACGGGGGTTGACAGGAAAAAAGGACGAATGGATTTTTTTTGTGTGGGGACAAAAAAGTAAGGCAAGACTTGACGAGTCATTGAGAGACATTGAGACATTGACCTAGAGTCTGAGTCGAGTCAGAGTCATTAGGGACGGAGTCAGTGTTGAGTCTCGAGTCGCATTTTGCCGAATCGGGTCGGACTCGAGTCGGAGTCGTCAACTCGAGTCGCCATCTCTGCTTGGAGGGATATACCATCAAAGTTGTGTGTGAGTGCTGCCGGGGGGCGATACGAGTGAAACATCTTGGAGCATATGCCTCGGCGTGTTCTGTCAGGGGGACTGGCGGGAAGGCAGCCAGTCATATACTGCGTGTTGGCATAGGGGCCTGTGGCATGCTAATGAATCTGGCAACCGCAGCGCAGGAGCTCCTCCTTGGTCAACTTCCAGAGAGAGAGAGAGAGAGAGAGAGAGAGAGAGAGAGAGAGAGAGAGAGAGAGAGAGAGAGAGAGAGAGAGAGAGAGAGAGAGAGAGAGAGACCTGTACCTGTCACAGCCTGGGGCTAAAAACTCACTTCTTCTGGCATCGGGTCTCCATCTGTCAGGCCTGCTGTCTCTGCTGTCTTCAATCCCCAACAACCCCCCCCCCCCTCTCCAGTCCCCACCCCAAGTTTGTCTCTATTGGAAACCTTTAGTTAAAGGGGAAGCCCATTTTCAACATTCTATAAATATGTCAGTTAGTATACCCTAGAGGTGCTGGCTGGACATGATAAAAAAAAGTTCCCCCATTCTGTGTTCACAAGAAATGGAGGTCTGAATCATCAAGATGTATCAAGATGTTAAAGGGGTATTACTTTCAAAAAAAAAAAAAAAAAAAAAAAAAAAACCTTTGGTCATTTTATGGTCTATTCAGTCTATTAGGGTTCATTTCACAAAGGAGCGGGGCGAGCCAAGTACAAACCCTTGGGAGATGTAAACCAAACTATATGGCGCGCCTCAAGTGGTTAGACTACAAAGTCTCCAATCAGTCCAAAGCCATACAACGTTTGTCCATCCAAGTGATGACAGCTTCCCGTATAAGCTCACAAATCATTCCGCGTGTCGCATGTGTCTTGTTCTTGGTGTTGCACAAGGAAGCCAGTCTCTATGGAGACGAATTCTATGGAGTGACCCCATCGGACAGAGATCTCTCGCTTGACAACTGCCGGGTCGAGGTCAACTTCAGCCTCCTCGTTAGCCCTCGTCCTCCATCATCATGGAGTGGGAGGTGGTGTCGACATGGGCTGGGGCATGGAGTGGAAATGTTTCTCTTCTGGTCTACTTGTGAGTGGCATGCAGGGACGTGAACACATAAGAAAGGGGTCTTCATGTAAAACAACTGCCCTTCTCCAGAGCATTTACAATTGTTGATCTATGTTTGACTGTTTTGTTTGTGTAAATATTTTATGTATCTCATTTGGCCCCTTGGGAAAAATAATTGCCCACCCCTGGAAAAAGACAATAGAAGGCCAGATCAAGAGACTCAGTGCACTTGGAGAGTGGGCTGTGTCGACGGGTTTGGGCCAAGCTCGTGGGCCGGTGTTGTTTGTGGGCATGGATGACATCTATAGCGGAAATGTTTCTCTTTGTGGTCACTTTGTAGTGGCAGCAGGATGACAGCGCCGGGGCTCTGGTACTCCGTCTGCCTGAGGGTGGGCTTGGGGTTGAGGTGGCATGACCAGGGGCGGATCTAGGCATGGCCATGGGAGGGCAATGCCCTGTAGTGGATTTTTTAGAATATTGTCTGTATTCTAGTGTCACCCTATCCCAGCTCTGACTGCAGCTGTCAGACATCAGACACCTGATTCATCCATTTCGTGCCATACAAGGACATGTTCTTCAACATACTGTATCTGTGTTCTGATTTTAAGACTCTGAAGTGTATAAAGAGAGGAGTACAGGGAGGCTTGCATTAGGCAGACTCCCTGGGTGTTGTGTTCCCGACACAAACTCTTGTAATAAACCTGAACATTGACTCATCTCCATTCCACTCATCTGTATTTCTTTAAATATTTTTTATTAATTTTTTTATTATTTTGTACGTTCAAGAAATCTAGTACAGCCCCCTAAATGCCCAGTCTGTCCCACCAAACATGATGGCATACAGAACAACCCGATATTTCAAATTAAAGTGCTTCTATTTAAAATGATTCGAAACACTACTAATGCAACTAACTAACTAACTAGAACGGTAGCACCACTAAACCAACAGCATTTCATCATTGAAAACAGAAAACTCTCTGAGTCAGACCTTTAGCTTTATGCATGCTGCATGTCTGTTGCAACTTCAACAACAACTGATGTTATTAGTGATGCTTTACTTGCCTAATAAAAGTCCTGCAACTATTTTCTCCTGCCCCCTCAATTGGGAAATGTTACATCCGCCCCTGGGCATGACAGCCCTCTCCTAAAAAATGTTTTGATTCTTTTCCATCAGCTTTCATGTGGCCTTTCAGTTCGTATAAAGAAGGGAACAATTGTGACAGAGTATGGTCAAACAGCCAGAACGGTCAAAGCGTTCCGTTTTGACCGCTGTATAAAGTGCCTCGTCTTAAAAGTGTTCATACTTTGTCAGTTTGACGCTAAGGGACTGAGAAGGGTGAAGCATTGCAGGAAAATGTTTCGTTTGACTGTTCTGTCGAAAGGACATTTCCTTCGTCGCTGCTCGAATGGAACTGCTACTTTTGCACTGTGGCGTCGCTTGGGCACAGTGGCGTCTATAGGTGGGGAAAAGTTAGACAATTTTAGGGGAACCAAAGCCAACGGGGCCCCACTATAGCTGCAGCAACATTATTAGGTAGTTTCTGACACTAGAAGTTATTGACATAAATGATAGTATCGAGTTTTGACACTAGATTCTATAGTTTTGATTCTAAAATGTGCCAAGGACCACCAGATTGAAACATTCCACCACATTTTCAACATCGGTCCATTTCATTATCTAAAAGTGCACCATTTTAAAGGGGAATTCCACCCATTTTCAACATCTAATATGTCATTAATATACCTTAGAGGTGCTGGGAGGACATGATAAAGAAGTTTCCCCATTCTGTGTTTCCTAGAAACGGAGGTCTGAAGAAAACCACTAACATGGTGAAACATCTTGATGACATCATCACGATGTATTTCAACATGTTAATGGATTTCTTTAGATGCTTCTTTTTTTTTCTGAGAGCGTACAAATGGAACCAAATGAACCCGTTATAGGGTTAATTTGGTTGCATTTGTACGCTCTCAGAAAAAAAAATGTTGAAAATGGGTGAAATTCCCATTTAACTTTATCCAAAAATCTCTCACCTCCCCCCAGCACCACTGGGAAAGGGGGGCCCATGTGGAAAAGCTTTGCAGGGGGCCCAGAATTGCTAGCTACGGCCCTGCTTGGGCAAAAATAGCCCCATCTATCAGTTGGCAACGCGTCATGATCAGAGATGGGTGTAACAAGTAATATAACAATATTACAGTACTGTTATCACTTTTCTCAGTAAAAGTAACAAGCAATATAACGCATTTACTTCCTACAAAACAGTAATGATAACACAGTTATTATAATACACTGTACTAATATTAATAATTAGGGCTGGGACTTTAACTGATTCATTGAGGTTAATTAATTACAGAAACAATGATGCGATTAACAAAATTAGTTCAATTTAATCACGCATGGATTTTGCAACACAAAACCTTTTAAACTGGACGGATTTCAAGTGTACCAAATTAATCATAACAGCAAACTAATAAGGGCTGCCATTGATTAATAACGCTATCTTAAACCCTCACCCTCTACATAACACGTTGCAGTGTGGACACAGTTTTGATTAAAAAAAAATAAAAAAAAATAAAATAAAAACGCTATACCACCCTGTTTTAATTGAACAAAAAATACACGATTAATTGAGATTAATTAATTACTGAGCTTCAAATTAATTAGATCATTTCCCATCAAGTCCCATCACGTCCCAGCCCTATTAATAATACACTAGAGTTACTAGTTAATTTTGTCGTGCTGCTGCTTTCAACAGTATGGCATTGGTAAAGGCAGATGAGCTAATGCCACTTACTTTGACTAAAAAAAGTGTAATGAACAGGCTGCAACCTATTATTTTTTACAGTCAGACGTACAAAGCCATCTAGTGCCAAAGTTGCGACATTGAGGGGCCAGAAACTGACCACTCGAGAGCTGTTCATGAGCTGTTCAAGAGCAAAAGTAATATTGCACAATACAGGTCAAGGCGCTTACAATGCATCTTCAAATCTTAAAAAAATAGTAGAACTACAAACTCGCATCTGCATCATCGGTATCAGTACCTGCATGGCTTTAATTGGTCGACGAGGCTACCACACTGTTTGCATGGTCCGTGACCAGAGCTGTACACCGCGCAAAAACGTCGAGCAGATGAATATATCTCCACTCAGAGGTCAACTCCGGAGGCGGATGCGAACGGAAGGCTTCTTTTCACGAGGAACTGCAGAAAGTTTGAGCATGGGCTCAAAATGAGCTTTATTTATTTATTTATTTATTTATTTTTGCACATTGTCATTCAAAGCCAGCAGAAGGCTCTTCTGGCAGAGATTAATCCCAGACTAACAAGGCAAACACTTGTTCCAAAAAAAGAAAACACAGCTCTCTGGGCAGAGTTAACCCGTACTGAACTGGAAAAAAAAATAATTCAAAGATTTGTGCCACTTTTTCACCATTTTCAAAAAATATCAGACCTAAAAGCTCATAGCGTGCCACAGAGTGGCACGCTATGAGCTTGTAGGTCTGATATTTTTCAATAACCAAAGTAATGCCAATGATGCTAAGTAATGCTAATGCTAAGTGCAGTTAATCATGCTAATAATGCCAAGTAATTTTAATGCCAAGTATCGTTAATAATGCCAATAAGGCTAAGTAACGCAAATAATGCTAATTGATGCTAGTAATGCCATGTAAGTAATGCTGGTGATGCTAAGTATCGCTAATGCTAACCACGTAAGGCTAATAAGTAATGCTAATAAATGCTGATAACGTTAAGTAACGCTAATAACTCTTAAGTAATGCCAATAACGCTTAGAACAACAAGAGGCGTTTTTCCCGCCAAAAACAGATTAAGACAAACTCAACAACAACAACAAAAGAACTAAAACACCAGCTGCTCATGAAGCTGCTCCGTCCAAGACAAACAAGACACACTGCTGGCATCAGAGAGACGCAGGCAAGAAGCAAGAAGACACTCCGTTATCTCAGCGTGTTTGTTACCACAACTGCCGTGTTCTTTTTTTTGTGAGGACAAACAGTGGCAGTGTTGCCAACTTGGCGCATTTGTCACTATATTTAGCTCTTTTCCAGACCCCCTGAACGTGAAAAACTCCTGCCGGAAAATGTAGTGCTTTTTGGCTGGTGAGTTGGGGGGGAATATGAAATTTTTCCTCCTAAGACAGTGGTTTTCAACCAGTGGTCCCCAGGCTAAATGATGGATAGTTGGTTAACCAGATGTAACTCTTTGAGAGCGTAAACATGAAACATGAAATCATCTTTACACTCTCAAGAGTTAAAATGTTCATCATATGAATTAGCCCAAGTCTACACAACCAGAGAATGTGGAAGATTAATGGTCATTTAATGGCCATATACCCTTCCACTTAAGCATCTAGCGCATTCTAGTGCATTTTTGAAGTGCCACTAGTGCATTTTGGATTTTGGCAGTTGGCAACACTGAACAGCGGCAATAGACCGTGCAGAGGCGGCAGCAGCAGCAGCAGCAGCAGCAACAGCAGCGGCGGCGTTCTTTTTTTTCGGTGTCCCGCATAACACGGTCCCCGTAAGGCTGATAAAAAGTCACCGCTTGTCGCACATTATAGCTTGACAATAACAACCTCCCGTCAGGGCCGGATTTAGCCAGGTCCACTAGGGTGGGCTGGAAGAATGGACGGGTGGGCAACTCCAAAGCAGTGGTTTTCAACATTTTTGACACCGGGCCCACTATTTATTCGGCATTTGAGCCACCATTTGAGGACATTAATCTCCTACATTATGTAGTTGTGTAGACTTAGGGCTAATTCAGATGATGAATCAGAGCTTGACAATATCACTTGCCCGCTTGCCCGGGGCAAGTAAAAAAAAATGGTGGGGCAAGTGAAGACTGCTACCTGGTTGCCCGATCGGGCAAGTGTGCAACTTAGTGCACTATAACACAACACAAGATAAATTTGTCTTGAAGGCAGTCATTGCACTCTGCCTCTGTGTCTTTCCCTGCTTTCTAGCTATCCACAATTCCAGGCTGGATTTGGGAAACAAAACAGGCAATTTAACTTTCACATCAAAATGACCTCATCTTCTACATTCTCTAGTTGTGTAGACCTGGGCTAATTAAGATGATGAATTGTAAATCTTGGGAGGCTAAAATGAAACCAAATGGACCCGGGTCCATTTACGTTCTCAAGAGTTACATCTGCAAAATTTACAATATATTTTAGGGGGCTTTCTGTTACTCTGTCTGTGGTGCTGAAATGAGCTTTCTGTTATGGTAGCTGTAGTGACTCTGTCCGTGGTGCTGAAATGAGCTTTCTGTTATGGTAGCTGTAGTGACTCTGTCCGTGGTGCTGAAATGAGCTTTCTGTTATGGTAGCTGTAGTGACTCTGTCCGTGGTGCTGAAATGAGCTTTCTGTTACTCTGTCCGCGGTGCTGAAATGAGCTTTCGGTTATGGTAGCTGTAGTGACTCTGTCCGTGGTGCTGAAATGTATATTTACTTGCCCCCTATATATTTTATAGGGGGCTCACCCCTGCCCCCCTCTAGATCTGGCACTGTGTTCTTCATTGTAATGTTCTGG
The DNA here is from genome assembly GCA_039105355.1 of Benthosema pterotum. Lineage (NCBI taxonomy): Eukaryota > Metazoa > Chordata > Actinopteri > Myctophiformes > Myctophidae > Benthosema > Benthosema pterotum. The sequence goes on along the minus strand of CM076980.1, from coordinate 42,371,456 downwards.
TGCATCAAGTGACCAACACTGTATTAACTTCCCTCGATCACCTCCCTCGATCCACTGCATGCATTTCACCTCCTCGCAGCTATTAGCGAGCTCTGACCACTAGGCATTGTTTATGCTGTGTGTGTGTGTGTGTGTGTGTGTGTGTGTGTGTGTGTGTGTGTGTGTGTGTGTGTGTGTGGTGTGGTGTGGTGTGTGTGTGTAGCCCTATACAACTCTCCAACTCTCTGTTTTTAATTTTCATTTCAAGTATAATGTCTTAAGGCATAATTATCTTATTAGCCAGGGATCTTTAAAAAAAAATGAAAATGGGAGCTTATAATTTTGATAGAATAATACTAGATTGGATCCACTGGAGAACTTCTTCAAAAAAGAAGATGGGTTTCTGCCAGATAGACAAAACTAAACCAAAACAAACATAAGAAAGAAAGAAAGAAAGAAAGAAAGAAAGAAAGAAAGAAAGAAAGAAAGAAAGAAAGAAAGAAAGAAAGAAAGAAAGAAAGAAAGAAAGAAAGAAAGAAAGAAAGAGGCCAATTAAGGCGTTGAGTTCATTGTGTTCATTTTGTTTTGTTTGTTTGTTTCCTGGGTTTGTGGCCTGGGTGATTGACAGAGTGTTCTTTGGCCAGTGGTGGTTTGAATTAGAACCGCCATCCAATTCCATCCCCTCCCAGCGGTGGAGGATCGATAAACTCCTCTCCCTCCTCTCCTCCGCTCTCCTGGGCTCTGACCGCTGTGCTATTAGTATATCAGTCTGCGTCCATGGAACTTAACAGCCTCCCCTCACCCCCAGTGACGTCGATAGGTGGGGAAAAGTTAGACAATTTTAGGTGGGCCCAAAGCCAGGGGGGCCCACTAAAAGTTTGCATTAATAAGGTTTTATTTTTATTGATTATAATAAAAAAAAACATGTATTTGATCTCAATGTGCACCAGATTGAAGCATTTTAAAGGGGAATTCCACCCATTTTCAACATTCTAATGTCATTAATATACCTTAGAAGTGCTGGGTGGACATGATAAAAAAAAAAAGAAGAAAAAAAAAAACGTTTCCCCATTCTGTGTTTCCTAGAAATGGAGGTCTGAAGAAAACCACTAACATGGTGAAACATCTTGATGACATCATCAATATGTATTTTCACCATGTTAATGTATTTCTTTAGACGCTTCTTTTTTTCTGAGAGCGTACAAATGGAACCAAATTAACCTGTTAGGGTTCATTTGGTTGCATTCTGTACAATGTTGAAAATGGGTGAAATTCCCCTTTAAAGCCACTGGGAAAGGGGGGCCCCATGTGGAAAAGCTTTGCAGGGGGCCCAGAATTGCTAGCTACGCCCCTGCTCACACCCAAAAAAAACGAATGAGAAGGGGCACGGCGGCAAAGTGGTTAGTGCTGTCGCCTCACAGCTAGAAGGTCCTGGGTTCAATTCCCGTTATGCAGCCAAACACTTCCTGGTTGTGCTGGCAGTAAGGGATCCTTCCTGTCGGCAGACTCCATTCACTGTGCATGTATTGGTTGTGATTTTGTATGAATAAAGTTCACTTCCTTAAACCACACTATTTCATTTGATAATACCATTTCCTAGTTCTTCATAGTTTGTTTTATTTGTGGTGTGCTATTGACATGATCACATGAGTTAGAAATGTCTAAAATCTTCAGTTAAAATCATGAGTACTTCATGGATTTCTCCAAGTGTTGCCATGTCCGCTTTTTATAAGCAACCTTTTTCAGTAAATCTGCTTGCAAGTAATGACAGTTTACTAGGTAGATTTTTAAGGCTTGTTCCATATCTGTGATTCTGCTCAAATGAACAATGAGTCAAAGAGCCCCCATGTTCCATGCATCTGTGCACACAGATCCCCATCTGTAATTTTTTTGTGCCAAGCCAGGTTTTTATTTTTCATCTGTATAAAACAAGAATTATTTTGGAAAATATCAAATCTATCAGATCACAGTGGCACACTTTGAGCTTTCAGATCTGCTATTCTCAAGTAGCTGCCAATATATAGTCTTAGAGTATAATGCATAGTATGTAATGTACAGTAGATGTATAGCTCATGATTGACTGATTGCTTATCTCTCTCACACAATCTGGCAACACCGGAGCAAGTGCATTGTTCCAGATTGTGTGAGAGAAATAAGCAACCATGGTCTATGACATGGGGTTTCAACTGATTGTGAACCAGGGACCACCAACCTGACTTAGAATCAACACGGGGACCACCACAGTTACCCTAAATCCATTCTGTTACTTCATTCAACCTAGAGAGAAAATATCCGCACTCACATATAGTTCACAAGTTTTTTTTTTTTTTTTTTTTTTTTTTCATTTCAGAGTTTCATAGAGAAATGAAATAAAAGAAAACTCATGAACTATATGCAAGTGTGGATATTTTCTCTCTACATTGCACCCATCTGCACCCATCAGCCATTGAGAATACAAGTTGGACTCTGAGTAGAGTGCGCCTATACCTAACGATATACAGTAGCCTAATGATAGAGTAGACATATGGCATTATTATTCCCACAGTGATGTAGGCTAATTATGATAAAATCAGGCAAACTTTCTTGAGATTCTAACACCCATTTCTGTGGATTTTCTTATCCTCAATCAGACTTTCAGTAACTGACAAGGTTGGCATGCTTACTGTACATTGCACAAAGCTTTAGTGTGCTGTTCTATGGAAGAAAAAATTGAATACCTTTCAGGACCACAAGTGGTCCATGGAACACCAATTGAAAATACCTGGACCTGGACTATGAAAACCAAATGAGCTACTATATTACTCTTTAAGACTTTCTTTAAGGCTCTTTAAGACAAGAACTTGAGATTTGTTTTTCATCTGGGGTTTGTGATCCAGGGACATGGGATCCTTTATGAAAATGTTTGAGGAGAATCACAGGTTTAAGCAACATTAGGGAACAGGCTTAAATAAAACATGCAGCTAGTAACTACCATTATTTTCAAGCAACTTTACTGAAAAGGCTTGCTTATAAAAAGTGGATATGGCAACACATGGATAAATCCATGAAAAACTCCCAGTTTTAACTGAAGATTTTAGACATTTCTTACTCATGTGATCATGTCAATAGCACACCACAAATAATACAAAATATGAAGAACTAGGAAATGGTATTATCAAATGAAATAGTGTGGTTTAAGGAAGTGAACTTTATTCATACAAATTCACAACCAATACATGCAAAGTGAATGGGAGTCTGCCGACAGGAAGGATCCCTTACTGCCAGCACAACCAGGAAGTGTTTGGCTGCATAAAGGCCATTCCCGCTAGGGGCGCTGCTGTGGGTGCTGGCGGCGTGTCTGCTCCTCCACGTCATCAGTGCCCCCTAGGGTAGATACCCTCACAAAAACATGCTGTAATCCTGGGCTCTGAACTGCCTCCCCCTGGCCAGCCGGGGCGCCTGATGGAGGGGACAGGAACTGGTTGGAATAACGTGTTCCTTCCACGCGCTACGTCCAACCAGGGAAACTCCCCCCCTGTCAAGTGAAAAGAAGGCGGCGCGACTCCTCATGCCCTGAAGGAAGCATGAGCCCAGTCTGCTGCCTCCCCAGGTTGGTGGAGGGTGTGTAGAGCCCAGGATCACATTAGGAATTGGCACTGGGTGAAAAAATGGGTTGCAAAATCGTGGGATAAAAATTATTAGAAAAAAAAAAAAATGAGTGGCGAAATCTCCTTCCACCTCTTCTGCGCCCGCTCCAAATGACTCTGCCAAGACTGTTAGCGCAAAGAGAGGGAGAGAGCTTTATGGTTTGTGAGCAGGGGTGGATCTAGGCATGGTCATCGGAGGGGGGGGGGGGGGGGGGTGATGCCCCCCTAAATGCCCAGACTGCCCCACCAAACATGACGGCATGCAAACAACCTACATTTCAAAGATATTTCAATTTAAAGTGCTTATGTTTAAAATGATTTGAAACACTACTACTACTGCTACTAACTAAGTACAGCTGTGGCACCACTAAACCAACAGCATTTCATCATTGAAAACAGAAAACTCTCTGAGTCAGACGCGCCACGGACGATGAAGCCGTCCCCATACCATTTTCAACCTCTCAATCACCTTACGCTACCTTCTAGTGGCCTCGAGGGAGAGAGAGAGAGAGAGAGAGAGAGAGAGAGAGAGAGAGAGAGAGACGGAGACGGAGACGGAGACGGAGACAGAGACAGAGACGGAGAGAGAGACAGAGACAGAGACAGAGACAGAGACAGAGACAGAGACAGAGAGAGAGAGAGAGAGAGAGAGAGAGAGAGAGAGAGAGAGAGAGAGAGAGAGAGGAGAGAGGAGCTCTTGGCACCTTTTTCATTTCATCTGTGTCTCGGCATGATGACAAAGCATACGCTTTCATCGCCAAAGAAAGATCACACAACACAAGCGCACAACAATAGACTAATGCAATTGACACTATGGTTGATCTACATGTCAAAGTCAGACTCCAATGAATCACCACGTTCACTCAGGGGGGATCTAGGCGTGGGCATGGGGGGCAATGACCCCTTAAATGCCCAGTCTACCCCACCAAACACGATGGCATGCAAAGTCTACAACCTCACAGTGTATTAATAGATATAGAACTATTCCAAAAAAAGGATAATGGATTTGGGATAAGGGGTTTAACGAAAATGGAGCCCTATGTCTCTAGATGTGTCTACATTAGGTCTCTGGTTTGTCCTTTAACATGCAGTTATCAGTTATTGAGTTGTGCTTGAATTGTACTGTACTGAAAAATATCAAAGCTGGTCATGAAAAATTCAATCAAACACAGGGGTTGACACTAAGGTCTCCGAGGCACTTGCCCATCGGGCAAGTGCAAGTCAGGTTCTACTTGCCCTCAGGTCATGGTCACTTGCCCCCCAAAAATATATTGTAAATTTTGCATTTAAGTTTACTTTCTACTTGGCTGCTTTAAACCAGGGGTTTTCAACAGGTGGTCCGGGGACCACCAGTGGTCCCTTAGAGGGTTCCAGGTGGTCCCCAGTTAAGTTTGTTAACCAGATGTAACTCTTGAGAACGTAAAAATGAAACCAAATGGACCCTTGCGGGTCCATTTGGTTTCATTTTTACACTCTCAAGAGTTAAAATTCATCATCTTAATTAGACCCAAACAACGAGAGAATGTAGAAGATTAGGTCATTTTCATCTGTATGTTAATTTGCCTGTTTTGTTTCCCAAATCCAGCCTGGAATTGTGGACTGCTAGAAAGCAGGGAAAGACACAGAGGCAGAGTGCAATGTCTGCCTTCAAGACAAATTTATCTTGTGTTGTTATAGTGCACCAAGTTGCACACTTGCCCGATCGGGCAACCAGGTAGCAGTCTTCACTTGCCCCACCATTTTTTTTACTTGCCCCGGGCAAGCGGGCAAGTGTTAGTGTCAAGCCCTGAAACAAAAAAAAAAAAGTTTCCAACTTCTTCAGAGCCACTTCTTTTAATAGTTTTCCTGCCGAAGACGCGCAGCTCGTGGACCTCCCGTGGAGAACCCTATGGAGAGAATTATGTGCCTTAAATAAATTCACACGTGACGAGGTCCACACACGTGTTTTCAATATTTACTAATCTCTCACGATGATTGACAAAAGTCTTTTCGGGTTTTGCAAATGTTTTTTGTATTTTTACAAAAAAATATTAGATTTGTGTGTGTGTAAATCCTGAAAAAACATTCGTAAATCCTCAATTCTGCTCGTGAATTTTAATAAAGTATTTGTCATTCTCTTTTCTTGTTGAATCATTTTGACACAAATTTCATGCTCGTTTATGATAATCTTCACAAATGTATGGTAATTATTCTGCGATTTAGTAGTTTGTATCCAAGATGTCTTCAAGATTTCTCTCTGATTCACAAACTAAATTCCATGATTGACATATATTTCTTTGCGATTCGCAATTGTTTTTTGTATCTTTACAAAAAAATATACGATTTGTGTGTGTGTTAATCCTTAAAAAACATTTGCAAATCCTCAATTCTGCTTGTGAATTTTCAAAAAACATTTGTCATTCCCTTCTCTTGTTGAATAATTTTGGCACAGATGTCATGCTTTTTCATGGTGATTTTCACAAATGTAATGTTGTATCCACAAAAGAAATCTTGTAACTTGTAAGTTGGATTTTTACAAATATATGAGTTTTTGTAGGTATATCATTTTCGCTTAGTAAAAAAAACATAGATTTACAGGCACATTCATCACCAATATGTGTAAAGCATCAACTCTGTGTGTTGCCACTAGATGGCCACCATGCATTTGTAAGAAAATCCCATTCTTTTGTGGATTTTGTGGATTCTTTTGTGGATTTTTGGTACAGACACGCTGGGACGTCTGTACCAAAAAGATTGATTGGCTGCCTCGTTTCTAGGCTACCTCTAGGCCAATGGGAGACTTGACTTGCCATAAAACCCATAGTCTGAAAGACGCTAGGGCCATTATTGAGAATGGGGACAGAAGTAGGGGCAAGTGATCTCAAATCCTTTTATTAGAGATAGTTTTGTAGTAAACTGCATGAAGACAACACTTTAGAAGCCGAAAATAGCTCTTATTTGCGCCGCCCTTGTTGAAATCAACGCATTTCCAACTCCAGTTTGCCCCTATTCTGGCCGAACAAGGCACAATGTGCCACGGTTGTCAGCCAGACAGTGTTGCCAACTTGGCGCATTTGTCACTATATTTTGTTTTCTTTCCAGACCCCTCTATCGCCAAAATGAGTGAAAAGCTCCTGGCGGAAAATCTAGTGCTTTTTTGGCTGCTGAGTTGGGGTGAAATTGATTGACAGGCGCCATAAATAAAACCCTCATTTTCACCATTTTCCTCCTATGACAGTGGTTTTCATCCAGTGGTCCCCAGGCTAAGATGGACAGTTGCTTAACCACATGTAAATCTTTGAGAGCGTGAAACCTCTCACTTGCAGCCAGGCGGGCTGGCAGAGCAGAGCGCACTGGGAAGCTGGTTAATGATTTTTTTTGTTTGTTTTATTATCGAAATAGGGATGTTAATAATCCACTTAATATTTTAATGCGCGCATAACATCGGTTATGCGCGCAATATTAGGCATAGGCCTACAGTATTTATGGCTTTCGTATAGCGGCACAGCTGCCTGTAGGCCTAGGCCTACTGTCTGCAATGCGACTGTATATAACTGCGCTTCATGAGAGAGAGAGGGGGGGGTGACTATTGCACAGTCGATCCAATTTGGTTGAAATTCACGTCTCTAATTGAACCCGCAAGGGTCCATTTGATTTGGTTTCATTTTTACGGTTACTGGTCTGGGGACCACCTGGAAGCCTCTCAAGGACTTCTGGTGGTCCGCGGACCACCGGTTGAATACCACGGTTCTAAGCAGATCTATAGGGGGTTAGGTGGTGGTGTATTAGAAAATACGTGTAGGCTATATTCTCTATCATGTTGTGCTACCGGTAAATATACAGTAGGCTGTACAGGGGAATCAAATCGCGATGGTAACCAAATGGACCCTTATATAGGCAATGGCATTCAATATAGGTCATAGCTCTGTTATGCGTGCAAGTGGCATTATTAAGATCCCTATTTCGATAATTAAAAACAATCAGTAAAACAAGGCAACACAACAGCTTCGTATTGCGCTCTGCCTGCTGCTGCCCGCTTGACTGCAAATGGAACCAAATGGACCTGCAAGGGTCCATTTGGTTTCACGCTCTCAAAGATTTACATGTGGTTAAGCAACTGTCCATCTTAGCCTGGGGACCACTGGATGAAAACCACTGTCATAGGAGGAAAATGGTGAAAATGAGGGTTTTATTTATGGCGCCTGTCAATCAATTTCACCCCAACTCAGCAGCCAAAAAAGCACTAGATTTTCCGCCAGGAGCTTTTCACTCATTTTGGCGATAGAGGGGTCTGGAAAGAAAACAAAATATAGTGACAAATGCGCCAAGTTGGCAACACTGTCTGGCTGACAACCGTGGCACATTGTGCCTTGTTTGGCCAGAATAGGGGCAAACTGGAGTTGGAAATGCGTTGATTTCAACAAGGGCGGCGCAAATAAGAGCTATTTTCGGCTTCTAAAGTGTTGTCTTTATGCTGTTTACTACAAAACTATCTCTAATAAAAGGATTTGAGATCATTACAACTGGACTGTTGCCTGACTCGGAGTCCACTTGTCCCTACTTCTGTCCCCATTCTCAATAATGGCCCTAGCGTCTTTCAGACTATGGGTTTTATGGCAAGTCAAGTCTCCCATTGGCCTAGAGGTAGCCTAGAAACGAGGCAGCCAATCAATCTTTTTGGTACAGACGTCCCAGCGTGTCTGTACCAAAAATCCACAAAAGAATCCACAAAATCCACAAAAGAATGGGATTTTCTTACAAATGCATGGTGGCCATCTAGTGGCAACACACAGAGTTGATGCTTTACACATATTGGTGATGAATGTGCCTGTAAATCTACGTTTTTTTTTTTTACTAAGCGAAAATGATATACCTACAAAAACTCATATATTTGTAAAAATCCAACTTACAAGTTACAAGATTTCTTTTGTGGATACAACATTACATTTGTGAAAATCACCATGAAAAAGCATGACATCTGTGCCAAAATTATTCAACAAGAGAAGGGAATGACAAATGTTTTTTGAAAATTCACAAGCAGAATTGAGGATTTGCAAATGTTTTTTAAGGATTAACACACACACAAATCGTATATTTTTTTGTAAAGATACAAAAAACAATTGCGAATCGCAAAGAAATATATGTCAATCATGGAATTTAGTTTGTGAATCAGAGAGAAATCTTGAAGACATCTTGGATACAAACTACTAAATCGCAGAATAATTACCATACATTTGTGAAGATTATCATAAACGAGCATGAAATTTGTGTCAAAATGATTCAACAAGAAAAGAGAATGACAAATACTTTATTAAAATTCACGAGCAGAATTGAGGATTTACGAATGTTTTTTCAGGATTTACACACACACAAATCTAATATTTTTTTGTAAAAATACAAAAAACATTTGCAAAACCCGAAAAGACTTTTGTCAATCATCGTGAGAGATTAGTAAATATTGAAAACACGTGTGTGGACCTCGTCACGTGTGAATTTATTTAAGGCACATAATTCTCTCCATAGAACCCCACTGCCGGTCACGCGGACGGCTCGTATCACGACGAGATGTAGATTTCATTCTTTAATCCAACTATTAGTCCGTGCGCATCGTCTGATGATCATCCCGTTGCTAACTTTCATTTGGAACAGAATTGAGCGACAACTCTTTTTTTTTTGTCCCATTCACTTCCATTCAATCCAATGCATTCAAACGGCTCTCCTGTGTTTTCGCTCTGAATGGGGTTGTCGCACTGGTGAATCAACTAGCGCTACACGGCTCTTCCTGACTTGTGACCCGGATGTATATGGGCAGATCGCCAGATGACCGATTAGGCAAGACAACAGACACAGCATAACAGAAACAGCACATCCTGTTTAGGAGATCTGAGCTTCAAAATAAGGGCTTTTTTACCGATCGAACTGGTTTGAGCCGCGGCAATGGAGAGGAAACAAAGAAGGTCCCCCTAGCGGTCAATGAGAGCCACTTCTTTTAATAATGTTATGTTGTTTTTTTGGACATGCACGTTGATATCAATTTAATCTGCACACGCACGCCCAATGTGCGATATGGATCAGCCTTTAAATGCACTTGCAGATAAGTTGAAGTGAATAATTCAATTCCCACCCGCTGTCTATCCTCCGTGTACAGAAAGACATTACACGCATTTCCTGATGTGGTTATTGGGATAGTGCCGGGCTACAGTACAGTTAACAATAAGTACTACTTAACTTTTGTTTTGTTTTGTTTTTTTAGGTTATTATTAGGTTGCTATTAGACCAGGGGTGTAAAACTCAAATACAGAGTGGGCCAAAATGTAGGTTCCAGGTGGTCTCCAGCTAAGTTGTTTAACCCATAGTGGGCGGGAACCCCTAGTGGTAGTTTTACCCTAGTTGACGGGAACACCAATATGCGTTCTGTACAGTATGTACAGTATCAAAAAATGTCAAAATTTGGTGATGTTACACAATAATTTGAAGTTTTCCAGTACACTTAGGTTAGTATTTCAGAGACATTTTTAGAATCGGGATAGTCTACAATGGGTTAACCGGATGTAACTCTTGAGAACGTAAAAATGAAACCAAATGGACCCTTGCGGGTCCATTTGGTTTCATTTTTACACTCTCAAGAGTTAAAATATTCATCATGTGAATTAGTCCTAATCTACATGTAACCCAGGTTACCATGCCTTTAAAATAGAGTTTTAAAAGCTACAGGAAGTAGCAATACGTTATATTTCAAAATGTACCTAGTAGGATTTACATTAAAAACAAGCTTGGCAATACATCTAACATTGACTAAAAGTAATGACAAGTAGTTGTTTGGCTAATAAAACGTTTCCTTTTATTATACAAAAATGCTAAATAAGAGAAGTCCCATTAAAATTCACTAAGGGTGAAGTTGTTTTATTTTGAAAGTCTGCTGACTGTGTCTTATGCTGAAGTGCTTTATGTAAAGCTCCGGGTGACAATGGAACAGACCTGGGATCAGTGAACCATTCTCACTGTCCAATCAGAATGCTGCCTGCTGCAGGAGTGGGTGTGACAGAACGTCAGGCTCTAGAATCTTCCTCTTTTGATTCAAGCAGCCAGAGGAGAAGCACGTAGTGTTTCTGATAGATTGTTTACATATATAACACTGGACAGCCGATTTATAATCCAGTTGCTGAAACCACTCGTTCATGTCAGTGAATACTGTAACTCCTGTTGTGTAGTTGACTGAACCAAACACACAACGTTTTTCTTTGATCCTGGAAGAAACTCACGTAAGTGTTAATAGTCAATTGACCTACTTTTCACCCACATCGGGGTGCCAGCAGTAATGGCTGCGCACATTGAAATCGCATTGGCTGTGAATCTATAATTGAAAACAGTATCTGTTCTGTTCCTATGTCACCCGTTTCTGCAAAATAGATGGAAACTGGAGTGTGTGATCCATGCCCTTCACAAACAGTATGAGAACTCACACTTGATCTGTTCTGGTGAGTGAAGTGATCCATGTACAGTATTTTAATGGTTATGAAACATTGTAACTCCATGATTGTTGTTTTTCATTTATGATCATAAGATACCTTTGTGAATAATGAGTGAATATGAATAAGCTGTTATTTTGATGGTGAATGTGATTACATGGGGAGTAATGCTTATTTTGGCCTCCTGTAGGCTGGGTCTTTTGAGAGTGGATTCAACTGTTGCAAGCCTCTGATCTACAAGCGTGGTGAAAGAGTTCAGCAGTTGTGGCGAGCTGCCCATTGAGTCGATCTAGAAGAGCTGTTGCCTTGAACTGGAGAACTGGTAGGATTGACTGTTGCGAAGAGAACTGAACGGATAGTTTCATGGACATTTCAGTCTCTCCACTGAACTGGGACAACTAACTAGGGAAGAGGAAAAGGAGACTCACTGTTTTTTTTTCTATGCCGTTATTTCATATTGCCGACATTTGAGCATTGATTGCTATTATTTCATTTCAAGGATAGTTCCTTGCCTGAATTTATGATACAAGGTTAAAGGGTTTTTGTTTTCATTTTGCAAAGGGAGTGAACCTTATTCTATGATTTTTTGTCTAATATTTCATTTTGTACATTGATGTTCATGGTTCAGGATGTATTTTGCATCCTAAGGAGTTTACAGAGTGTTGAAACTGCCCGTTTTACGTGCTGGGATTAAATTCAATCAACCATCACAAAACCATTATTAAACTAGGAACTAAAATATTTCACAATAATTTAGGATTTAAAGTGAAAAAACACCAAACGCTAAAAAAAAACCAAACTAGATTGCCACGGGATAATATAATAAAGAAAACCCATTAACCCAACCTTAGAATAATAAGGAGCATTAAAATAAATAGGTGAAATTCCAAGTTCAAACTGAACACTAGTCCACTAGGTGGGAGTGTGCTTTTATTCTTTTGGGTTGCAATCAATTCAATTCATCTGCATTCATCTGCATGCTAAAAGCATCAACCTGTCCACCTGTTACTTTTACATCTAAAGCAATTTTCTGTTTACTTTTATTTTTTCCAATTTTCAATATACTCAACCATCTTTAAATATAATCCCCTGGTCTTGGAGTCATTCTTTGGTTGTAATACTCATTCAGTAACATTACTATACTCATCCCTCTTTCAACAGAACCTATGATCTCTGATGCACTGGCCCAAACGAGTACTGGTTTCATAAAAGGGACGCATATCTGTACCAGCCAGTGATTACTAATATAGTCAGGACTGAGCCTGGGTTACAGAACGTGGCGAGAGCTAGCCAGGAGGGTTGAGTTTAACTGAGTAGCAACAATATATATATATATAAAAAAAAAAATAGACAAAATCCCCAAATCACAGAATGGAAAATATAGTAAAAGAAGAGAATGTAAATGTCCTTAATTCAGTTATTATAGATGGTCTAACCCATAGCACATTGGATGAGGAGCTTGAAAAGCACCTAGAAACTTATGGTTCTATAAAACAAGTAGTACGTATTGATGATCTAGAATCCGAGTTTCACCAACACATGATCATTGAATTCCACACTAGCTCCTCTATGGACACACTAAGGTCCCTTCTACCAATGAAGTACCCAAGCACAGTTGACACAAATGTCGTCTTCAATGTACGTGCCTTAGATAGTGTTTACCCCATGACAGCCAGTAGCGCCACCATGGGGTACCTCGAAGAACTGCAGGCAATTGCTAAAAAGAGTGGGAAGTCATTTCAGGAAATGCTCCAGGAGGAGCTGATGAAGATCAGTGTGATGAAGGGTGTCAGCCTCCCTGCCGAAGTGAAGGAGGTTCCCATTACACATTCTGAACCAGAAAACCCACAGTCGCCTGACACATGCCTCGAGGTTGAGGAAGTTACCAGACAATCCACCCAAACTACCACTCTGCTTGGCCCAGATCAACCAGAGTTAGACAGGGATTTGCCGGTGGTGTTTCCACCATCACCTGCAGGCCAACATGGTAACCCTGCGTTAATTAGTGGCTTTCCCGTAGCTGGTGTAAGCGGTTTCACAGTTAATCAGAGCCCACATCTGACATCCTCATTGCCTAGGTTGACGAATCAAATGACATCTGGCATGTCACACCACTCAACCAGGGAAGGTGTTAATGAAAGCAGTGCGATGACCCACACTGTCCTCACGATGAACGATGTTAACCCTCCTGCTGTTCAGAGGGTTGTTGTCGAACATGTCATGCGAGCCAACGAAGCTATGTCTCCTGTGCAGTCTTCGGTTCGTCTCCGCACCTTCTCTGGGAAAACTCCCCGTCCAAACAATGAGCTAGACTATGATACCTGGAGAACGAATGTTGACTTGCTGCTAACTGACCCGTCCCTGTCAGACCTGCACAGAACAAGGAAGATCTTAGACAGTCTGTTGCCCCCGGCTACTGATGTCATCCAACACATTGGCCCTCAGGCATTGCCGTCGGTGTACCTCAAGCTACTAGACTCAGTGTATGGCTCCGTAGAGGACGGAGATGAACTGTTGGTCAAATTCATGGCAACATTACAGGACAAAGATGAAAGATCTTCTGCTTACCTCAACCGCCTGCAAGTTGCCCTGAGTACAGTAGTCAGAAGAGGTGGTATTGCAGAGAATGAACGAGATCGTTATCTCTTAAAGCAGTTCTGCCGAGGCTGTTGGCAGAATGACCTGATTTCTGACCTCCAACTGGAACAAAAGACCAAAGATAAAATAACTCCTTCCTTTTCTGACTTGGTGCTACTCATTAGAACAGAAGAAGACAAACAAGCAGCAAAAGAAAAGCGAATGAGACAACACCTTGGGCTGCAAAAGCAAAGTGTTCCAGTAACCAAGCCGCGAGCCGCATCACATTGTATGACCACACGTTCTGCGTCTGATGATGAAACAAATGAGTCTGAGCTGCTGAAGAAACAGATCAATGAAACGCAGGCCCAGATTGCTGCCATGCAGACTACAACTCCTCGCAAGGGCAAACATCGTAGTTCTGAATCAAGTGAGCTCAGTGCACTGAAGAGACAGCTCGCTGAAATTCAAGCCCAGGTTGCTGATATGAGAACAGCTGCTCCAGAACCAAACATTGAGAGCCCGGAGGCTGCAGAGATTAAGATACTGCAGCAACAGGTTGCCAAACTCCAAGCACAGGTGAATATGCCTCCAGTAGGCAGTTATCGGACAGTGACATCAACTCATGAGAATACCAGGAAAGCTGAATTCCAGCAAGGACCTAGGCGATCTAATACAGAGAGACCAACGACCAACAGACCCCGCCCCTCTTACTGTTTCAACTGTGGAGAGGACGGACACGTTGCAGTTAACTGTGAAAGTGAGGCAAATCCTGCTTTGGTCGGAGAGAAGAGGCAGCTGCTTAAAGTAAAGCAACAGCAATGGGACCATCAAAATGGTGTCACTGGGGCCCAACGGTTAAACTACTAGCAGTCCCTGTTACGGGGCGAACAGGGACTGGGAGACAAAATGACCGCCCTAGACAAACTAAGAAAGCTAACAGCAAACATGTTTCTACTGAAGCTTCATCTATCAAACTGCCATCAAGACTAGTAGGAACAAAATGCACTGCTCAGGTCAAAATTGAGGGCAAGGACGTTAATTGTCTTCTAGACACGGGATCCCAAGTGACTACCATACCACAGTCATTTTACGAGGAGCACCTACCCTGTCATAGCATGAGACCCATGGATGACTTATTGGATGTAAAGCTGGAAGTGGAGGGAGCCAATGGACAGGCAGTACCCTACCTCGGGTATGTGGAATTGAGCCTAACCTTCCCTGAGGAGTTTGTGGGGAGGGAGATTCAAGTACCCACCTTAGCGTTGGTGATCCCTGATGTGAGCGACACGCCTCAAATTCTCATTGGTACAAATACGCTGGATGTCCTCTATTCAACCTACGTGGATGGAAATGAATGTCACCCTCAGTCATCTCGTCATGGCTACCAAGTTGTGTTGAAGGTCTTAGAAGTGCGACAACGACAAGCTGGTGCTGGTGCCCTAGGCTGGGTGAAAACGCAGAGTGGTGACCCTGAGACAGTGCCAGCAGGCAGTACCGTCGTCCTTGATGGGCTGCTCCATATGAGTAATGCTTGTTGTGAGAAGTGGGTCACTGTAGAGGCTGCATCAAGACCTTCCCTTCCTGGTGGGCTGTTAGTGGCACGCTCTCTGTGCAGCTTGCCTGTTAAGCGACCCTGCCATCTTCCAGTTATGATTAAGAATGAGAGTAAGATTGATGTCACGATTCCACCTAAGACGGTGCTGGCTGAGATCCATGCTATTCAGAAGGTAATGGGAAAAGAACATACTGCAGATTTGAATGCCCCCCAAGCTGGAAAGCTGGATTTTGACTTTGGAGATTCACCTTTGTCTCCTGACTGGAAAGATCGGATCACAAATCAGTTAAACTCAATGCCTGAAGTGTTCGCCCTTCATGATCTAGATTATGGCCACACTGACAAGGTGAAGCACCATATCAGAATGAGTGATAGTACCCCATTCAAACACAGGGCTCGGCCCATTCATCCCCAGGATGTGGATGCAGTCAGAAAGCACCTTCAAGAGCTACTGGACTCTGGCATTATCCGTGAGTCGGAGTCCCCATTTGCATCTCCTATAGTCGTTGTTCGGAAAAAGAATGGATCTGTGCGTTTATGTATTGACTTCCGAAAGCTCAACTCCCAGACCATCAAAGATGCTTATGCACTACCCAACCTGGAGGAAGTCTTCTCCCTATTGACTGGCTCGAAGTGGTTTTCAGTTCTTGATCTGAAATCGGGCTATTATCAGATTGAGATGGAAGAAGCTGATAAAGAAAGGACTGCCTTTGTATGCCCACTTGGTTTTTGGGAGTTTAATAGAATGCCCCAGGGAGTGACAAACGCTCCAAGTACCTTCCAACGGCTCATGGAGAGATGCATGGGAGATCTTAACCGCAGAGAAGTGTTGGTCTTTATCGATGATCTCATAATCTTCTCGGACACTATAGAGGAGCATGAGTCGAGGCTACTACAGGTCCTGGGGCGACTAAGAGAGTATGGGTTGAAGTTATCTCCGGAAAAATGTAAATTCTTCCAAAAATCTGTCAAATATCTGGGACATATTGTGTCAGAACACGGAGTGCAGACGGACCCAGAAAAGATTGAGGCCCTTAAGACCTGGCCAGTGCCCAAGAATCTTAAGGAACTGCGGTCTTTCCTTGGCTTCTCCGGGTATTATCGCCGTTTTGTACAAGGTTATTCAAAGATCACCAAACCCCTCAATGACCTAACAGCGGGTTACCCCCCTCTCAGGAAGAACGGCAGTGGAGGAAGAAGTAAGAATGTTCAGTATTTCAATCCAAAGGAGTCATTTGGAGAGAGGTGGACTTCATTGTGTCAAGGAGCCTTTCACGAGATCATTGATAAACTCACTACTGCCCCTGTGTTGGGGTTTGCGAACCCTAGACTTCCATATATCCTACACACTGACGCCAGTACAACAGGGCTAGGTGCGGCATTGTACCAGGAACAAGATGGACAGATGAGAGCGATTGCCTTTGCAAGCAGAGGACTGACGAGAAGCGAGGCTAAATATCCAGCTCACAAGCTAGAGTTCCTGGCTCTAAAATGGGCTGTCACTGCCAAGTTCAGTGACTATCTTTATGGCACAGACTTCACTGTTGTTACAGACAGCAATCCATTGACTTATATCCTGACATCCGCCAAGTTGGACGCCACTAGCTACAGGTGGTTGTCAGCCCTTTCAACTTACTCCTTCAAGCTTCAATACAGGGCAGGAGCTCAAAATCAAGATGCGGATGGACTTTCAAGGCGACCCCATGGAGAGCTCAGGAATGATGCAGTGTCCAGGAAAGAAAGTGATAGGATCAAACAGTTCACTCTACATTATATGACAAATGTGGAAAACCAAGATGTTGTTCTGCCAGAAGCTGTGAAAGCTATCTGCGAAAGGCATGAAGTAGACTGGGTTCATCAAGGCCCTTCCAATCCATCAGTCACTCTGGTGGAATCTCTGGCTATCCATGCAGATGCTATACCCCATGAGTTCCAGGAGGAGGACGGTAATGGTCTCCCGTTTGTTGCCCACTTAACTGTGAAGGAGTTAAGAGATAAACAAAGAGCTGATTCAGATCTCAGAACAGTTATCGAACACTTGGAGTTGGGAGAGCAGCCTTCCCCCACAGTACGGCAAGAGCTCCCTGACCTAGCCCTGTGGCTTCGTGAGTGGAAGCGGTTGGAGCTAATGGATGGAGTCTTATATAGGACCCGACAAGAAAATGGACAAGTCACACACCAGTTGGCATTGCCAGCTGAACTTAGAGCCACTGTTCTGAAAAGCCTACATGACGACATAGGGCACCTAGGTATCGAACGGACTCTTGATCTTGTGAGGTCACGATTCTACTGGCCAAAGATGGCTGGAGATGTAGATCACAAGATTAAGACTTGTGTACGCTGTGTGCGCCGAAAGACCCCACCTGAGAGAGCGGCCCCGCTGTTAAACATCACAACCAGCAGACCCTTAGAGTTAGTTTGTATGGACTTTCTCTCATTGGAGCCTGACTTGAGTAACACTAAAGATATTTTGGTGCTGACAGACCACTTCACCAAATACGCAATTGCCATACCAACACGAAATCAAAAGGCTCAGACAGTGGCCAAGTGTCTATGGGAGAATTTCTTTGTGCACTACGGATTCCCTGAAAGGCTTTTGAGTGACCAAGGACGGGATTTTGAGTCCCATACTATCAAAGAGTTATGCCGAATTGCTGGTATCCAGAAAGTAAGGACGACTCCGTATCACCCCAGAGGGAATCCGGTGGAAAGATTTAATCGAACCTTACTCCAGATGTTGGGTACTCTAGAGAACAAGGATAAGTCTCATTGGCGGGAGTTTGTTAGACCTCTAGTGCACGCCTACAACTGCACACGGAATGATGTGACCGGATTTACCCCATATGAATTGATGTTCGGCAGGCAACCTCGCTTGCCGGTTGACCTGGCATTTGGTCTACCTGTTAGCAGTCCACCCAAGTCACACTCCCACTATGTACATGATTTGAAGGACCGCCTGGAAGAAAGCTACCGTGTTGCCATTGAGAATTCCTCCAAGATAGCTCAACGCAACAAGCTCCGTTTTGACAGACGAGTCATTGATTCCACGCTTGAGCCAGGCGACAGAGTACTTGTGAGGTCTGTCCGTTTAAGAGGAAAACACAAGTTGGCTGATAAATGGGAGCCTAATGTACATATAGTGGTCAAGCGAGCTGACAACCTCCCAGTATACACCGTCCGACCAGAAGGCCAAGAAGGCCCACTCCGGACTCTTCATCGTGATTTATTGCTGCCCTGTGGATTTCTACCTACTGCTGAGTCAAAGAAATCTCCAGAGGTGACTGTGAACGGACCTAAAACAAGAAAACAGTCTGATTTGGAAGTGACTGAGATTGATTTACTAGAAGATCATTCAGATTCTGAGGATCAAGAGGATTACTACTACTTACCTGGTCATGCATCAAACACCGACATAATTGAGACAAGAATCCTGACCCAGTCAGAACCCATACCTGCAGCGGAAGGACAGCAGATCAGAGAGAAGAATCAGCATACATGTATAGTCGAGGTGCATCCTGCCCCAACCGAGCTTAGACTTGGTAACTCTCTGGCCCAGAATGAAGTACCTGTCGAACGGAACACTGTGGCGTTTTCAGAATCTGTCGAGTCAGACTTCCCTGAACCAGAAACAGGACATATTGAAGTCCCCACCGGGAGCGAAGTTCTACTTGTACCGAATATCCTGGATGAAAGTCTTCCGGTTCCCTCGGACTTGTCACTTAGTGACAGCAGCGGAAGTGATGACAGGTCAATTAACAGTGAGCCTACTCAAGAAGTATCAGTGGAAGGTACAGGAGCTGAACACCCTGAGGAAGAAATAACCCCCCCGCCCTGCTCACAAGAAACTGAACTTCCTGTTAGACGTTCCCAGAGGCACAGAGAACACCCTGACAGATTTCAGTACAGGCAGTTAGGAAATCCTTTACTGCCCATAGCTCAGTCTTTTGTCCAGAGTCTGAATGTAGCTTTTGCAGATGCACTACAGGGTTTTAGCTATCATGATGCCCTTACCAAAGCAATGGTTGGGCAGTCGTGTAGGTGTAACGGGACGTGCACACCTTTAGGGGGGGAGGGTGTAACCCAGGTTACCATGCCTTTAAAATAGAGTTTTAAAAGCTACAGGAAGTAGCAATACGTTATATTTCAAAATGTACCTAGTAGGATTTACATTAAAAACAAGCTTGGCAATACATCTAACATTGACTAAAAGTAATGACAAGTAGTTGTTTGGCTAATAAAACGTTTCCTTTTATTATACAAAAATGCTAAATAAGAGAAGTCCCATTAAAATTCACTAAGGGTGAAGTTGTTTTATTTTGAAAGTCTGCTGACTGTGTCTTATGCTGAAGTGCTTTATGTAAAGCTCCGGGTGACAATGGAACAGACCTGGGATCAGTGAACCATTCTCACTGTCCAATCAGAATGCTGCCTGCTGCAGGAGTGGGTGTGACAGAACGTCAGGCTCTAGAATCTTCCTCTTTTGATTCAAGCAGCCAGAGGAGAAGCACGTAGTGTTTCTGATAGATTGTTTACATATATAACACTGGACAGCCGATTTATAATCCAGTTGCTGAAACCACTCGTTCATGTCAGTGAATACTGTAACTCCTGTTGTGTAGTTGACTGAACCAAACACACAACGTTTTTCTTTGATCCTGGAAGAAACTCACGTAAGTGTTAATAGTCAATTGACCTACTTTTCACCCACATCGGGGTGCCAGCAGTAATGGCTGCGCACATTGAAATCGCATTGGCTGTGAATCTATAATTGAAAACAGTATCTGTTCTGTTCCTATGTCACCCGTTTCTGCAAAATAGATGGAAACTGGAGTGTGTGATCCATGCCCTTCACAAACAGTATGAGAACTCACACTTGATCTGTTCTGGTGAGTGAAGTGATCCATGTACAGTATTTTAATGGTTATGAAACATTGTAACTCCATGATTGTTGTTTTTCATTTATGATCATAAGATACCTTTGTGAATAATGAGTGAATATGAATAAGCTGTTATTTTGATGGTGAATGTGATTACATGGGGAGTAATGCTTATTTTGGCCTCCTGTAGGCTGGGTCTTTTGAGAGTGGATTCAACTGTTGCAAGCCTCTGATCTACAAGCGTGGTGAAAGAGTTCAGCAGTTGTGGCGAGCTGCCCATTGAGTCGATCTAGAAGAGCTGTTGCCTTGAACTGGAGAACTGGTAGGATTGACTGTTGCGAAGAGAACTGAACGGATAGTTTCATGGACATTTCAGTCTCTCCACTGAACTGGGACAACTAACTAGGGAAGAGGAAAAGGAGACTCACTGTTTTTTTTTCTATGCCGTTATTTCATATTGCCGACATTTGAGCATTGATTGCTATTATTTCATTTCAAGGATAGTTCCTTGCCTGAATTTATGATACAAGGTTAAAGGGTTTTTGTTTTCATTTTGCAAAGGGAGTGAACCTTATTCTATGATTTTTTGTCTAATATTTCATTTTGTACATTGATGTTCATGGTTCAGGATGTATTTTGCATCCTAAGGAGTTTACAGAGTGTTGAAACTGCCCGTTTTACGTGCTGGGATTAAATTCAATCAACCATCACAAAACCATTATTAAACTAGGAACTAAAATATTTCACAATAATTTAGGATTTAAAGTGAAAAAACACCAAACGCTAAAAAAAAACCAAACTAGATTGCCACGGGATAATATAATAAAGAAAACCCATTAACCCAACCTTAGAATAATAAGGAGCATTAAAATAAATAGGTGAAATTCCAAGTTCAAACTGAACACTAGTCCACTAGGTGGGAGTGTGCTTTTATTCTTTTGGGTTGCAATCAATTCAATTCATCTGCATTCATCTGCATGCTAAAAGCATCAACCTGTCCACCTGTTACTTTTACATCTAAAGCAATTTTCTGTTTACTTTTATTTTTTCCAATTTTCAATATACTCAACCATCTTTAAATATAATCCCCTGGTCTTGGAGTCATTCTTTGGTTGTAATACTCATTCAGTAACATTACTATACTCATCCCTCTTTCAACAGAACCTATGATCTCTGATGCACTGGCCCAAACGAGTACTGGTTTCATAAAAGGGACGCATATCTGTACCAGCCAGTGATTACTAATATAGTCAGGACTGAGCCTGGGTTACACACACAACTAGAAGATTAATGGTCATGGACAGAATCAAAGGAAATCTTTGGTTTGGGGGGGGTCTGTGAGCCTAAACTATCCTCAAATGCTGAATAAACGGTGGGCCCTGGGATGAAAAACGTTGAAAACCACTGCTGTATATTACAGAGCAGACGGCAAAACAACAGCAGAGCATTATGGGATTTGTAGTATCAGCGGTGAATGCAGTGCTACAGCGGTGCCAGGGTTGTATAATACCGGCGGGCCATACAGCTCTAATGTTAATTTGATATTGCCTCAAGGGCCAAAGGAAATTACACAGCGGGCCAAATCTGGCCCGCGGGCCAGAGTTTGACACCTATGTATTAGACAAAGCAAAAGATGGGTGTTGGGTGGCAAAGACAGCCCCTAGTGACAATATGCAGTGGGCTACTACATAATAAGTGTCAAGAATTACAATATCTAGTGAGGAGTTGGCCAGTACTATTCCGCTAAGTCCAATTTCAATTTCATGTGCTGCGTTCTGTCGTTTTAGCTGTTTTGGACAAGGGTGGAGTCATTCGTACATTGTCCTAAAGGTGTACATTTCTACATGAACATTGGTTGAAAATGGGCTTTGCAGCGGCATATGTTTTGGGTGCAATTGAGGTCTGAAAACCTCAGGTTTGATACCGAATCTTCCCATGACCATTGAACAAAAAAAGATGCTACTTCTTCTCAGATGTTATGATGAACATGCAGACCCCAGATCAGAACATCATAACCAACCATGTGACATTGCATATGCCAGAAAAGTGTTGCTTTTTAGCAACATTAAGCCTTTAATTATTTAAAAAGATTATTATTATTTTTTTGTTATTTTTTCCACTTACATATCATGGTTGAGGTTGATTGTTTAGAATTTCATTGAAATTGGTCATGATATTTGCATAACAATACCCCCCACAGAGGCTGCAATTAGCCTTTTCAATTAATCTCTGGACTTAGTGCAATTTTTGTGATTTTTAACCTTTGACCTTTAGCCTTTAACCCTAATAAAAGTATGAAAAAAGACTGCAATAAGTATATTTTTGTGATTATTATAATATCTAGAACATGCACACTCATTATACATAATTAATTAATTAGCAAAAAAAATATATCTTTTTTATAGATCACTGTAGTACAACCTAGTAGTAAGGTTGACAACATTTTTTATTTTTTTTTTTTTTTTTTTTCCCCAAGTAGAAAGAAGTCCGGGCCTTGGAGGGTTAAATGGCCCCACTTGTCCTTAATCGCACGATTGAATGCGTAATGACGCTATTCTGAGGGCCAAGTTGAAATGTCAACCTGCACGTGGGGCTTTTGAAGCCTCACCCAATCATCTCCAGAATGCCGCGATAATGGTTTTTTATCTTGGCCATGATTGCAGAGCAGAACATAATGCTGTGAATGGTATATCGGCTGTTGCTGCAGCCAAGGTATATAGGCATAACCATTAAACGAGATTGTTTTCCGGGATGGAAAAACTGGTAAAGATCGAAAGCGTAATGTGACCGTTTCGTCATACAGAACTGCTACACTGTACCAACTCTCATTGTACATTGCCACATAAGCGACAACGTACTTGACATCAGCCATTGCGATCTACAAAGCGTTGTTCTAAAACCGAAATTGTTCGCATGTGATTCACAATGGCACAGAATAAAAAAAAAAAAAAAAACTCACAAAACAATTTTTTGGGGGAAAAATTTGGAAACCATTTTTTCACCCAGTATCAGCTTGTGATTCTGGGGCTCTACACCAGGGGGTTTCAACATTTTTGACACCAGGGGGGACCACCATTTATTCAGCATTTGAGCCACGGACCACCATTTGATGACATTTTAGCCCCACAGACCTAAAACTAAAGGATTCTTTTGGTTTTGTTCACAATTCCAGGCTGGATTTTTGCAAACAGAACAGTGTAGAACTTCTTAATTAAATAGTGTTAATTCACATGATGAATATTTTAACTCTTGTGTGAGAAAATGAAACCAAATGGTCCATTTGGATTCATTTTTGCATTCTCAAGAGTTACATCTGGTTAACCAACTTTCCATCATTTAGCCGGGGGACCACCTGGAACCCTCTCAAGGACCACTGGTCCAATGAATGGAACTAATTGCTTTACTCTGAAAGAACTGCTTGGTGAGGATCATAGAACAAGAAACCGAGCTATAATAATGCAATCCGTTTTGAATGCATGCCGTTTCATTGTTGCTTTTATATTGCTATTAAAAGGGACATTCATGATTTTCGAAGGAAATTTACTTTAGCCGTTTTCGTGGGATTCCGGAGGCTCAGGCCCTCAACTTGTACCAATTGTTTTATTCCGGCCCAGCGTACATTTGAGTTTGACATACCTGAGCTGTACTACACAATTCCCTGCAGGCTGTCTTCAGGGGCAAGAGGAGCCCGTTTGAAAGCGCATCAGTATCGGCTTTTATAGAGGTAAAAGTGGATTTATAGAATAGAACGTTCCAGGCTCATGCCTTAATATCTGGCGCATCTACCTTTGTCCCCCTTTACAATGTACAGTAAAAAATACCTCTTAATAGTCTTATCCCAAGTCGCACAAGGAAAGGTCAGCAGTAAAAAAAAAAGAAAAAAAAATCCGTCTGACACCCTGGGTTTTGTGAAGTAATTTAAAGGCATGTCAAGGAAGACCTTTTTTGCCTGGCGGCGGAGGAGAGGAAAAACGCTCCATATTTATGGCAGCTGCTTGTGAAGGGTATTAGAGGGATAAGTAAGAGGCTGCTCTTCTGGTGGTTGTAAAAAAGAGGGAAAGAAGAATGGATGCACTCATACTTCGGTGACTCTGGAAAGAAGCTCAGGAGGGTCTTCTCCCCCTTTCCCCCCCAGGGGCGGATCTAGGCATAGGCATGGGGGAGGGGCACTGCCCCCCTAAATGCCCAGTCTGCCCCACCCAACATGATGGCATGCAAAACAATAACCGAACAAGATACTGCTTATATTTAAAAGTATTTGAAACGCTACTGAAAATAGTATGGGGGCGGCTTCATCGCCCGTGGCCGCCCGTTTACCATTTTCTTCTGCCCCCCCCCATTGGGAAATGTTATATCTGCCCCCGTTTCCCCCCCAGCCGCCACCCGAGAAAAAAAAAATGAACATTTTAATAACCGACTGAGTTCCTAGGGAACTAAAAGCCTGAAAAGGATGACATGGAGAATGAAAAGTGTGCCGCCACGAGCGAGACGAGACTGAGATGGCATCGGCGGCTGCGTTTATTCTATAGATGAGCAGGAGCAAGAAAATCACCCGGCAGGAAGGATTTGGTTCCATTTATTTTTACGTGATCCGAGTCATTTTCGCCGAGAGAGAGGCAGAGAGACATAGAGACAGAGAGGCAGAGAGACAGAGAGACAGAGAGAGAGAGAGAGGCAACGTTTCTCCAAGCGCGAAATCAGAGAACAACTCAGGCTGCCAATCAACTGAAGAAAAAAAAAATAAAATAAAATTCAGTACCAGGGCCGGATCTAGGCATGGGTAAGGTTGGGGGGCAATGCCCACCTAATTGCCCAGACTGCCCCACTAAACACGGTGGCATGCAAACAACCCGAATTTCTAAGATATTTCAAATTAAAGTGCGTTTATTTAAAATGATTTGAAACACTACTACTGCTGCTACCAAGTAACTGCAATTGTGGCACCACTAAACTGACAGCATTTCATCATTGAAAACAGAAAACTCTCTGAGTCAGACCTTTAGCTTTATGCATGCTGCGTGTCTGTTGCAAGTTCAACAACTGATGTTGGTATTGATGCTTTACTTGTCTAATATAAGTTAAAAAAAATCCCCAATTGGGAAATGTGACATCCGGGCCTGTCTAGTACTGTCAAAATTAAGAAAAATATTGATTTGAGTGTTTGACCGCGACAGACTCCTCGTTTTGTTTCGTGAACTTTGCAGCCTTTATACTTTGGACCGCAAAGTATTCTGTCTTTGTTGAGAATTGTTTTCGCATGCCCACTATGAATTTCAGAATGTGAGCTTTGTTTTAGGTTGAATTTCTTCTAACATTCAGTTAAAAAAAAGCTTTCCTTGGTATCTCACTCCAGCAGAATCACTATGCTTTTATAAACTTCTTTTTCTTCTTCTTCCCTCCAGCAAATGTGTTCTTATTTCAGCTCATGACTGCATAACTTGTTGTCTTCTTGTTCTGCTGACAACAAACGCCTTCAATTATTTCTTAAATTGCTGTTTTGTGTTTTTAACATCACTTTGCGGCTTACGCAGCATCATCATTATGACTATAACACAAATGCGAGCACTTATTTGTAGTACAGTTACGCTCTAGGGAACAACGATTACGCTCATGCAGTCGAGATCTGTGTTATTACATCAATGAAGGCTTTATTTGTACAACTTTAAGATAAACCAGACAAGGCTATTTTCATTTAACACAGTCTGTGGCACATTCGAGAGACGGCGAAATCCACAGCTGACTATTGACCAGTTTCTTCAGTGTCTCCTCCTCCGCGTCATCAGTGCCCATACCCAAGGCAAGGTTGGTGAAAGGGCCAACCTTGTTGGAGTTTTCTCACAAAAACATGCAGTAATACTGGTTCTAGACTGCCTCCCCCTGGCCATCCGGGACGCCTGATGGAGGGGACAGGAACTGATTGGAATAACGTGTTCCTTCCACACAGGAAAACTCTCCCCCCTATCAGGTGAAAAGAAGGCAGCTAGGATACCACATGCATTGAAGGAAGCATGATGTATAGGAATTGGCACTGGCTGAAATAGAGTGAATTTAACATGGAATTATGCAAGATGATATTTGCCATAGACATATGCCCACACACACAGGTCAAGGGTTAAGGTTGCATGGATTGCATTTTTATTGCGCTTTTCTATGCACTACGTGTATACTCAAAGCGCTTTACAATGGTCCATTCATTCATACATTGGGGAATAGAGCGGAGTACAGTCAACGCCAGCGTCTCCACTTCCCGCATTCACACACCAGTGGTGGCAACCACTGGAGGCAAGGTGGGGTTCAGTGTCTTGCCCAAGGACACTTCGACATGTAGACAGGAGGAGCCGGGATTCGAACCGCCGACCACTGGATCATTGGCCGACCTGCTCTACCTCCTGAGCCACAGCCACCCAACAGTTTAGGGATATGTTTTACTGAAGTTATGTTTAGGGTTCTGGTTCTGGGACTTCAGTGTTTTGTATCTACAACTACGTGTCACGTAGTTGTAGATGATGAAACACGACTTGACTCATCAGGCTGTGTTTCACCACGTTAATGATTTTTTCTTTTAGGACCTGTTTTTCTGGGAGTGTACAAGGAGTGTACGCTTTCAGAAAAACAATCTTGAAAATGGCTGCAATTCCCATTTAACTGGAGAGCGAGATATTTGAGAGACAGCGAGACCCGGTCGCGACTACTAAACTAGTGGTCGCGACCTCGCTCGTGGATCTCCAAACACGACCAGAATACCAAGGAAGCAAGTGGTTTTGCGATGCGGTTGCGACATGGATGACGGTTGTTAGTGGATATCGCCTATCAAATCAGATCAGAAATCTGTGGTGGTATGGTATAGCTCGGGATCTGGACGTTATACTCCATACATGTTGAGCATACAGCTGTATTCGGCCACTGTAAACATTGGATGCACATTTCTGGGTCATAGTTTTGGTTTGACTCACAATGTTTGTTAGTATCTATCTACGTCTGGGAGAAGTGTTCAAAATAATAGCAGTCTGTTTAAAAAACTGAATAAAGCCCAAAATCCTTATAGTGGTTTTATTTCCATGCATTGGGAACACTGCACATCATATTTTAAATCAAAACATGAAGAAAAAAGCAGAAATTATTTAATTACTTTACAGAAAATGAAGAAAAATGAACTTTGGGCTTTTCAAAAAATAGCAGTGTCTGCACTTTACTTTACAAACTCAAATATTTACTGTATTAACTGAAAAATATCCAGGATTCAGCATTCCTGTGAATCACTAAACTAATATTTAGTTGTATAGCCACTTTTTTTGAGAACCGCTTCACATCTGTGTTGCATGGAGTCGACCAACTTCTGGCATCTGTGAACAGGTATTCCAGATTTGACAACGTTCCATAATTCCTCTGCATTTCTTGGTTTTGCCTCAGAAACAGCATTTTTAATGTCACCCCACAAGTTTTCTATCTAATCCTGGACCTACCATATACGCCTGCTCGCAATTTTGTGTGAGGGGATTTTCTCACTTGAACTGAGTCAAGGGGTCCCTAGAGATGAAAAATCACCGAGGTGCTTGTCCTCCATAGTGCCACGAATGGCGCAATGGCCGAATCAAATATGGCCGCCATCGGATATGGTGAAAATCCAACTTTTGTGTATATACACATGCAATACCTCTATTCTGACTAATTGGGGGGTGGGGAATCCATTTCTGACATTGTTATGACAATTTTGGTTGATTTTGACCTTGAAAGGTCATGGTCAAGGCCGTTTTGCTATTTCAAAGACATGCAATAGGTCTAATTCATATAATTGTGGCAATGATTCCTGTGTGATATCTTTTACAGTATATTGATATTTAACTATAACTTAAAAGTAACAAATTTGTCCCCTGTTATCATTTTTACTCAATTACGTTATTATTTAGAACAAAAGATATACACAACACATATGCAAGTATACATATACATTGCTATATGGGTTCTGAAATGATTAAATAAGAGTGACAAAGTGATATACAACTAATATAAAACAAAATCAAGTATTTTCTCTCAACTTGCTCATGCAGTGATCTCCAGGATCAATTAAAAGACTGGATGGTAGGATCCCCCCTCCCGGAGGAACGTTGGTGGGTAATGGCGCATGCCCTGGCTGCTGGTGGGTAGGGCGTTGATGGAAATCCTCTTCTGCTCAAGCTTATCGGCTAGACATGCTGGGTCCTTCCCAACCATAGTTGCAGGTTTATGGGAGATGGCAGCACAACGTTGCTTGAAAAATGAAACTCAGCCTGTTGGATTCCAAGCCCCAGACTTCGCTCCATGTCAGCTTCTTTTTCTCGACCATCCAGCGGCCCTGTCCAGTCAAATGTTGTTCCAAGATAAGAGACTGCTTGATGCAGTGGTAGCATGTGTCGCTTTTCACCAGTGCCATACTGCTGCCAGACTTCCTTCATCCCCAGTGCTTGGAAGTACGGGATGCAATGTAGAAGTAATGCACAGGTGTATCATTAAAAACTATCACAACTCTCTTACACTGTTTAACACAAATAGCCCACTCCATATGCACCAGTCCACTAGCCTCGTGTCAGCTTCCTCAATCCAGTTCAAGAGGTCATGGTCATAATAATAATAATAATCTTTATTTGTATAGCACCTTTCATGACATAAAATGCATATCAAATGCTTTACATTGCAATAGAGAAGACAAAAAATAGTGGGAATGTCCTTGCCACCAGCCACCTTTGCTGGGAGAACCTCATTGTCATGGACGACAGACCTGACAGTGATAGTATTGCCACAGACCTGACTGCACACCATATCCCAAACTAACAGATAGATATTTTGCTTGTTCTCAGACACCCAGAACTTGTGAAGTTGCTGCGGAATGGGTGTGTTGCTGTTCATGCCAATGCTTGCTGTTCAGTCTGTACGTTGCAGGGGCTCCCCTTCATTTTGAGACCTCTCAATGTACGTATCAAGTATGAGGTGAATGAATTCCGACTCTCGGCAGAATGGAGGGGATGAAGCACTGATGAGGGTGTTGACCGTTGAGAACCGTCCCAGTGGTATCTGCCACATTTTCGACATGAAGTCTAACACAAGTGGCAAGAGTAGATGACTAGATGCAGACTCCATTGGGTGAGATCAAGTCCAGGCTCAATCTCTTTTTTTTGACCATCAAAGATGTTGAGAGCACGTCATGAGAAAGTATTTGCTGGATGTATATGCCCTGCTCCTTAGCAATGCCCATAGCTCCTATATGCTTCAGCCATGTCTTTGGGTAAAACTAAGTTCTGCTTCTTCAAAATGGTGTTTGGTGCCTTCTGTGGTTGCTCTTTGAAGTGAGGCTTCCTCTTTGGTATGATTCAGCTAATTTTCTTAGTCTCAGTCTAGCCCTCCTGTCTGTATGGGTACTACAGGCACTCCCCATTTTTAGACAGTTGAGCAGACTTACTTACTTAGACTTGGTTCCTCTCGTTCCTATTGGAACATTGGGCGACGAGGCTCCTCCATTTGCTCCGGTCTCTGGCGACCCTTCTTGCTCCATGCCAGCTGACACCCATCTCTCTGCAGTCCTCCTTGACTGTCTGTCTCCATGTTTTCTTCGGCCTCCCTCTCTTCCTCTTCCTACCTTCAGGCATCCAGTCCATCGCCACGCTTGCCGGTCTCTCCCTTGGCAGTCGGAGTACGTGGCCAGTCATTCTCCTTCTCCTTTCAGAGACGATGTCTGACAGTGCAGCTACTCCTGCTCTCCTCATCACCTCCTCGTTGGTGATGTGGTCTCTCCATGAGATCTTTAATATGGACCTGAGACAACGTCGGTGGAAGACATCCAGCTTCTTGGTGATGCTGGCTGTCCTCACCCATGTCTCACAGGCGTAAGTCACCATTGGGATGACCACTGACATATAGAGGCGCAGCTTGGTGGCCGTAGTGATGGTCTTGGACGACCAGATGTTTCGGAGCCGTTGGAACACTCCCGCAGCTTTGCCAATTCTGTTGTTGACATCCTTCTCCACGTCTCCTGTGCTTGAGATGTTACTTCCAAGATAGGTGAAGTTGTCCACATATTCTATGTCGTGGTCACCCAGGGTGAGTGGTGGGAGGTGTAGGACTTGTCCAACTGCCATAGCCTTGGTCTTCCCGTGGCTTATCCGTAAACCCACTTTTTCCCCGTGCTCTTGGAGGTTGTTGGTCAACTCTTGAAGTGTGAGCTGGGTATGGCTAACAAGAGCTTAATCATCTGCAAAGTAGCCTCGACACCCAGGCTTTCATTTTCGTCCGCCTTGCGCGAAAACGGAAAGCCTGGACTAACGCGCGTTGGAAAGTGGCCTTGAGGGGCGTGTCAACCTTCCGGGGTGGGCGTCGCTCTAAATGATGTGACGTAGAACAGCAGTGGACAGGCGTGGGAGGGGCCGGAGATGACGACACGTTAGTGAGATCAAATCAGAGCGCAGCACTTCCGCCGTGGGGATCCCACGACACCCCCGCCCCCCAAGGCCAAAATCATTGAGGGCTAGACCAGGCTATTTGCAAAGTCCAGTTGAGCAGGCGCAGAGTGAATTCTCTGTATACAACCTGCTTTGCAGATTGACAGTCAATGAGTATGGAATCTCGTGCTCTAGCACAGAGTCAAACAGCTTCACCACTTTGAATGT
Organism: Benthosema pterotum; assembly: GCA_039105355.1. NCBI lineage: Eukaryota > Metazoa > Chordata > Actinopteri > Myctophiformes > Myctophidae > Benthosema > Benthosema pterotum. Next base: position 42,340,754 of record CM076980.1, on the reverse strand, counting down.
AAGGTGACAAGTGGTGCTCAGTGCATGCTCGAGATGGATTTTTTTGGGGGTAGTTGTTGGTGAGGAGGTTGAGGACATTTTCATGAATCTCATGAAACAAGAGCTCAAACTCTGCATCTGCTTTTGCATGTGTGTGTGGCTCCTACTACATAGTGACCTTCAGGAACCTTCATCACTCACTGAATGCTCTGCTCGACCTTCAGGTTACCTACTGCAGTACTGATCCAGCATTGACCTGAACAACCCACTGACCGATTGAGAAGTGCCAGTAGAACTCAGGACGTGTAAACTCTAGCACCTTGATTCGCACAAGATACTATGAGCCATGACACAGGTAGTTTATGCAAAGATCACCATAGTATCCCACAGCATTTTTCATTACAGCCACCAAATACAGCCAACCTCCAATATGGCAGAGCTCTGACAGCCTTACATTCCTTCTCAAAATCCTGATTCAATTTCTCTACTTGTCCTATCGGGGCCTCAAACTGCTCTGAGGAATGTTGATTTGCAGCCAGCACAGTGTGAAATGCCTGTACCTGTGCTAGCACTGGATATGCAGCTCTGCCAGAACATATTCCACTGGAGCGACCTGATCACATCCTCTACCATCGGCATCCCAGTGAGAGCCCGGACATAATGGCTGCCGTTTAACACCAACTCTATCAGACCAGGTCCAAACATGGCACACTCAACCATTGCATCACCAGGGCCAGAAACTCTAAACAGTTTTCCTGTTCTGAGCAGAAGACATGTCCAGTGGAAATGGCCCATGCAAAGGAAGAAATTCTTGAATGTTCTGTCTTGTGTAGATGAATATCTACTGCTGGAGCAAACATGCCTTCGTCACACCATATGGCCATTGATACCTGATTTGGTTGTCAACACTCTGGCCATGGCAATAAAATGGTTCACTTGGGCCAAGGCCAGAGCCATCTGTTGAGTTCACTTTGAATGAAGTTGCTGTTTGATTTTGCATAACTTTTATTCCTTCAATTTGATTTGATTTAACACGCAATTAAATACATTTTAAAGGGGGTGATTATAATTGTTATATGTCTTATGCACATGTAGGCCTACTAAAAAAACAAGTGATTTATATGATTGATTATTAATTCAATTAATTAATAAATGTCAGAATTAGAAATAGACCCATTGCACCCGTTTTTTCACCTAACAATGGTTAGTTATGGTCTTCGGAATAGCAAAATGGCCTTGACCATGACCTTTCAAGGTCAAAATCAACCAAAATGGTCATAACAATCAGAAATGGATTCCCCACCCCCCAATTAGTCAGAATAGAAGTATTGCATGTGTATATACACAAAAGTTGGATTTTCACCATATCCGATGGCGGCCATATTTGATTCGGCCATTGCGCCATTCGTGGCACTATGGCGGACAAGCACCTCGGTGATTTTTCATCTCTAGGGACCCCTTGACTCAGTTCAAGTGAGAAAATCCCCTCACACAAAATTGCGAGCAGGCGTATATGGTAGGTCCAGGATTAATCAGATTAAGGTCCGGGGATTGGGCTGGCCACTCCATGACTTTAATTTTGTTGGTCTGGAACCAAGAAGCTGCTCGCTTACTGGTGTGTTTGGGGTCGTTGTCTTGCTGAAACACCCATTTCAAGGGCATTTCCTCTTCAGCCTAAGGCAACATGACCTCTTCAAGTATTTTGATGTATCCAAACTGATCCATGATCCCTGGTATGCGATAAATAGGCCCGGGACCATAGTAAGCGAAACATCCCCATAGTAAAGCATTGTGGTGCAAGCATCCTGATACTCTTACTATGGTGCCGGGCCTATTTATCGCATACCAGGGAACATGGATCAGTTTGGATACATCAAAATACTTGAAGAGGTCATGTTGCCTTAGGCTGAAGAGGAAATGCCCTTGAAATGGGTGTTTCAGCAAGACAACGACCCCAAACACACCAGTAAGCGAGCAGCTTCTTGGTTCCAGACCAACAAAATTAAAGTCATGGAGTGGCCAGCCCAATCCCCGGACCTTAATCTGATAGAAAACTTGTGGGGTGACATTAAAAATGCTGTTTCTGAGGCAAAACCAAGAAATGCAGAGGAATTATGGAATGTTGTCAAATCTGGAATACCTGTTCACAGATGCCAGAAGTTGGTCGACTCCATGCAACACAGATGTGAAGTGGTTCTCAAAAACAGTGGCTATACAACTAAATATTAGTTTAGTGATTCACAGGAATGCTGAATCCTGGATATTTTTCAGTTAATACAGTAAATATTTGAGTTTGTAAAGTAAAGTGCAGAAACTGCTATTTTTTTGAAATGCCCAAAGTTCATTTTTCTTCATTTTCTGTAAAGTAATTAAATAATTTCTGCTTTTTTCTTCATGTTTTGATTTAAAATATGATGTGCAGTGTTCCCAATGCATGGAAATAAAACCACTATAAGGATTTTGGGCTTTATTCAGTTTTTTAAACAGACTGCTATTATTTTGAACATCTATCTATGTCTGGGAGAATTAATCCTACTTTATCTTTCATATTGGTTTAAACCCTGTGGAACTGTTGTATTAAGTCTTAGAACGCATTGTTCTTCTGCAAGGGTTAGGTTTAGGCATAGCTTTTACTGAGGTTATGTTTAGGGTTAGGTTTAGTAGGGAAAACAGTCGACTGGTATGCGAAACGGTCAACTGGTTATGCAAAGCAGTCGCAAGTGTTATAAGCAAAAGCGGTCGTGACATTTCTAAAACCGTCGGGAGCGCCGTCGCGGTTTCGCTGGCTCTCGGATTCGGAGCTCAGCACAGCTCCTTTTCCTTCCTATTGCAGCGTTTAATTTTAGCTACTTTTTTTTACCTATGAATATATATATATATATATATATATATATATATATATATATATATATATATATATATATATATATATATATATATATATATATATATATATATATATACACACCTTTCACGCGGATCGACTGTGCCAGGTATAGTTCCTCCCTGAGGGAGTTCCAGACAGTGTGGAGGAATAACTTGTGCGCTGCAAAGAAAAGGGGAAAAAAGTCTTTGAAGTGCAGCTGTGGACTGAGATAGAGAGAGAGAGAGAGAGAGAGAGAGAGAGAGAGAGAGAGAGAGAGAGAGACAGAGACAGAGACAGAGACAGAGAGACAGAGAGACAGAGAGACAGAGAGACAGAGAGACAGAGAGACAGAGACAGAGGGAGAGGGAGAGGGAGAGAGAGAGAGAGAGAGAGAGAGCATCAGGTTTCTGAGAGAGAGCCCAGGCTATGGTGTGAGTCCAGGTGTCCTCTCCCAGAGAGAATGGTGCGATAGGATCAGAAAGAAATAGTCAATAATAAAAATAAAATAAAATAAAGAGAAGCCTTGGGTTAAATAAAATACTACAACGTCATCTCAGAATAGGGTCAAGTCACATATTTGGGTTGATAAGCAGGGTTTAACGAATTACCGGTACATATCACTGTAATAGTGTTACCTTTTCCAGCAAAAAGTATAGCGTAACGGTATTACTCTGCCAAAAAATTATGTATTTATGTAGTTATAGTTATGTACTATGTTACTCTGCCAAAACACACCTCATTATTACTTATTACAAAGCAGAGCAGTACTCGGCAGAGCGAAAACTTGTGCGTTGCGCACAAGTAGGCCACCGACGGTCACGAATCATGTATAACAGGGGTGTCAAACCCAAATACAGAGTGGGCCAAAATAGAAAAATTGGTACAAGTCGAGGGCCGGTGATACCGGTCTGTGTTTCAACAACGGTTCATGAGGACGTCCCTGTCAAACAGCAAAAAAGTAATTTCCCTTCAAAGATGAAACTGCCTGCATTAAAAACTGCTTTAAGTTTTTAATGAAAAATAGCAGGTTTTCACGTCTCATAGGGCGCCACTCTGTGGCGCGCTATGAGACGTGAACACCTGCTATTTTTGAGGGATTTTTTTTCTTCTATGATCCTCACCAAATGCTGCTTTCATAGTTAACTGAGAAAGTAAATGAGACTGAGTTGAGGAAGTAAAACAATTAGTTGCATTAATTTCTTATCATGGTGTGTGCAAAATACCAGAGGGCCTGTAATGGTTAGAGTGTGAACTTCAGCCATTTGTGATCGAGTGGGAGCGTGGCCTTGGTGCACGCGCTGCCACACCAACCCCCACACACACACACGCATGTGCACTTCTTGTTACTATTTTTTTTCCCAAATCACCCAGATCACTGACATTGGGTGCAATTCCCAATCGCTGTGGTGTAGCCAGGTATGGCATTGGCTGCATGGCAGCAAATCAGGTTTGGGGCTGTGCTCATTGGCTGCATGGCAGCGAATCAGGTCTGGGGCCTATACCACCAGGCCTGGGCCTGGGCCTACCAAATAATTATCCATAATAATTAAAACCAGGCATCAAGAGCTTCAACTCATGATGAACAAAGCCGGGGAGTACAGTAACATTTTTAATTGGGGGGGTCAGGTGATTTCTGGACCTTTTGACTTGCAGGTTTTAATTATTCTGGGTAATTATTTGGTAAGCTCAGGCACAGGGCTGGTGGTATAGGCTTTCGGCCTACCCCAAGGCCCCAGACCTGATTTGCTGCCATGCAGCCAATGAGAAGACTTACACCATACCTGCTACACCACAGCGATTGAGAATTGCACCCAATGATGGTGTTGTTTTGTGAAAATTGGATTAGTCTCTTTGTAAATGTGACGTGAAATAATTACCTCACTGGTTTATCGGATTATTGAGTTGGTGCATAGCGTGATCAAGGACAGCGATGAAGGTGTTAGTATTCATTTTTATTCACTCATGACCTTCAGACAGAAATGGCCTCTACACGCCTTAATAGTTCCAAATGCCACAATATTGATTAAGTGGTCTTATCAGCATTGTGAGAAGTATGGTGAAGCGAAGTAGAAAGAACAAGCAAGTAAAGGCAAAATTACACCCCACAGGCGCACACGCAATGCGCGCCAAGCATTTATCACATTTATCCAACAACTCCTGGAACCCACACTTAACATTATGACGAATGTCCAACCAAAGTACATTCATCATCTCTGAGGATCGAGGAACTTTCCTTTAAACATAATTTTACATTTTACTCTCATTTTATTGGTAAAAGGACCATTTCGGTGACCGGATGTTTATCAAAGTGAGCTAAGATGGAAGTACTAAAATTAGTCTGTGCTTGGCTGAACTATCTTGCACATCACCAAACTCCTTATCACACAACTCCTTTGTTTAAACTGCTTAAAAAAATAAAATAAATCAAAACAGCCAGTCTTCAGGCTCACATGGAGATGTGAATCGACTTGTTGGAACTATTTTAAAATGTATTTTAATTCAGCGAGGGAATGTTGAATGGAAGGAGCAGAAAGTCAATAGAAAAAATCAATAGAAAAAATATTTTGGAACAAACCAATTGACTATTTTCTTATGTGATTAAGAAAATATCCATATCATGGTCCTACGGTCACGAACGGCGGACAACGGTCGCGGCGAGTGGCATGACCGTTATAAAAAAGGAAAGAAAAGGAAGAGATTGCTCATAGGATGCATGTAAAGTTGTAAACTCACGAGTGAGAGTGAACTGAAGAATGTGCTGTGCAGCAATAAAGGTCGGGCGTGTTATTGGTTATTCGGGAGGCCGTGCCCTGCGTGTGCTAATGTTAACGATAACGTTAGCATATCACCTTATAACGTTCGACCCCCGAACTCCCACCATACAGCTCAGAAAAGAAAAGAAGGAAAAAAAAAAAAAAGCCTTCAGCTATACTGCTGCATCGACTGACATATCCAATGTTTTGGGAAGTATACAAACAAGTCTGCCAGAAAAATGCAGTGGTAGTAGTTGCACAGGGTATGCAGTATGTACAGTCCTGCTCTAGCGCCAGCTGGAATTATGCTTATGTATTCCAGGGCCGAATCTAGAGGTGGGCACAGGGGTGGGCGAACGTGCATCCTGGATGCCCACCCAATGAAAGGTAATAGGCCCATCAGTGGTATTCAACCAGTGGTCTGGGGACCACCTGTGATCCTTGAGAGAGGCTAAATGGTGGAACGTTGGTTAACCAGATGTAACTCTCGAGAGCGTAAAAATGAAACCAAATTTGGCTTCATTTTTACACTCTCAAGAGTTAAAATATTCATCATGTGAATTAGGCCGAGTCTACACAACTAGAGAATGTAGAAGATTAATGGTCATTATGATCTGTATGTTTGACTGTTTTGTTTTCCCAAATCCAGCCTGGAATTGTGGACAAAAGCAAAAATAAATCTTTAGTTTTGGGGTCTGTGTGGGGGGCTAACATGTCCTCGAATGGTGGTCTGTGGCTCAAATGCCGAATAAATAGTGGGCCCTGGTGTCAAAAAGGTTGAAAACCGCTGCTTCAAATGAAAAAAAAAAAAAAAAAAAAAAAAAAAACCTTTGGAGTTGCCCATACACCCTGCCAATCTTCCAGCCCTCCGTGGTAGGGCTGGCTAAATCCGGCCGCCGCACTGATGTATTCTCTGATACTGCATGCCAACTAGTCCGCGCTGTTCCGCGGCTCGCTAGCGGCATTTTTTTTTCTTGTGTGTGTAGAAAAAAAAGGATTCTCCAGGGAAAGAGAGAGAGGGAGAAGGCTGCCCACTCGCTGGCCCAACAATCATCTGAGCAGTCGGTTCTCGACCTTCTTGACCTTTTGCACATGCTAGCGTATATCTCCGACAATCCCCCAAGGACCCCTCTCCGCTCCACACCCACAGTGTATGTACGTGTGTATACTCTCGATAACTCTCTGGTGTCATGAGGAAAATGTTTATTTTTTGAAAAAAAAAAAATAAAAGAACATACAAAAAAAGTTTTGAACAAAGCAACACTGCCTCGTCAAAGTCGCCGTTGTGACTTTATGTATTGCCAATAGACCTTGCGATAAGACTCCGCCCTCTTCCCCGGTGTCCAAGCATGTGTTGGACACTTTCCAGCCAGGGCTCATTCATGCCAGTGTGAATATAATGGGCATTACACATTAAGGCCCTGATACACTAGCAATATTTTTGATCGATATCAACTCGCAATGTCGACATCAACGAGGCAACATGATGAGACACACGACAACTAGCCTGGTCTAGCCCTCAATGATTTTGGCCTTGGGGGGCGGGGGTGTCGTGGGATCCACACGGCGGAAGTGCTGCGCTCTGATTTGATCTCACTAACGTGTCGTCATCTCCGGCCCCTCCCGCGCCCGTCCACTGCTGTTCTACGTCACATTATTTAGAGCGACGCCCACCCCGGAAGGTTGACACCCCCCTCAAGGCCACTTTCCAACGCGCGTTAGTCCAGGCTTTCCGTTTTCGCGCAAGGCGGACAAAAATGAAAGCCTGGGTGTCGAGGCTACACGGCAACAGGCAACACCTCCCATTAAAAAGGGGAATTCCACCCATTTTCATTTTTTTCCTGTACAAATGTGATCCATTTGTCCACTCTCAGAAAAAAAAAATATTAGTTTGCATTGAATCATTTTCACCCATCTGCCACCCAATTCAAAATGTCCATTTAGCAGAATAAAAGTTACAAAATCCTTGTTTTTGTCCACAGCAGTGAAGCAGCAGCAGCAGCCATGGTTTCATTCTGAGAGAAAGGATCAGGTGACGCCCAGGAGGGCGGTGATTGGAGGATTCCAAAATGTTGCCCAGTAGAGGGCGCTAAAGATCTGATTTTTTTTGAACAACCAGGAGTTGATCATTTTCTATAGAAAGGTGAAAAGTCCCTTACATCATGTAATGCCTGTGAGTAATCAAGGTTATTTCGTTTTGCTATTTATTGGCCCACGATTTTCTGGGCCTCGAACAAGAGAAAGCCTGGACTAAACCGTTAGCCACAGTGGGCTACAAACGGGAGTTAAACTTCCTGGGTGGCCGTCGCTCCAAACGCTGTGGTGATTGGTTCATACCATCCACGGAGTAATAAAATATAGACAGCGGACTGGAGCGATAGCCCCGCCCCCTTGCCGTTCATTTCAATACAAGTTGCTCATTGGCGCTTTGAAGCACCCGGAAGACCGCCAGAAGTGCGCCTATTTCTGCATTTGGACGCCAAAATTTGGTGTCCAAAACAGCATTAAAAACAAGCTTGTGGGCTTGCTGTGGGCGTATTAACTGTCATATAATACATCCATTATGTTTTGAGAGCTAGTATATGACGTAAGGACCGGTGGGTTCATTCAGGAAACAACTTAAACGCAAACTGTCCTGTCCGCGTGCACAAAGCAAACCAGCGTGCATGCTCTCGGGGTGCTCGTGCATGAATTCCACCCGCCTGCAGTACCGAACTTGTTGCTTCAAGCCTGGAGGCGCCGTCGGTGGATGTGATACCATCCCATAAGAATATTAGCAAAGCAGGCGACATTGTTGTCATTAACGTGGCTAATGTACTAGCCCGGTTGCTAACCAAACAAACACAGCCGATGAGCGTTAGTAACATGCAAACAAAAGCAGTAAAATAAGTCGGAAAAATAAAATCCACGTTAACATCCAGGGCCGCGCCACGTTCTACTCGCGATGCATGCTGGAAAGCAGTGTCTCACTGGTCAATGTTCTTGCCTGCTGAAATCTATTATCCTTGTACATGTTAACAACAAAGCAAATTTAGACAATATGCAATTTACAGTAGAAATAGGGACAGACCTGCTAGTACCGGTAAGCAAAATCGATGCATATCATTGAACTCTGTTAGGTGAAGTATGGGTTACACTTATTATCTGCGGTATGAGGCCATTTCACTATAGAGCCGCTACCTGCATCGATCTATAAATCTATGTGTGTGTTTGTGTGTGTGTGTGTGTGTGCGTGCGTGCGTGCGTGCGTGCGTGCGTGCGTGCGTGTGTGTGTGTGTGTGTGTGTACGTGTGTGTGTTTGATAATATGCCCAATACGAACTCAACTGATGCTATGAATAATTCACGTCTTCATGAGGGGCCAGGAGAAAATGGTATGGGCCGTGTCGCTTCGCGCCAGGGCAATGAAGCCGCACCCATACCATTTTCACTTACAGGACTTTTATTAGGCAAGTAATGCATCAATAATAACATCAGTTGTTGTTGAAGTTGCAACAGACACGCAGCATGCATAAAGCTAAAGGTCTGACTCAGAGAGTTTTCTGTTTTCAATGATGAAATGCTGTTGGTTTAGTGGTGACACAGCTGTAGTTAGTTAGTATACTGTAGCAGTAGTGTTTCACATCATTTTAAATAGAAGCACTTTAATTTGAAATATCTAGGCCCATGCCTAGATCCGCCCCTGGTCTTCATAGATCAGCCTCCGACGGAATGCTTTACAACAGGGGTTGAGACTGGAGTAAGCAGAGAACACCCTAATCAACAAACACCAGTACAGATACAGTCACAGCATTGACCAGTCTAAAATGCCTCAAAGAGGACAGCGGCAACCTGAGCGTTTAGATCACATATGTCAAACTCAAGGCCCGGGGGGCAAATCAGGCCCGTGAATGGATTATCTTTGGCCCGCGGGATGCTATTGAATTAATATTAGAACTGGCCCTCTGGTATAATATTGCACACACTGTGATAAGAAATGAATGCAACTAATTGTTTTACTTCCTCAACTCAGTCTCATTTACTTTATCAATTAACTCAGCACTTGGTGAGGATCATAGAAGAAAAAGATTTTCCCTGAATAAATAGCAGGTGTTCACGTCTCATAGCAGGTGTTCACGTCTCATAGCGCGGCCCTTGACTTGTACCAATTTTTCTATTTTGGCCCACTCTGTATTTGGGTTTTACAACCCTGGTTTAGATGAAATATTAATACTCCCAGACCAATGAATCAACCGATAAGACACTCGATCATTCCTGCACTGTACTGACAGGGACAGTTCACACGCTACAAATGTCTATATTTCTGCTGTCGATGACTCACCCCGCGGAGAGTGGCATCTAGCATGAACGCCCGAAACGCCAGTGCGCGTCAAAACAAGAGATTGGCGGAGAATTAACTGCCGTTACGGGCGATCTATAGTCAAATCATTATTCACTTTCAATCCGGCGTCATTCCAGTTCCAGGCAAAGCATCATTGTCTATTTGCAGGGGTTTTCAACCAGTGGTCCAGGGACCACCAGTGGTCTTTGAAAGGGTTCCAGGTGGTCCCCAAGTTGTTTAACTAGATGCAACTCTTGAGAACGTAAAAAATGAAACCAAATGGACCCTTGCGGGTCCATTTGGTTTCACTGTGTGTGTGTGTGTGTGTGTGTGTGTGTGTGTGTGTGTGTGTGTGTGTGTGTGTGTGTGTGTGTGTGTGTGTGTGTGTGTGTGTGTGTGTGTGTGATTTTGCTATCTGGTTGCTCGCTGGTTGTGGTGGGCCGGTCTGGGACAAATGTGTACGAAAATGACTGGGCCAAATTCTTGTTTTATTTAGGTTTCCTGAGCTCAACACACATTGAGTAGATTTTCTGCGCTCCGTGGGTTGTGTAATTCAAACAAGCACTCTGATTTTCCTGCTGAATGTGAGGTCACATTCTGCAAATCGCAAATATGTCAATGGGATTTGACTGTTTTGCCAATTTCCATTGCAGCTCAAAGGCTCCACAAACCCCAGAGTATGTAATGTTCGAAACGTCCGGGTAATTGAGCTCAGAAAATATAAAAGAAAAACAAAAAAAAAATAGGCTAAAGGTCATATCCTGAAACCTTTAAGGGTGGTTATACTTTGTTTGGGAAAACAGCAGTCGAAAACAGCCTCAGGTCGCATCTATAGGCAATTTTTTGTGTGTGCCATACTTGAGCTTTATAGACATTTCTGGTGCGCGGCACCATCCTGCCGCGACGCACACTTGGCGGCTTATAGGTGGTATAGCGCGTGTAAAATAAATATCTAAAAGACTTAACGTCGACACGACACGAAATGTTTACACCACGGATTCACACCGAGCTCCTGTCAAATCCTATAATGACACGGAACCTTTGCTTAGCTCCTCGAGGAAAACGACAGATTTATGCAAATGCGGCACAGCTGGCTTTCCCCAGTCAAAACCGGAGAGAGACAGGGGCGGATCTAGGCATGGGCATGGGGGGGCAATGCCCCCCTAAATACCCAGTCTGCCCCCCCATAGACAATACCAAGCAAAACAACCCAAGATTTTTCAAATTACAGTGCTTATAATTAAAATGATTTGAAACACTACTACTGCTACTAACTAACTACAGCATTTCATCACTGAAAACAGAAAACTCTCTGAGTCAGACCTTTAGCTTTATGCATGCTGCGTGTCTGTTGCAACTTCAACAACAACTGATGTTATTATTGATGCTTTACTTGACTAATAAAAGTCCTGTAACTGAAAATGGTATGGGTGCGGCTTCAAGCCGCCCCCATACCATTTTCTCTTGCCCCTCCAACATGTTCTCTTGCCGCCCCCCAAACGGGACATGTTACATCCGCCCCTGGAGAGAGTGAGAGAGAGAGAGAGAGAGAGAGGAAGAGAGATGATGTGCCAACATGAAAGAATAGTAATGGCGGAATGATGGAGTCGGTGCCGTCACACATAAAATGTGGCGCTGCGAGGCGTTTGGGAAGGCGTAAACACATTGTTTATGCTCTCTGAAACAATCCTCCCCGCCGCCTCTCTCACGACTCTCTCTCTCTCCGCACCACCACTCATCCCTAAACATTTGCTTTTATTTATTTATTTATTTGCCTCGCAGATGGAAAGTGTGTTGGGTGTGGGGTGAGGGGGGGGGGGGTATTTCTGGAACTTGTCCCCCTGTTATAGCCCTGTTGAGTTGTATTTTTCGACTGCAACGGACGGACATCTCCGTCCTGATGAAACCAAAAAAGTCCTGTGACACTAACACGAGGGAGATTTGTCAAAAGTCGTAGATTAATAGCCTGATTATCAAACACAAAGTTCAGCTTCCTGCAGCTTGAGTCTGAGATTGTCTGTGAGATTTCAAGGGGGAGGGGTTCATACCCAAACAAACTAGAGGTTGTTGTCAATCATGGGCTAGCCTGTTTGCCAACCGCACAAACACAGCCAACGGCCGCTACTAGGATGTGAACAAAAGCAGCAAAACCTGTCGGATGGTGATGGTTTATACTAGGGCATTTACCACAAAATCGATACACCGATGCATCGACTTGCACGACACAAGTCGACTCCCGGGAGCCTGAGTCGATGTGTCGAAATATATACATATACATTTCTTTCTCTCACTCATGTGACTTTGTGTGTGGGCCATGAACACACGAAGTAAAACCCGACTGGCTTAGCCTGATAGTGAGTTCTACCTTTCTCAATAATCACCTCTGGGGCGTACAAAGACGGGGCGTTACTTTGCGGTGGAGGGAAAAAGAAGACAGACAACAACAATGGTGGAGAGAGAGATTACTTCAGCGATGCCTCAAACATGAACCTGGCTTTGGAGCTGTGTGAGATGTCGCCAACAGACCTCGGATGTGGCAGCTGGCAATAAAAGCCGGATTAGTCCTACCTGAAATCGCCAAGACGCTGGAGTTGGCCAAATATGTGGTCAGTCATTTTCGCCAGTCATCCACAGCAACTACCTAAAAAAAAAAAAAAAAGTTCAGTTTAATAGATAGTTTAATAGATAGTTTAATAGATAGTTTAATAGATTGATAAATCTGCAATTCACCGCAGTTGCAGCCGCCATGTTTGTTGTTTGACACTGTAATGGTTGCACTGTTGAGTGACGGGGCTGCTGGCCAATCAGCTGCGTCCGTTCGGGTTTCTCGTTAGACCAAAACCCCCAACTCCGACTCTCATTGGTTAAATCAGTGGTGGGCAATTATTTTTCCCAAGGGGCCCAACGAGATACATAAAATATTGTGGAGGGCCAAGACTAAAGGCTGAACTAAAGTCTGCATAATATTAATTTAATTTTAAGATAAAAGTAAGAGTAAGACCTGCCATTTTGACACCAGGGCCCTCTATTTATTCAGTATTTGAGCCACAGAAGACCACCATCTAATGACGTTTTAGCCCCACAAGACCCAGAACTAAAGATTTCTTCTGCTTTTGTCAACATTTCCAGGCTGGATTTCACAGGCAAACACAGATCTCTGGCTAATTCAGATGAATATTTTAACTCTTGAGAGTGCAAACATTTTCATGCTCTCAAAGAGTTATATCTGGTTAACCAACTTTCCATATTTAACTGGAACTCTCTCAAGAACCACTGGTGGTCCCCGGACAACTGGAAGGAAATCAGAGGTTGACAATAGTAGGCCAGACCAAAAAACTAGGATCTGAACCAGGTCGACAGGTCTGAACCAGATGCAAGTAGATTAATTTATTGAGAACGGAGATACAGTGTGATCTCGTCCTGCAACGGCATTCCGATTTGCTAATCGGGACTTAATAACTCCCGATCTAAATCAAAAGCTATGAAATATTCGAATCCAAAGCGCTCGTTTTTGATGGGGCCCATACATGGCGGCCCCAGTCGTTCAGCCCCGTCTCACAGATAGTAGTACACTTCGCACGGAATGCCACCTAAGAATTGCGTGCTTACACTACTAGTAAAAGCAAAAATCGGTGAATGGGTGTGTTTTTCACAAACACGGAAGTGGCTAGTAGGGGGTGGGACACTTTGGGTTTTATAATACTTACTACTCTGTCCCTAACACATCGCAACTGCATCGCAATGCTCAGCGCGGCAATTCGCTCGGCTAGCGCCTCGCTCAGTCGCGCTTCACAATGCTCATGGTCGGCAGAGACGGCGCCGCTCCGTCATTTTCAGTGGAGAATATGCAGGTATAATATGCACAGATTTATTTTAGGCGAATATGCACGGATTTATTGTAAGCGAATATTCAAGGTTCAAGGTTCTTTATTTGTAACTCCAGTGTATGTCAGGACATACAGGCAGACAGACATACAGGGATGAAATAGCGTTTCCATTTTCCACAGTGCAATAAGACAATAGACAGTGCAATAAGACAATAGTCAAGACAGTAGACAGTGCAATAAGACAAAGTCGAGACAATATGCACGGATTTTTGCGTATTCTAGGCGAGTATGGACGTAATGGCACCTCTGTGCATATTCGCCTAAACCTCATGAGACTGGCTTGATTCGTTAGTCACAGTAGGCATAACATGACCTCCCTTTTGGTTCCCCCGATCGATCGTTCTCTGTTTCGGCCAGCTCTTAGCCACATCTGCCATGAAGCCCGGTGACCTTGCGCACGTCTGAAAAATCGATCCAGATGGAAACGATCCCAGACGTGCCGATGGTTCCCGGGCGCTCGTGGTGTTATTAAAGGGGAATTCCACCCATTTTCAACATATTAATATGTCATTAATACACCTTAGACACGTTGTGTGGACATGATGCAAAAGTTCCCCCATTCTGTGTTTCCTAAAAATGGAGGTCTGAAAAAAATCATTACCATGGTGAAATACATCTGATGACATCATCAAGATGTATTTCACCATGTTAATGATTTTTCTTTCAGACCCCTTTTTTTCTGAGAGGGTACAAATGGAACCAAATGGACGTGCTAGGGTCCATTTGGTTCACACTTGTATCCTCTCAGGAAAATTTTGAAAATGGGTGGAATTCCCCTTTAAAGATGTGTTTGAGACAGGAGGACAAAAAAAAAACATTTTGTTTGGTGCAAACTGCTCATGCTCTCGTTTCTTGTTTCATACTCTTGTTATTGCTATTCCAATATAGCATCTTTTTCCCACCCTGCTATTTTGTTTTCCTCTGCCTCAGGGTCTGAATAAAACAATATACAGAGAAGTAGTTTTGCTCGCACACTCTTTCTCGCATAGCCCCTTATCTCTTTTTCCATTAAAGTAGTACAGACAGACACTATATAAGCATCGCCGGTTGAATAGCTCTCTGTAAACAAGTTTTCGGGTTTTTTCCTGTTCCAGAACTATGATAAAGAGAAGAGGATGGTGCGGGAGTACTCTCCCGCGGGAGTTTGCACATGCTCAGTGTAAACAGGAAGTGCGACGATAGAATGTTCCAGCAGAGGCGCTACAGTTGCTGACTGAAATAATACAAAAAGAATATAAAAAGAGAATACTACAATGCCTTTGTTTTTTATTTTAAATAGTATGTCATTTTAAGTACAGTGTGGGGAAAAAATGCAGTTTATAACAGACTGAAAGACAAGGACGAGTACATTAACTAAAAGGACATGTTTTGTATGATTTTCTTTTGTAGATTTCCCATGTTCTTGATGCTTTTCTTTGATAACAGTGCATGTGTTTAACTTGTATGTTTTATGAAATGACAGAAACACGGATACTGTTCTTTCAAGTGCCGTGGATGATATAAAAACAGTTTAAAGAGGAAGCGTGATGCCGTTTAATTCACAACTACTATTCACTGGTTCTCACTTGCGCTGACCTTGTGCAAACCTCCCACGGGAGAGCCTGACACGCCCCCGTGCACTATCCTCTTCTCTTAATCATAGGTCCAGAATGCACCGGGGGTCGCCAACACGGGTGTCAAGGGCAGGGCCGGATGTAACAGTATGGGTGCGGCGTCATCGCCCGTGGCGCGAAGCGACACGGCCGATGAAGCCGCACCCATGCCATTTTCAGTTACAGGACTTAGGTACTAACTAGGCAAGTATTAGTATCAATAATAACATCAATCGTTGACGTTGCAACATACACGCAGCATGCATGAAGCTAAAGGTCTGACTCAGAGAGTTTGCTGTTTTCAATGATGAAATGCTGTTGGTTTAGTGGTGCCACAGCTGTAGTTAGTCAGTAGCAGTAGTAGTTTCTACTCATTTTAATTATAAGCCCTTTAACACTTTCACTGCTTTAGAGCATTGCCCTGGAAAAAGGGGAAACAAATACTTTGGTGCCCCCTAGTGGCCACAAAACCACAGGAAACAAGTGTTTGGCAGTGATACTGTTAATTTGAAATATCTTGAGCTCGGGTTGTCTACATGCCATCGTGTTTGGTGGGGCAGTCAGACCATTTAGGGTAGGGGCGGCATTGCCCCTCCCCCCATACCTATGCCTAGATCCGCCCCTGGTCAAGGAAAAGGAAAGAGGAAGCGCAATACGGGCCGAGGGGGGGGGGGGGGGGGGGGTTGTTGTCTGCGCTGTGTTTCGTTAGAGCGCTTCTTCCCCGTTCCGTCTCTCATGGACGACAGCGCAGGACGCGCCGCTTTTTTTTTCTTTTTTTTTTGATGGAGTGCCGTTATTGACCTGCGCCGCGAGCGGAGTGTCAAATCAATAGACGGAGACCTTCAGCAGCGGGAGGACCCCCACACCAACGTGTTAATAAATGTGTTCCAAGGGTGGGCGGTCCTGGTTCATCTCTCTCTCTCTCTCTCTCTCTCTCTCTCTCTCTCTCTCTCTCTCTCTCTCTCTCTCTCTCTCTCTCTGTCTAAGAGAACAGCATGTGTGGGAGGGAGAGAGGGAGGGCAAGCGAGCGACGAGAACATTTTGCTCTGGGTCTGAGTCTTACAATGCCGCGGTGTGGGCGAGCATGTGTGTGTGTGTGTGTGTGTGGGGGTGGGGGGGGGGGGGGGGGGGGGGGGGGGGGGGGTTGTGTGTGTGCGTGACTGCAGCGCGCCGGCGTGTATAAGAGAGAGATAGAGAGATAGAGAGAGAGAGAGAGAGAGAGAGAGAGAGAGAGAGAGAGAGAGAGAGAGAGGAAGAGGGCAGTAAAGAAAGAACGAGATAATTATGATCGCGATCCCGTAAATTTCACCGCTGCGGCGCGGCTGGACAAAGAGGTCGTGGAAGTCGCCGGGCGTGAAATGAAAACAACAAACTACAGAACGTCAGGGGCGGATCTATATGGGCATGGGGGGGGGGGGGGTGCCCCCTTAAATGCCCTGACCTTTAGCTTTATGCATGCTGCGTGTCTCTTGGAACAACTGATGGCATTATTGACGTATTACCTGCCTCATAAAAAAGTCATGTAACTGAAATTGGCACAGGCTGACACCCCCCCCCCACCCCCAAACACGATGCCATGCAAAACAACCCAAGATATTTCAAATGAAAGCGCTTATATTTAAAATGATTTGAAACTCTACTACTGCTACTAACTACAACTTTGGCACCACTAAACCAACAGCATTTTATCATTGAAATTTTGGTCCATTTGGATTCATTTTTACGTTCTCAAGAGTTACATCTGCAAAATTTACAATATATTTTAGGGGGCAAGTGACCATGAGCTGAGGGCAAGTAGAACCTGACTGCAGAGACTCTGTCCGTGGTGCTGAAATGAGCTTTCTGTTATGGTAGCTGTAGTGACTCTGTCCGTGGTACTGAAATGAGCTTTCTGTTACTCTGTCTGTGGTGCTGAAATGAGCTTTCTGTTATGGTAGCTGTAGTGACTCTGTCCGTGGTGCTGAAATGAGCTTTCTGTTACTCTGTCCGTGGTGCTGAAATGAGCTTTCTGTTATGGTAGCTGTAGTGACTCTGTCCGTGGTACTGAAATGAGCTTTCTGTTACTCTGTCCGTGGTGCTGAAATGAGCTTTCTGTTATGGTAGCTGTAGTGACTCTGTCCGTGGTACTGAAATGAGCTTTCTGTTACTCTGTCCGTGGTGCTGAAATGAGCTTTCTGTTATGGTAGCTGTAGTGACTCTGTCCGTGGTGCTGAAATGTATATTTGCTGAAATGTATATTTACTTGCCCCCTATATATTTTAGGGGGCAAGTGACCATGAGCTGAGGGCAAGTAGAACCTGACTTGCACTTGCCCGATGGGCAAGTGCCTCCGAAACCTTAGTGTCAACCCCTGATTAGTAATTATGCCTTAGTCACTGTGTATGGGTCATTCTGCGAATCAGTGAATTATGCATTAATTGTGTTATGCCGCTGTGGTGACTTTTCCAATCACAACATAAGGTCACATTATGCAAACTACTACTGTCGTGATACAAAAATAGACCTGCCTTTGACCATACGCCAAAGCTCAGTTCTATAGCCAACACATGCCACAAAATAGAGATATACGTTTGCCCTTTTTTTCCCCATACTATGTCGCTTCTACGTTGATGCTGCAGCTGTTTCTCTGCAGACAGTCAGTTGCTTTGCCCTGCAGACGGTCCAGAACTTTAGTGACGTCCACAAATCGTGTTGTCGGGAACACTCGCTGGGCTCAGGACAAGGCGGTGCTAGTTTGACCGAAAGAGTGGAGATGAGTTGGAGTTAGATTCAAATCTGTTCATATAAACACGGACTATGACATTAGTCCATAATTCAACTATCAAATCCTGAGAGAGAGTTTAAATGAACGGCGTGGATTACACCATAGTTACAACATACTATAAGAGTAAGGAGAGAACACAGGGCTATCTCTCTAAGCAGGGGCAGATCTAGGGATGGGCAAGGGGGGGGGGCAGTCTGCCCCACCAAACACGATGGCATGCAAAACAACCCAAGATATTTCAAATTGAAGTGCTTACATTTAAAATGATTTGAAACACTACTACTGCTAGTAACTAACTACAGCTGTGTCACCACTAAACCAACAGCATTTCATCATTGAAAACAGAAAACTCTCTGAGTCAGACCTTTAGCTTTATGCATGCTGCGTGTCTGTTGCAACTTCAACAACAACTGGTGTTATTATTGATTATTGATTTACTTGACTAATAAAAGTCCTGTAACCAAAAATGGTATGGGTGCGACTTCCATACCATTTACCATACCAAGCCTCCCCATACCATTTTTCACACCCCCCCCCCCCCCCCCCCCCCCATCATGTTACATCCGCCCCCGTCTCTCAGTGCGATTGCCCGCGGACGAGAATCCCAGACCGTCACCTAATTATAGTGGGTTCACATACTGTACTGTTCTGTATAGTGTGGCATCAGCTGCCCCAGTTCTAGTGCTATGATGAACCTGCCCCATGGACAACAACTCTCTCCCATATCCAGTCTCACACACACGCACGCACGCACACACACACACACACACACACACACACACACACACACACACACACACACACACACACACACACACACACACAACACACACACACACACACACACACCACACAGCACAGCCAACGACAGGAGCGGATGTAACCCTTCCCAATTGGAAATGGGGCAGAAGAAAATGGTAAGGGGGCAGCCACCCCCATACCCCATTTTTATTTTATTTATTTTTTATTTTATTTTTTTGCATGCCATCATGTTTGGTGGGGCAGTCTGGGCATTTAGTCTCCCCCCCCATGCCTATGCCTAGATCCGCCCCTGGCCAACAATCTCATCTGCAATGTAAAACACGTGTTAGAGGGCCGCAGGGCCGATCCACAGCTGACAGCGACTGGGGGGGGGAGCCGAGGCTTGACTTTGCGAACACTTCTCTCCTCCAACTGGTCTTTTTTCATGCTATTTTTCTAACAGCCCCAAAGCCCTCTTTTTCTTTTCTTTCTAACTTTCCTCTTCCATAGTGAGATGCAGTGTTGCCAACCACCAAAATCCAAAATGCACGAGTGGCACTTCCAAAATGCACTAGAATATACAGTATGTATGCGCTAAAGCAGTGGGTTTTCAACCATTTAAATACCAAGGTCCACTGTTTATTCTGCAATTTAGCCACGGAGGAGGACCACCGTTTGATGTTGGGTTTAGCCTCTCAGCCTAATTTAGGCGGAATACCTGACAAAATGTTGGTCAAAATAGCAATGCTTCTACATTTTCTAAATGTGTAGACTCTTGAAAATTAGGCAATTCAGATGGTTAAATATGATTTAACTCTTGAGATCGTAAAATGAATTTTGCGATCTCAAGAGTTACAGATCTAAAAAAGGGTCCATTTGGTTACCAATGGTCCTTTCCATAAACGAATGAGGACTCTGTCATAGGAGGAAAAATGGTGAAAAACGAGGGTTTTATCTCTGGTGCCTGTCAACCAATTTCACCCCAACTCACCATACAGCAAAGAAACACCAGATTTTCTGCCAGGAGTTTTTCACTAATTTTGGCGGTAGAGGGGGGTCTGGAAAAGAACTAAATATAGCGACAAATGTGCCAAGTTGGCAACATTGCTTCGGTTAAATGGTAATAGCTATGCTGCATGCCCCCCCCCCCTCCATAGAACCATGACAACTACAATGGTTTCATTAATCGGAACAGCTTGGAAGGAGACAAGAAGCGTGGGAAATATGCAAGGCTCACATGCTTTTGTTTCTGCGTTTCTACGTCAAGAAGCTCGTTTGCTATGGGTAAGATGTATGCTAATTTAACCCATTGTGTCCGGATCAGATTCTACAGTTGTAGTTTCCGATGCTAGATTCTAGTTTCTCATGCTAGATTCTAGTTCCTCTCAGGAGACTGTAGTTTTTGAAGTTAGATTCCAGTTTCTGACACTAAATTCTAGTTTGTGACACTAAATTCTAGTCCCTGGCACGAGATTCTAGTTTTTCGGGAAAAATCACTTTCTGTGTCAGTGATGCTTAACATATTTCATAGGAAGGACCCCCAGAAATATCTATTATTTAGCTGCAGAACCTGTTCTAGGTGATCCCCCAAAAGCAAAGATTTGAGTTAAAAAATGTTTGCTTCAAAGATTTGCACCACATTTTCACAATTTTTCAAAAAATAGCAGAACTACAAGCCACTCGGTGGCGCGATATGAGCTGGTAGATCTGCTATTTTTCAACAGCTAAAACACCAAAACGCGTTGAGTACACATGGGTTGTACTGGGTTAATTTGCCCTTGGGAGGGTATTTGGCGGTGGATATCCCCTCTGTTTTTGAAGAGTGTGTCATGTTGTTACATATATTTGCATGTACTTCACGGCTCGGCCGTCAAACGCTACAGTAAGTGTTGCTGAATTGCGCCGGGGAATGATGGAGATTATTATTTTTTTGAATAATAAAAAAGGTGCTCAATCACATGCAGCGTTTGTTTCTTGTTGCAATGTTTACCGATCAAATTTAACCCTAGAAGGCCCAGTGTTGCTTTTTAGCAACATTAACCAAGGTTGATTGTTTAGAATTTCATTGAAATTGGTCATGATATTTGCATAACAATATCCCCCACAGAGGATGCAATTAGCCTCTTCCATTAATCTCTGGACAATTTTTGATGTTTTTTAACCTTTGACCTTTAGTCTTTAATCCTAATAAAAGTATGTAAAAATGACTGCAATAAATATATATTTGTGATTATTAGAATGTCAATTACATGTACATTCATTATAGAGGGTTAAGTGTGTGGTGAAATGGAACCAAATGAACCCTAACGGGTTCATTTGGTTCCATTTGTATGCTCTCATGAAAAAAAGAAGTGTCTAAAGAAATCCATTAACATGGTGAAAATACATCTTGATGACATCATCAAGATGCATTAGTGGTTTTCTTCAGACCTCCATTTCTTGGGAAATCTACAGGCATTGGGGGCTTGTAGATCACCCATTTTGGACATAGTTCTATGGTGATTAATCATGATTAAATTAATTTCGAAGCCGTTATTAACCTGATCAAAACCTTTAATCATTCAACAGCCATATAACACGCAGCTTAACACTGAAGGCAAGGTCCTGTTTTAAAATAATACTTGGAAGAAAACAGGCATTTTATTATGTAACAACTTCCGATGTGTTATATGAAATCTGTTTCATGTTGACGGTTAGAGTGATGAATTAAGAAAAAACAACATGCCGTATGAACAACATGCAATGCTGGTGGCATGGTAACAGGGCTCAACGGTGTACCGCCATGCACAGATGCCTCATGGCATGTTTAGCCTATATTAATTACCTAGCAAAAAATAGCCGACCTATAATTTCGAAAACACGCCGTTATGAAAGAAAACTCTAAGTCAGACTTTTAGCTTCATGCATTCTGTGTGTCTGTTGCAACTTCAACAACAACTGGTGTTATTATTGATTCTTACAGTAATTGCCTAATAAAAGTCCCCCCAATTTGGAACATGTTACATCCGCCCCTGGGCGTCTCACACAGTAACCATGATATTGTTACCATTTCACAGGGCATGATGTCGTTATGTTACGCTAACAAGGAAAACTAATAATATTACTGTCATATTTTTACATATTTACATATTACTTTATACATATTACTTGCATACTATATCTGCAACAGCAGTCATAGTACTGACATGGAGCGAGTGCAGCACTGCAGATCGCGAGGCTGTGGTTCCAAATAGTGGTGTACGATCAGACCCCCCCCCACTAGGCATTGCACAGAGCCACGATAGACATACATTGAAAACCTTCCAGTGCTTTTCCACTTGGACGTGAAACGGGAAATAAACGCGTCTGCTCTAGGAGTTGCCTTGATTCGTGTGCTCTCGTGTGGGATGTTGCCCCGCGATGCAGTCAAAAATCACTAGAAGGGAAAAAGGGGATTTACTTTTTTTTTTTTTTTTTTTTTTTTTTTTAATGGTTGGCCCTTCGTTGAAAAGTCTTACTTTCCCTCCACCCACTCTTGGTGTAACATCCTGCGAAGCTGTACCAGAGAGAGTGATTGTTTAGGCTTCAGCGGGTACAAAGACGTGTTAAAGGGCAACTTTTATATCATAAATTGGGATTTAAAATGCATGCCGGAGCACCCTTTAAACGAATCACTTTCCAAGTCAAGAGGACCCCGGCTAACCGTGAATCACTGCATTGCCATTTTCCTGTGCGACTATGTG
The DNA here is from genome assembly GCA_039105355.1 of Benthosema pterotum. NCBI lineage: Eukaryota > Metazoa > Chordata > Actinopteri > Myctophiformes > Myctophidae > Benthosema > Benthosema pterotum. The sequence goes on along the minus strand of CM076980.1, from coordinate 42,318,130 downwards.
AGAATCTACAGTAAGTACTACCCTCAGGCAAGGGTAGTATGGTGACAGCGCTTTTACGACGCACACAAAACAACGATTTATTCGCGCAGACGGGCGACAGACGCCAAGCGTCGTAAATCATCTCGTCACGTATGTCCTTCCAAAAATCCCGACTGACGTCGACTCCATTGTTGTTTGGGCAACAGGCCTGGATTTATCATTTCCAATTGGGGGGGGGGGGTGAAAATGGTATCATTTTCGGTTACAGAACTTTTATTAGGAAAGTATAAGCAACAATAACAACATCAGCTGTTGAAGTTGCAACAGACACGCAGCATGCATAAAGCTAAAGGTCTGACTCAGAGAGTTTTCTGTTTTCAATGATCAAAATGCTGTTGGTTTAGTGGTGTCACAACTCTCTAATTAGTTAGTGGCAGTAGTGGTACTTCAAATCATTTTAATTGCAAGCACTTTCATTTGAAATTTGGGTTGCCACCATGTTTGGTGGGGCAGTTATGGCATTTAGGGGGGCATTGCTCCCCCCCTCCCCCCTCCCCCCATACCCATGCCTAGATCCGCCCCTGCGGGGCGATGCAATAAAGAGTTGCGACATTGAGGGTACAGAAAACAGCCTGGAGTTGGTAAGGCATTGTTTTCAACAAGGGCGGCACAAATAAGAGCTATTTTAGGCATGTGGGCAACACACCAATTGCTTTAAAATGTATTATAGGGAACTTTTTAGCCAAAAATCGAAGGTTTAGTTACAGTATATTTGCCCTCTACGCTGCTTCCACTTTGACGCTGCAGCCGTTTCTCTGCAGACACTTGCAGACGGTGCAGAGCTTTTGTTGTCATCAAAAGATCGCGGCAGGCCCGTGACAAGGCGGTGCTTGTGTGGGGGTAGGGTGTTGTGGGTGGCGAGGGCAAGTCCACAGAAAGGATGTAATGCAAAAACAGACAAAAAAAAACAAAACATCAAAAGGCCTTTCCATAAAGAATTAGTTACGACTCATTCCTCATGACTTTCATTCCTGCGCCTGCATCGAGCGAAGACAAGGAGCAGGTGTTCCTTTTGCTGAAATAACCGTTTCTGTTTTGTATTTTTTTATTTTATATATATATATAATGTATTTTGTCGTAAAATATCTGTGATACATTAAATCTGTGAAATATCCAACCTGGTCTATATCTCAGCGAGGGCTCTTCTTGGCCAGCGGCCGGTCGGCTGCTATAATCAGCCAGCGTTGCGTTCCCAGCATTTGGGGGCCTGATGCCCATAAAGTCTATAGCACCATCACCCCCAGCGCCATGAATACTTTATTGCCCCCAATAAAAACGCGTATTTATTGTAGCGCCGGGTGCAAAGCAACGACGCCGGGGCCCGCCGCGCCCCGTTCCTATAACGCGCTGAACTCTCATAATTGTGTGTGCGCTGCCGCTAATTTGTGCCTCATTAACCTATTTTTGGCGGGAAACGCGGGTTTTGGTATTCTAGGCATTAATTAACATTACTAGCATTACGTAAGCCATAAGCCTTACTTACTTAGGATAAGCAATACTTAGCATTAGCAGCATTGCTTACTTAGCATTGTGAGCATCATTTGGCATTATTAACATTAGTTAGCATTATTCACATTTTTGACAATATTTACAGTAGCATTGGCATTACTTAGCATTATTAACAATATTTTGCATTAGCATTACTTAGCATTATTAGCATCAGTTAGCATTATTGGCATTGCATAGCATCATTAACATTACTTTAGTTATTGAAAAATATCAGACCTACAAGCTTACAGCGCGTCACGGAGTGGCGCGCTATGAGCTTGTAGGTCTGATATTTTTGAGAATGGTGAAACATTTTCAATTTTTTTTCGCAAATGATAAAAAAAAATCGCAAATTTGCACGTTTTTTCCGGCTTGGAGAGGGTTAAATATAGAAAGCGCCGCGTCCGCGAGTGCCGGAGTGTTCGGGGGGGTTTTGACACCTGAATGTCAACGCAATTAGCACTTCGGGCGGGCCTGAG
>CM076980.1:42308624-42311124 GCA_039105355.1 Benthosema pterotum | reverse complement strand
TTTAATACACACAGACATTCAGACAGGCCCAGATATAGCATTTACCCATTGGGGGGGCAGGTGGTATGAGGGCGTCTTCATCGCCCGTGTTACTAGTACCACAACTGTAGTTCGTTGGTAGCATTGTGCTTCAAATCACTTGCTAAGTATGAGCACTTTCATTTGAAGTAGCTTTGAAATTGTGGTTGTTTTGCATGCCATCATATTTGGTGGTGCAGTTAGGGCATTTAGGGGGGTATTTAGGGTGGGCATCCCCTCCAATGCCCATGCCTAGACCCGCATTTAATCAACTAGACCTGCATTTATTCAGCCAATATCATGGACTACTGTAGCCTCAGTAAACTGAAAACCTATACCTCGACAATCTTCGAGGTACAGAGGTAGTAGGCCTACAGTACTCAAGTTGAAATTTTGTAGGCTAGTAGCCTACTACTTGAAAACATTAGTTACATATGCGTATACTGAAAAAAAAAAAACATATGCATACTGTATACTGAAGACAAGACTTACATCACCTTCACCAGGAAGATTCACTGCGATCAACCAATTGTGTCCTGATCAGATTCTAGATGCTAGATTCTAGTTCACAGCGCTAGATTCTAGTTCCTCATCCTAGATTCTAGTTCCTGACACTAGATTCTAGTCCATGACACTAAATTCTGGTTTGTGACACTAAATTCTAGTCCCTGGCGCGAGATTCTAGTTTTTCTGGAAAAATCTCTTTCTGTGTCAGTTAGGCCTGTGCATCTTTGGGTGTCCCACGATTCGATTCAGAATCGATTTTCTGGGTCACGATTCGATTCAAAAATGATTTTTCGATTTTTTTTTCGATTCTCGATTAAAAAAGATGCCCTTCTTTTTTTTTTATTACAAAATGGTTCAAAATGGTTCAGCATGATCTACCCCCCTGTTGTATTGTGCTTTCTGTAAGCATGTTTTACAGAAACATTCTTCTTCATTTGGTACTTTTATTTACAGATTGGTATAAAAAAAAATAAGTCATGATTTGTTGTTCTCAGCGTCTTGTTTCCCCAATTGTTTTCCAATTGGTCTAAATGTACTCTATGCATATTGGCACTATAGCTTGCAGTTAAACAAAAGCCACATGATTATCATTTGAATATCTGATGGCCGAGCATCAGCAACTTGATTGACCTACAGCTGATTGGCTAACTGTTCTGTAGCATACATTTGTTTACATTTAGCAGTCATTATTAGCATGCTTTTAGCGTCAGGTAAACACAGTGAACTACTCTAAAGCAGGCTACTCTGATCAAAACGTTCACGCAGGATTTGTTTGTCCAAAGCCCACGTTAGTTGATCATTCGAGCAGTACACACACACACACACACACACACACACACACACACACACACACACACACACACACACACACACACACACACACACACACACACACACATCGCTGCAGCCAATATGGACTATTGCGACTCGACTCCATACGAGCGCCCGTCGTAAACTCCAGTTTGTCCCTATTCAGGCCATCCAAATTCGGACACCTCAATGTCGCACCTCTTCTACTAGATGTGTAGACCAGCGCTGATGAGAGCGCTATGTGTAGACCGACTTACCAAACTCCCTTCACTTCATGGGGTCAGTCCAATGGTGGCTCTTCTACATAGATTTCTTTGCGAACGGGACGGAAAATACGTTGTTTCTCTCACACACAAACGGCCGGCTCCTTTCCCCTCTGGACAGGCTTCGCTCAGGCAGGCAGGCTGCCAGTGTTAATAAAACTATTTCGCGCATACTGCAGAAAACAACACAGTAGCCCATCGCGGAAGTGAGAGCCATCATTACTACTGTATATATGGGGCCATCTAGTAGAAGAGTTGCGACATTAAGGGGTCAGAAACGGAGCGCTCGAGCGCTGTTAATGCAGCACGATTAGGGGCAAACTGCCGCCGCTGGACTGGCCCCATGAAGTGGACGGAGTTGTCGTAACTCTGTCTATACTCGGCGGAGACTACGGCGGCCCAGAAGGGGAAAAAATAAGTTAAAAAAAAAATCGATTCAGGGAAAATGTGAATCGATTCTGAATCGGGCGGAAGTAGAATCGCGATTTCGACTCCAAACGATTTTTTTTGCAGGCCTAGTGTCAGTGATGCTCAACATATTTCATAGGAAGGACCCCCAGAAATATCTATTATTTAGCTGCAGAACCTCATCTAAAAACATGTTGTTCTAGGGATCCCCCAGAAGCAAAGATTTGAGTTAAAAATGTTTGCTTCCAAAATAATCTATTCAAAGATTTGCACCACATTTTCACAATTTTTCAAAAATAGCAGAACTACAAGCTCATATCGCGCCACTCGGTGGCGCGATATGAGCTTGTAGATCTGCTATTTTTCAACAGCTAAAACACCAAAACGTGTTCAGTACTCAAAGGGTTGAAACGAATTCTGCTTCGTATCGTCGGAAAGTGCACTTCCTTCGGCAGGTGTGAGGTCTCATTCGAATCGTAACGCACATCAAAGAA
>CM076980.1:42241124-42303624 GCA_039105355.1 Benthosema pterotum | reverse complement strand
CCGCCTCCGCACGATAATAACAGAAAACAGGGAAAAATCCACTCAAATGTGCACTTGGACAACTCTAAATCAAACTCCACATGCCCCAACATTTAATTAACTGCCATGAACTGCTGCTAGTTTTCCAAAACAATATTAGTATCCGCCGATACTGATATCAACCTCTTCCCCCTGTGTCTGTTCTGTGGTTAGACTGGACTATTTGCCCAATAACGATATGAACAAATAATGACAAAAAAGGGACGATCCGATATTCCCCATCCCAATACTGATACTGTATAAGAGAGGTTTTCAGGGTTTTTTTCCGGGGACCCCAGCTCAAGTCTACACAACTAGAGAATGTAGAAGATTAATGGTTGCCCGTTTTGTTTCCCAAATCCATCCTGGAATTGTGGACAAAAGAAAAATAAATCTTTACTTTTATGGGGTCTGTGGGGCTAAAATGTCCTCAAATGGTGGACTCCTCATGCTGTATAGGGGCAGCTCAGGTTCTGGCACAAAAAACAAATGATTTGGTTTCTGAATAAAATTGAAAATACGCAATTATATACTCTGTAAACAGTGGATATGAACTTGTCAACATTCAACAGTTGGCTTTGTCAGACTGTCAAAAATGTATTTTTTTTTTTTTTTTTTTTAAACGCGCTGCCAGCAGATTCATCCTGTCCTTGGCGAGTGCAGATGGCGTTGCTGTCTGAAGTGTCCTAATTAAAGAAGCCGCTTTAGAAGCAACGTTGCTTTTCATCAGTTTGCACCAAGTTTACATTAGTTGACTACATCATAATCATAGTAGCATTTCATGCGCCGCCAGCAAGGCACAGGACCAAGACGGTCTGTTGGGGCTTGGTTTGGCACTCTGCAGTACGCTTTCAACTATTAAAAATGAATCATTAGCAGTGTTGGGTAAACTACTTTGAAACAGTAACTCAATTACAATTCCAAATTGCTTCTTGAAAAGGTAATTGAATTAGTTATTCAATTACTCTATTATAAAAGTAACTAATTACTAAGAAAAGTATTTTTTTGCATTACTAAATAAAGTAATACGTCAAAGAATTTGTTAGCTAAATTGTTGTAGGAAACTGTAGGTAATTTTATAAATCTACACAAAATTACGTAATCCCGTTTAAATAAACAGGATTACTCAGACCCATTATTATTAGTGACGAGTCTGTTGATTACGTTACGAATGAAATCAATATATATGTTTATATATATATATATATATATATATATATATATATATATATATATATATATATATATATATATATATATATATATATATATATATATATTTAATTATTTATTAAAATGCCTATATGTCATTTTAAGGTCAAAATATTATATACAACATTTTTTATTGTTTTTATGTTTCTCATTAAGTCTTCCTTGAATTATATCATCTTCAAAAAATGCAGTCTTTTTGACGCCTCTAGGGGGGCTGCAGGAGGCAGCTGAAGAAATCCCTATCAGCTTGTCATTGGCTAACAAATTGTCCCGGCGGGAGTATTTCTTAGCCAATCAGGAAGAGCCTTGCTGATCTGGATTAAGGAAGAACGAAGGACTGGTGGAGTCAAATGTGGAGGTGGTGGAGGACTATGATTTGTGGCTCCTATGGTTGTCATAGATAATAGATATTTTAAGGAAATGATCTATTAATGGAATGGTCTAAGATAAAGACAAAAAATAATAAAAAAAAGTGCCAATACAATTCTGAGATTTATTGCTTAATACTTTAATTTTGATACTTAATAACAAATAATTATTATATTTAATTGTCTTTAGTACTTGGTAAACTGCACTGCACTGTTGGCTAAATACTGTATGTCGTCTCTGAAAAGAAAAAAAAAATCTAAAAATGAATGAATATTTATTTAAATATTCGGCAGTGACGGGACAGGAATATGAACTCCCTCATTTGCACGACTTAACCTTCACTGATTCAGTTCCAATCGCTGCCTGCGCGCAATATCAATGTCCCGAGACCCCATGCCAAAATGATGCCGCTGTTGCCGGTTATTAGTTATTATTAACCCATTGTCTCGATTCGAGTTTATGACACCAGATTATACAGTAGTTCCTGACACCAGATTATAGCAGCAGCAACATTCTAGCTTTTGATGCTAGTTTCTACAGTCATTTCCGACACTAGATTCCAGTTATTGACACTAAATTATAGTTTCTGATGCTAGGATCTACTTTTTGACACTAGAACCTAGTTTCTGACGCTAGATTTGAGTTTTTGACACTAAATTCTATAGTTTCTGACACTAGATTGAAGTAGATTCTAGTTTTTCTGATAAATCTGTGTTCCTGTGTCAGTGATACTTAACATATTTCACCAGAATTATCCATATTTGGCTGCCGACCCCCATCTGAAAACATGTTTTTCTATGGATCCCCCAGAAGCAAAAATTTGAGTTAAAAACGTTTGCTTCCAAAATAATGTATTCAGAGATTTGCAGCACATTTTCACAATTTTTCAAAAATAGCAGAACAACAAGCTCATGTCGCGCCACTCGGTGGCGCGACATGAGCTTGTTGATCTGCTATTTTTCAACAGATAAAACACCAAAACGCGTTCAGGACACTAAGGGTTAACTGGAGTGCTGGAGTCAGAGATCATGTGATCATGTGTGTGTCTGTGCTTGATATGAGTCTTAACTCTTTCCCTGCTGCTGATATGAGCCATAACCAGTTCATACTCAATGTGAGACTGACAAAATTGACGCACTTCCAGGAACATGGAAACACAGAGGTGCACAAAAGAACAATTGATGAGGATAAAAAAAAACAGCTGAAATACTCCTGGGTGATTGCCATTTGTTTAGTATTGACCATTGGAAAATAATTAAAAATGGCCGCCAAAAAGAGTATATATATATATACAAACCCGGATCTCCCTTGTGGAAGGCCAATATCTAAACCACTAGCAACAGAGAGAGAGAGAGAGAGAGAGAGAGAGAGAGAGAGAGAGAGAGAGAGAGAGAGAGAGACAGAGAGAGAGAGAGAGAGAGAGAGAGAGAGAGAGAGAGAGACGGTATAGCAGAGAGTACAGGTGTTGAGTGTTTTCACGCTCAAGCAAGCAAATCAGATTAGAGCTGTGTTCCCGTTGCGTGTTCCGACAATCGCTTCAACAAAAGACAAACAACAAAAGCCACAGATGACATGTCTGTGACGGATCTATGCATGGGCATGGGGGGGGGGGTTCCCACCTAAGTGCCCTGTCTGCCCCACCAAACATGATAGCATGCTAAACAGCCCAAGATATTTCAAATTAAAGTGCTTATTTGAAATGATTTGAAACACTACTACTGCTACTAACTGCAGCTGTGTCACCACTAAACCAACAGCATTTCATCATTGAAAACAGACAACTCTCTGAGTCAGACCTTTAGCTTTATGCATGCTGTGTGCCTGATGTTATTATTGATGCTTTACTTGCCTAATAAAAGTCCTGTAACCCCATACCATTTTACCATGCCCCCCCAAAAGGGAAATGTTACATCCACCCCTGATATACAGCAGCACACAGGCTTGTATCGGTGCAGATGAGCGTGTGTGTGTGTGTGTGTGTGTGTGAAATGAAACTTTAGTTAGTTCATGAATGAATCACCAGATTCACCAGATAGATTAGGGGGTTTTCTCATCACTCCCATGAATTAAGAAAAAAGGCAGGAATAAAGAAAAACATGTTTTAGGAAGGAAATGAGGTATGAATCAGGCTATAGGACTGATATATAAACAAACCCGTATTGGAAAATCTTCAAAATACATACACGAATAAGACTGTAGTTTCCACTCCACTAAAATTGAAGTTTTAGTGGAGATTATTTTTGTATTTTTTGACCCTGCAGGTATGAGAAAGTCGCCTAGAGAATAACAGCCTGATTACAGGCGAAACAGCCAGAATTTTGTTGTTAAGCTCCTTAACTTTTTTTATTTCAATCCTTTATTTTTTTTTCGTTACATGCTTATCCCCTTACAACCCCTTATCCAAAACCCCTTATCTTTTTTTTTTTTTTTAAACATTTTTTTTTTTTTTTTTTTTTAAACCTTGGGAATAATTCAATGAAGAAACCTGGGAATAGTTCAATGTGCCAATCTATTGACACAATGTGAGCTTGTAGACTGGCCATTTGAACTATTGAAAAAGTTTTTTTTTTTTTTTTTTTTTTATTAAGTAGTTTAAAAAGACAAAGAAGTTAAGGGATTAGGGGTTTAGCAGTGACGAAAATCTAGGCCGATATCTCTTCCACTACTTGGGGCAACAACATAGCATGCTTTGCAATATAGCCTCAGAAAGGTCCACACCTTGAGCTCATCATACTGTACTTCCGCGTACCTCGCGCGTTCCACACAGACCAGCATGTCAACGTGTGTGTAATTTGATTCCGAGTAGGTTTCTGTTCAATGTATTTTCTATAAAGACGCGTCAAGACGGCGATGTGCGCGTGGTTGAAGCGTGCGTAATACACGTACACGAGTATTTAGCTTTGCAACGCGGAGTATGGAGATGAGGTGCCATCAGTGCCATACTCACGCACGTGGCGCGACGAACGCACCCCATCTCTTCATTGTGGTTTCTATGGAATTGCGTCGGCACGGATTCCTCGCACGAACGCGCCGTGCCTAACGTGTCTAACGCGTTATACCAGGGGTTTTCAACAGGTGGTCCGGGGACCACTAGTGGTCCCTGAGAGGGTTCCAGGTGGTCCCCAGGCTAAATGATGGAAAGTTGGCTAACCAGATGTAACTCTTGAGAGTGTAAAAATGAAACCAAATGGACCCGCAAGGGTCCATTTGGTTTCATTTTTACACTCTCAAGAGTTAAACTATTCATCCTCTGAATTAGCACCACTTAAACGAGAAGTCTCCACTGTGTTGTTTGCAATATCCAGCCTGGAATTGTGGACAAAACCAAAAGAATTCTTTAGTTTTAGGTCTTTGGTTTGAAAGTGTAATCGAATGGTGGTCCGTGGCTCAAATGACGAATAAATGGTGGTCCCTGGTGTCAAAAAGGTTGAAAACCCTTGCATTATACGCTTACTTTTATACGTGTAGTGCGTTACACAAACACACACCTAATTAAGCTGATTAATGGGGTTAGCTCTCCTGGTTGTTTGAAGTCGGTGTCTCCCCCACCTGAAAACATATTTCTTCCAGTATATTTTTAATAAATGAGTTAGCGGGGCACGGGGGTTGGGGTTGGGGGGGGGGGGGCAGTCCCTTTTGCAGGACACGAAAGAGGGCACCACAGAAGCTACAGATCATGCAAATGAGCAATGCGGCCAGGGGCGGATGTAACATGTCCCAATTGGGGAAAGGGGGGGGGGGGGGGGGGGGGGGGGTCATAAAGCAAGACAGGCACACACACACACACACACACACACACACACACACACACACACACACACACACACACACACACACACACACACACACACACACACACACACACACACACCAAAGACCTTCAACACCCAACCTGGTCCTGCTCTGTAAAGCTCTCTGGAACGTTCCTCGCCAGCAAGATTCAGGTGTTAGGCAAGGGCGGATCTAGTCATTGGCATGGGCAATGCCCCCCTAAATGCCCAGTCTGCCCCACCAAACATGGTGGCATGCAAAACAACCCAAGATATTTCGAATTAAAGTGCTTATATATATATATATATAATATATATATATATATATATATATATATATATATATATATATATATATATATATATATATATATATATATATGATTTGAAACATTACTACTGCTACTAACTCACTATACAGCTGTGTCACCACTAAACCAACACCATTTCATCATTGAAAACAGAAAACTCTGAGTCAGACCTTTAGCTTTATGCATGCTGCGTGTCTGTTGCAACTTCAACAACAACTGATGTTATTATTGATGCTTTACTTGCCTAATAAAAGTCCTGTAACTGAAAATGGTGTGGCCCGTGGCGCGAAGTGGCATGGATGATGTCGCCCCCTTACGATTGGGAAATGCTACATCCGCCCCACGGTGTTAGGTATAAAGTTTAGTGCTATTACTTAAGACTATAGTACAAATCTCAGAGGACACGGCAGCCTACACTAATTTCCAACTCCAACTTCAAACGATCGAGGCGCTTAAAAAAAGCCAGCATGTGCAGAGACGCTGTTTCGTCAAGGCCTCGCTTTGTTGTTGAAGGTTAGTTTCGGATAATCAGTTGCGGAGGATGTCAGATGTAGAAGGGCTGGCTGGCAGCTTGACTTGGCAGCCTGATCGCAGCATCTCTGCTGTGACGTACCTTTGTTTTTGATGTCCTATATAACCCGCCACTGGCAGCTAATGCATCTACCAAAAAAAGAACAAGGAAAGAAATAGAAGGAGGAAAAAAAGAGGAGCCCAGATGGTTCATTAGAATGATCTTTCATCAGTACCTATATCTAGTTTTTCACCTCCAATCTTAATGCATTTTGGGCCGGCAAAAGGTTCTACAAAATGTCTTCCGTTGAACCCTGCCTAATAAGACAAATATGGATAATACATTATACTTGCCCTCTATAACTAGAATTGAACATTTAAAACACACAGAATAAGCTCCTCAGTTTAAAAATAGTTAATGTTTTTATCCCATGGGGGCTGCCATTTGACTGTGCCTGTCACATGACCTGCCACAGTGATGACGTCACAGAAGAGCTGTAGTATAGTGCAGCTAATGGAACGTTAGCTAGCTAGATTATCCAGTAATGCAACGGAAAACATCAATGTAACACTGCGCGAAAAGAGCAAGAATCCCAAATATCCTGTTTTAGCATTCTTCTAGAATACGGACATTTCTGATGCATATCCTGAGTTCCGTTCATATCCAGCATATATGAACTCAGTATACACCCTGGAGACAATATATTGTGCTAGGATATGACATATGGATTTATTTTTGTCATGTATGTGGTCCGAATATGACCTGAGAGCCAAAAGAGCAAGAATCCCTAATTTCCGGTTTTAGGGTTCTTCTAGAATTCAGCTATTTCTGATGCATATCCTGAGTTTGTTGATACGCGGCATATTAGCGTAAAATATGAACTCATTATACATCCTGAAGACCATATATTGTGTGAGGATATGAGCATAATTGTATGCATATACTGAGTTTGTTGATATGCAACATATTATGTGAAATATGAAGTCATTATACACCCTGACGGCAATATATTGTACTAGGATATGAGCTTAATTTTATTTTCGTCATGTATGGATTCCAAAAATGACCTGAAGGCGAAAAGAGCCAAAATCCCTAATTTCTGGTTTTAGGATTCTTCTAGAATATGAACATTTCTGGTGCATATCTTGAGTTTGTTGATATGCAGCATATTGTGTAAAATATTGAGTCATTATACACCCTGATGATAATATATTGTACTAGGATATGAGTGGAAATTTATTTGCGCCATGTATGGGTTCTGAAAATGGCCTGAAGGCGAAAAGAGCCAGAATCCCTAATTTCTGGTTTTAGGATTCTTCTAGAATATGAACATTTCTGATGCATATCTTGAGTTTGTTAATATGCAGCATATTGTGTAAAATATTGAGTCATTATACACCCTGATGATAATATATTGTACTAGGATATGAGTGGAAATTTATTTGCGCCATGTATGGGTTCTGAAAATGACCTGAAGGCGAAAAGAGCCAAAATCCCTAATTTCTGGTTTTAGGATTCTTCTAGAATATGAACATTTCTGATGCATATCTTGAGTTTGTTAATATGCAGCATATTGTGCAAAATATTGAGTCATTATACACCCTGATGATAATATATTGTACTAGGATATGAGTGGAAATTTATTTGCGCCATGTATGGGTTCTGAAAATGGCCTGAAGGCGAAAAGAGCCAGAATCCCTAATTTCTGGTTTTAGGATTCTTCTAGAATATGAACATTTCTGGTGCATATCTTGAGTTTGTTGATATGCAGCATATTGTGTAAAATATTGAGTCATTATACACCCTGATGATAATATATTGTACTAGGATATGAGTGGAAATTTATTTGCGCCATGTATGGGTTCCGAAAATGACCTGAAGGCAAAAAGAGCCAGAATCCCTAATTTCTGGTTTTAGGATTCTTCTAGAATATGAACATTTCTGATGCATATCTTGAGTTTGTTAATATGCAGCATATTGTGTAAAATATTGAGTCATTATACACCCTGATGATAATATATTGTACTAGGATATGAGTGGAAATTTATTTGCGCCATGTATGGGTTCTGAAAATGGCCTGAAGGCTAAAAGAGCCAGAATCCCTAATTTCTGTTTTTAGGATTCTTCTAGAATATGAACATTTCTGATGCATATCTTGAGTTTGTTAATATGCAGCATATTGTGCAAAATATTGAGTCATTATACACCCTGATGATAATATATTGTACTAGGATATGAGTGGAAATTTATTTTTGTCATGTATGGGTTCCGAAAATGATCTGAAGGCGAAAAGAACAAGAATCTTTAACTTCTGGTTTTAGGATTCTTCTAGAATATGTACATCTCTGAGCATATCCTGAGTTTGTTGATATGCAGCATATTGTGAAAAATATGAACTTAATATAAACCCCCGAGGACAATATGTTGTACTAGAATATGACCACAAGTTCATTTTTGTCATGCATATATTCCGAAAATGACTTGAGGGCAAAAGGAGCAAAAATCTCATTTTCTGGTTTTAGGATTCTTCTCGGATACATATTCATTTCTGCTGCATATCCTGAGTTTATTGAAATCTGGCATATCAGTGTAAATGAGTTTGTTGAACTCATTATACATCCTGAAGACAATATATTGTACAAGGATATGAGCATAATTTTATGCATATACTGAGTTTGTTGATATGCAGCAAATTAGGTAAAATATGAAGTCATTATACATTCAGAAGAGAATATATTTTACTAGGATATGAGTGCAATTTTATTTTTGTCATGTATGTGTTCCAAAAAATCACCTCTAGGCGAAAAAGAGCAAGAATCCCTAATTTCCTTTTATTTTTAATACAGACATTTCTGAAGCATATCCTGAGTCTGTTGATATGCAGCATATTGTGGAAAAATATAAACCCCCGAGGACAATATATTGTACTAGTATATGGCTGCAAATTCATTTTTGTCATGTATGTGCTTCGAAAATGACCAGAGGGCAAAAAGAGCAAGAATCCCTAATTTCCAGGTTTTAGCATTCCTCTAGAATACTAACATTTCTGATGCATATCCTGAGTTTATTGATATGTGGTATATTATGTAAAATATTAAGTCATTCAATATTTTAATACGATATATTGTACTAGGATATGAGTGGACTTTTATTTTTGCCATGTATATGTCCTTAAAATAACCTGAAGGCGAAAAGAACAAGAATCCCTAACTTCCATTATTTTAGGATTCTTCTAGAATACGTACATTTCTGAAGCATATCCTGACCGAGTTTTTTGATAATGCATATTGTGAAAATATGAACTCAATATAAACCCCTACAGGACAATATATTGTACTAGCATATGGCCGCAAGTCGGTCACCAAGTTTGCGCACATCTCAGGAGGGATTTTGGCCCACTCCTGGTTAGATCTTCTCTTCAAATCCTGAAGGTTTCGAGGCCGTTGCTTGCCAACTCGAAGCTCGAGCTGCTCCCTCCATAGATTTTCTATAGGATTAAGGTCTGGAGACTGGCTAGGCCACTCCATGAGCTTAATGTGCTTCTTCGTGAGCCACTCCTTTGTTGCCTTAGGCGTTTTCGGTCGTTGCCATGCTGGAAGACCCATCCACAGCCCATCTTCAGTGCTCTGGCTGAGGGAAGGAGGTTTATTGTCCAAGATCCTGCGCTACATGTCCACATCCATCGGCCACACAATGCGGTGAAGTTGTCCTGTACCCTTAGGAGAGAAACAGCCCCAAAGCATAATGTCTCCACCTCAATGCTTGACGGTGGGGATGGTGTTGTTGGGTTTGTATTCAGCATTTCTCTCCCTCCAAACACGACAAGTCAAATGGATGCCAAAGAGTTGAATTTTGATCTCTTCTGACCACATCACCTTCCACGCAGCCTGGTCTGAATCATTTAGGTGTTCATTGGTGAACTTTAGATGGGCCTCTATGCGCCTTCTTGAGCAGAGGGATATGGCTGGGCACTGCAGGATTTCAATCCTTTATGGTGCACTGTGTTACCAATGATTTTCTTGGTGACTGTGGTCCCAGATGCCTTCAAATCATTAACAACAACACCATCCCCATCGTCAGGCATGGAGGTGGAAACATTATGCTTTGGGGCTGTTTCTCTGCTAAGGGTACAGGGCAACTTCACTGCATTGTGGCCGATGGATGGAGACATGCACTGCAACATCTTGGACAAGAACCTCCTTCCCTCAGCCAGAGCACTAAAGATGCGTCTTGAGCACATTAAGCTCATGGAGTGGCTTAGCCAGTCTCCAGACCTTAATCCTATAGAAAATCTATGGAGGGAGCTCGAGCTTCGAGTTAGCAAGCAACGGCCTCGAAACCTTCAGGATTTGGAGAGGATATCTAAACAGGAGTGCATGGTCCAAAATCCCTCCTGAGATATGCGCAAACTTGGTGACCGACTACAAGAAACGTCTGACTTCCGTGCTTGCCAACAAGGGTTTCTCCACTAAGTACTAAGTCAGGTTGTGCTTAGGGATCAAATACTTATTTCACGAGCTCTAACGCAAATTAATTTATAACCTTTAAATATTATTTTCTTATGGACATTTTTCTTCATATTCTGTCTCTATTTGTTTAACTAAAAGTACCGGTACCATAAAAATGACTGAGTGCTCATTTATTTCTCATGAAAACTTACAAAATCATCAGGGGATCAAATAATTATTTTCCCCACTGTAGCTGGCTGTGGGATGGTCACTTGTTGAAAACAACTAGCATGGTGTAAATAAATATATATGCACATTATGTTTCATGTATTATAAATATATATTAATGTCATATTAATTCCATTGGTGCTGCATCAGTCACTAAGGGCCTGTTTCTTTCAGACACAACACCACATACAGTATATGTGGCTTTCTGTCTAAAACAGTGGTTTTCAACCCTTTTCATCCCAGGGACCACCATTTATTCAGGACTTGAGCCACGGACCACCATTTGAGGACATTTTAGCCCCACAAACCCCAAATCTAAAGATTTATTTTGCTTTTGTCCACAATTCCAGCCTGGATTTGGGAAACAAAACAGGCAAAACATACATTCCAAAATGGCTAATTCAGATGATGAATATTTTAACTCTTGAGAGTGTAAAAATGAAACCAAATGGACCCGCAAGGGTCCATTTGGTTTCATTTTTACGTTCTCAAGAGTTACATCTGGTTAACTAACTTAGCTGGGGACCAGCTGGAACCCTCTCAAGGACCACTGGTGGTCCCTGGACCACCTGTTGAAAACCCCTGGTCTAAAACATCGACATATACCCTGTACAACATAATAGACATATAGGCCTAAGCCTGCTCTCTCTGTCTCTGTCTCTCTCTCTCTCTCTCTCTCTCTCTCTCTCTCTCTCTCACTCTCTCATGGGCGCACGCGCACACGCACACGCACACGCACACGCACACACACACACACACACACACACACACACGCTCTAATTTGAAACTGCCAACCCAGGTGCGGCTCGGGTTGTTCATGTGATCACTGATTGGCTGTTTGAAATATGTCAGTGGCAGTGATTGGCTGACTGACTCAACGGCCACGTAATTTGAAATCCTCCTTTCACCGGTACGCGCTCAGGGACAGGCAACTACGGAAGAAGACATAGAGACATAGAAGACGTAGAAGACAACAAGAAGAAATGGAGAACGAACAGGAACAGGACAGAGGCCGCACAATTACTAAGAAACAAAAAAAGAAGAATTCTTCTCGGTTTTCCCGAAGCCGGTCTCGCTCTAGCAGCCGCGAAAGTTCGAGAAGCATTACTTCTCCCCCATCCGCGGGCTCCCGCCGTAGCCGAGAAGCCCAAGCCCGTACCCCGGCTTCTTCTCAGAGACGGACACCTGTAAGACCCATACTAAACGCGACTGCAACGCGTGACGATGTGTGGAGGTAAGCTAAATGTATCTTCCTCTCCTAGGCTGCATGCTTTTTATTTCATTGTCCGAAATATTTTCTCTTACGATTTGTGCTGTTGGTTGTTTTATCGTTCGGTTGGTGCAGGGTGACATGAAGCCAATTCAACACGTTTTCAAACTCGGCATGTTGAGTATAGACCAGTGGTTTTCAACCTTTTTGAC
This sequence comes from Benthosema pterotum, assembly GCA_039105355.1. Taxonomy (NCBI): domain Eukaryota; kingdom Metazoa; phylum Chordata; class Actinopteri; order Myctophiformes; family Myctophidae; genus Benthosema; species Benthosema pterotum. Next base: position 42,291,335 of record CM076980.1, on the reverse strand, counting down.
TCCAGGGACCACCATTTATTCGGCATTTGAGCCACGGACCACCATTCGATTACACTTTCAGCCCAAAGGCCTAAAACTAAAGAATTCTTTAGGTTTTGTCCACAATTCCAGACTGGATTTTGTCAACAAAACAGTGTAGACTTCTTAATGAAGCGGTGCTAATACGGATGATATATTTTAAAGATGTAGTGCCATGATTTTTTTTCTAACCTAAAACATGAGGTATTAATGTTATATTAAACGTAAGATTTTTTCCCAAAAAGTGTACAGTGTTTGTTAAAGGTAGGGTAAGTGATTTGAAATTCATGGTGTAGTACCAGCCTATTGCACTAGGGGCGCCAAACAGTAGCTACACTATGTGAACCTGCTGCTCGATCCTGATTGGAGGAGAATTTGCCACCACCTGGGGAACTTTTATTAGCTCCTCTGCTAACGTGGGGGAGGGGGAAACTCCATATATGGTTTCCACACCTTTATAATAGAGTATTTTAACTGAAAAAAAAAATGTGGGTGATATCTGACAAAAGTGAAATCACTTCCCCTACCTTTAAACTGTAACTTTTATGATTCCACCCTACCAGTTCATTAAGTATGCCTGGTTTGCCTGGTGGGTGATGATGGGTGGAGATCCACCTGAACTGAAGCCACACCCACAGCTTTAGTTGCATGGTAAAGGGGAGGAGTTAGGGGAGGGGCTGAGCACATGATGTCACTATATTGAAGTTTTTTTCATTGGCACGTTTGACTGGAAAGGTTCAGCCCCCAAGAAGAAACAATAAATACAAAGGGAAGACATCATTGGACATAAAAATCACAGCAAGGGGTTTACATACTATCGCCTCTTAAACATGTACAAAATTGGAAAAAATACAAAAATCACAGCACCCCCTCTTTAACTCTTGAGAGTGTAAAAATGAAACCAAATGGACCCGCAAGGGTCCATTTGGTTTCATTTTTACATTCTCAAGAGTTACATCTGGTTAGCCAACTTTCCATCATTTACCCTGGGGACCACCTGGAACCCTCTGAAGGACCACTGGTGGTCCCCAGACTACCTGTTGAAAACCCCTGGTATAGACTAAGACCAGTGGTCTAACACACCACCATTTGATAACTTATCCACACAGATTCAAAATTAAAGATTTCCAGGCCCTCTTTGTGTCGTTGTCGTTGTATAGGCTTGGGCTAATTCACATGATGAATATTATAACTCTTGAGAGTGTTTATAGCAGAGTGGCTAAGTGATATAATGCTGCATTTTAGGGTGCAAGCTTGAAAATTGGTATGAGTGGTCTCCAGGGGTCACTTGACAAAAAAATGACGACGGCAATTGAAATTTCAAAATGGCGGCCATTTTTCAAAAATGGCTGTCACCTTAATGGAACAGTCAGTGATTTTATGGTTTATCTGTTGATAGAACCATGAAAATGGGCGTGATCAGTCTCCATGTGTCACTTGTCAATAAGCCACCCTCAGCTAGTTGAAATTTCAAGATGGCCAACAAGTGCAGCATTTAAGTCATATAATTGGTTTATTTGGTGGTATAAGCATGAAAATTGGCAAGTGCAGTCTGAGTCACTTGACAATAAGTCACACACAGTTATTTGAAATTTCAAAATGGTCAAGATGGCTACTGCACCTAAATAGCAATGTAATTGTTTATAGTGACTCACAAGCATGCAAATTGATATGAACAGTCTTTAAGGGTTGCTTGACAAGAACTATTCCCAGCCACTTGAAATTCTATTTTCAAAATGGGCAGCACATGGATCCTCAGCAGGTGGTTGATTTGATGTAATTTTAGAATATGCTAAAGAACAATTATTAACCCATTGGAATAAAGTACTGTTGATTTGTTGATCATAGATGGATTATAAAAGAGTGAATATCTGCACTACCAGGGCACATTGGTGATGCATCACTGCTGTTAAAGTCAGAATGGGGTTTCAATGTCAGGTTGAAAGTTAGTATCCCATAATGCTGTCTAATTTTCCCCAAAAGAGTTAGATAGTTGCACCTGAATTGACAGGTTGTTCCAGCATGGGAGCGCCGAGCCAAGGTTAAAGGGGTTTACCTTGTAGTTAACCGGATAGTGTACAGATTGCACAGGATTTAAATGACATTGGATGAACGATTGGACTAAGTGTAGTGCTCAGGGCATGATCTTAGTTGTTTTGCATACACCAAAGTGCTTTATAGGAGGTTGTAAAACTGGTAAAAGGGAGGTGGTATATAAGGATAATACCTCAGCCTCTGCTTTTGCTGCAGACATGTCAGAAGTCATCATCGTAACAGTTGGAAAAAAACAACCCTCTCCCTGGAAGAGGGATGTTACTGGAACTGTGCTCTATGTTCCTTCAGCTCTATGTGATGATATATGTGATCGCGCCTGACGCTTTCGTCCACATATCGGCAGAGACTAATTTCCCCTAGAAGCCACGAAAGTGATTTTTTTCATTTTTTACCCAAATTCACTTTTTAACATATTGATACAGTTCAGACTTTGATCTTACTATTCATCCGAACAGTTAGATGATTTGAAGAAGTTAAATGTGTTTATTTATACGCTAAAAAGTCGAGTAATTTCGCTAGTTTACCCCGCGATTGGGGGTGGACTTGGCGATTTGCATACACGGCTCTGATTGGTCATGGTCATGGTCATTGTCTTCAGGTTTCACGCTTTGAGTATCACCCATAAGTACCATGTGCTTTGTGTGTAAACATTCAGTTTCTGTGATGAGTGTGGAGAACGCGTTAGCAACATGCTAACGCTCCAGTGTGCAGCCGTCGCGTCTCTGTTTTGTGAACTTTCTGCACACATCGATATTAAAGGGGGAATCCAACTCTGCCCATTTGCCTGTCTGTAAAACAACTGCCCCTGCCCAGGCCACAGCAAAATTAGCCCCATAAAAACCATCCTGTTCCCGTCCATGCGTGACGTAGCTAGTTAGCTTAGCCTACAGACAGAGATAAGTAAACTCCGTTCACTTCATGGGGTCAGTCTAATGGAGGATTTTCTGCATACGGCAACAGCCCAGCTTTAACGGTCTTAAGTTGCTTTATTTTTTAGATCGTTTTAGTAATAGTACAACATAAAGACTATCGTACAGTAAAACGGCTACTGTACAATAACTGTACCATTGACATGTTGAAAACATCCATAAAACAGCTCGTATTTGTAACGCCTTCGATTAATTTCCAACTCCAGTTTGTCCCTATTTGAGCTACATGAACAGCGCTTGAGCGCTCAGTTTCTGACCCCTCAATGTCGCAACTCTACTAGATACAACTGGCTACCCATCATGCATTTCACCCGCATTACAGAAGGAGGCGAAGGCCAAAATATAATCTACCGTTGACTTCATTGGGCCAGTCCAATGGCGGAATCTCTGCATAGGTTTCTATTGAATGGGGACAACAAATAGGGACAACCGAAATGCATTGTCTATGGGCTTGAGTGAGAACATGAACCACGTGACCAGGCTATTTTCCTCCCCCTCAAAGACGGGTGTCTGGTGGTGGAAAACAATGTATTTCCAACGTGTCCCTATCCAGGCTGAATGAACAACACTCGAGCACGAGCACCCAAAAGATTTATATTATAACGTTGTTTGTCCCGATAAAGAGTAAACCTCCATGGCTTTTATAATGTGTTTAACATGACTTATTTTGATCATTGTTCTTACTGCCTGTAAATATTTGATATAAAACCGCTATCAGCCGTTTTTCTTTTTCTTTTTTGCCCGCAAAACGATCTATACTATAATGCAGGGGTTTTCAACAGGTCCCTGCAGTGGTCCCTGAGAGGAGCCAGATGTAACTCTTTGAGAGTGTAAACATGAAACCAAAATCCCTTGCGGGTCCATTTGGTTTCATGTTTACACTCTCAAGAGTTAAAATATTCATCATGTGAATTACCCCAAGTCTACAAAACTAGCGTTTTTCTTTTTCCTTTTTTTGCCCGCGAAACGACCATTTCATCAAAACAGTTAAAGAAATATAGATATTCTAAATACACATTTGTTTTGGAATGTTTAATGTCATGTATTTTTTATTATCTACTAAGTCCCAATGAATTACAACTGCCCCCTACCAGAGCTAAAATGTCTAAAACAAAATAAATCAAGGAATGTAAATCAATGAACACAAATCTTTTACTTTTCTAATAAAAGGACATGTATTAGCATTGGCATTGTTATTTTTATAAGACCCTTAAGGCTATTCAGTCTAGTACAGTAGAGTCTTTGACAGCTACATTTAGTGGGGGTGGTTATGTTATTTAAATGAGACATTAGGGGTGGAGTGGATGACCCTTGGCCCTCCCATTGTTACCACCCACCTCTACCTACTCTAGGTGAGAAATCGTCCTGGAACTTTGAGTGGCTTTTTCTCAGCTTTTTATTTTTGTAACACTTAGATTTAAATGCTCATAGTTACTCCAAAAATGCTCCAATTTCCTTGAGTGATATATCATATGAAAGCTCACATTGCATACTTTAATAATCTGTAAAAAACAGAAAATTGACCTCGGCTACTTGAGGCACAAAGCGTCAGATGCTGTCACATATCTACAAAATGACAGCATAGAAGAATTGGTATAATATTGTAGATTCTATTGTGATCTCATGGAATGGTTGTGGTCTGGGAATGGAACTCCAAATGAAAAAGGTTGGAAAAACCACAGATGGTAAGCAATGAGTCAGATTAACCTGTGTTTGCAGTAACATTAGGGGAGAAATTGATCGCATGTATTTTGGGTTTTTAACATTACCATTCACTGGATTATCAACCAATGGATGCATAGACCATAGATTAGTGTCACACATTGCTGGAGGGACAGCAAAATCAATTTTCCACTGAGGCAAATGGCCGTGGCCGGTGGTCCAAAATTTGTCTCGACTATTTGCGACTGATGGTTATCGGTTATAGGAAGCTTCCCTCCTCTACATTTCGTGGCAGTTAGAAAACAGTTGCGACCATTACTAACGGTTGGTCATTTACTGTTGGTCGTGAGTCATTTGCTATAATATTCTGTCGCCCTTTGCCAGTGTGTAACCAGTGTAGGTGTGTTCATGTGTGATTTGTTAGTTGTGGAGTTAGTGAATTCATATTTCAATAAATATGTATTTGCATATTTCACAGTGGATACATATTTCACTAATGCCTGTGAGCCACACCATGTCCAAAACGTTGGGGGAAATGAGAGTTGTAGTGTTGCATCTTTCCGTGCTTAGACAGACCGACACAGAGACACTAAAAAAATAATAATACAAGGTTGCTGGCTCGATCCCGGGCTACCCCAGAGTTGATGTCAAAGTGCCCTTGAACAAGACCCCACAGTTGCCTTGTCATGGTAAGGGAGCTTGTGTACCTTAGTGAACCCTAAGAGCTATGCCAGTGGGACGCAACTCCTGACAGGATTACAAAAGTGGATAGGTCGTGGCTCGTGGGTGAGAAGTCTGGCAAAAAAATAGTTAAGCAACCTCTCTTGAGAGCTTTTTGAGGTATCCAATAGATTTTTTTTGACTGTGTGTATCGACATATAAACCCTAATTGAACCCTAACTGCCCCAATAAGAGGGTGGCCATCTTGAAAAAATGGCTGACAATTTGAAGTTTAAAGCAGCTGTGCGTGGCTTACTTTCAAGTGACCCACAGAGGCTGCTCATGCAAATTGTCATGACTTGTATCATCAAAAAAAACATTACATCACTTAACTTATGCACGTAGCTGTCGGCCATCTTGAAAATAGACGCCATCTTGAAATTTAAACTAGCTGGGGGTAGCTTATTGTCAAGTGACTCATAGAGACTGCTCATGTGAATGTTCATGCTTGTATTGCCAAATATACTAATATATGTCTAATTGTTCCACTAAGGTGACAGCCATCTTGAAAAATGGCCGCCATTTTGAAATTTCAATTGCCTCTGTCAATTTTCTCATCAAGTGACCTCTGGAGACCAATACCAATTTTCACGCGTGTACCCAAAATAAAGAATGCTTATGAAAATAAGCACTTAGCCGCTCCTGCTCCGCTATAAAAACATGAAACGCTTTCATTTTTATGCTCTTTAAAGAGTTGCATCTGGTTAACCAACTTTCCATGACTTAGCTGGGGAACTTAAGTACCAATGGTGGTCCCCGGTCCGGACCACTGGGTGAAACCCACTGGTATGGACAGTTACACACACTCCATTCATTTTGTGGGGTTAGTCTGACCAATGGCGGCTGTTCATAGACTGTATTTTAGATCCCTTTGTAGTAATGGCACAGCATCAAAACGACTAATCAATATAAATCCCTTTTATTTTAGATCGTTTAGTACATCATAAACACCAACAGCCCAATACCGTTTGCCCTCTATCGGGCTGCATGAACAGCAGCTTGAGCGCTGACCTTTCTGAATCCTCAATGTCGCAACAAACTTTGGACGCCGTGCGATATCGTCCGCCGTCACGCGCTTGGTTTATCACATGCGTAGTCATCTAGTAGAGTTGCGACATTGAAGGGAATATTCGTCATAGTTTTTAACTCCCTTAAAACACATCTAGCAGTAAAAATGATGAGAGATTTACAATAAAACTAAGTAACTAACCACTATTATGGAATTTGTGGGACAATCTCAATTTGAACACTGATGGCTGTCAGTCACACTGTGGGACAGACAGATAGTCAGTCAGGGTCTCAATATATGAGATGCTTTAGTATTTGAAATGAGGGACCGTTTCATCCATATAGGGACAGCTGGTCACCCTACTTGTACAAATTGAACTTAACTTAACTTCAAAAAACTATTTTCAAATGATTAGAATGTCTAAAATTGCAATGTAATGCATTCAGCCACTGCCAATGAGACAATTTGGGAGATATCAATAGCTGATATAATTAATTGCTATGATCCTGATAAGTAATGTAAAGCCCACTATGTATTACTAAAACACTATTTTGTCTATTCTAAAAAAAAATGCACTAGGGAAAACAAATTTTACTTATAGCATTATATTTAATCATGTAGACTTGTAGATCTGTTCAAGCTGTTACTTAAGGGTTGTCTTTCTGTCAAGATGATCAATCGATTGATCAGACCAAATCCTGAACAAACAAAACAAAAAACAAGCAAAAACAAGCAGATACTGTTGTATTTGCAGATTAATCCCCCATCACTTCTGTTTATGCATTGTATTCCTTACTGGTGTTGAGTTCTTTATCATCAATGCCTACAAACCAAAAGTGTATTTTATATGAACCTGTAAGCTACACACTTGTTAGGTGGTAATTCCTTATTTCATTTCCTAACTCATTTTCCCTCACATTTGTAGAGCGGTAACGCATCTCACCAGGCGGGTGGACACCCTCACTGACGACTTGAAAACCCTCACTGACACGGTCAAAGAGGGCTTTTCATCCATAACGGAGAGGCTGGACCAAATGGAGGCGTCCCTTCTCCAAATGCCTGCAAGCAGCAGTACCAAAGTGCTTCTGGAGTTGTTGGTATGTCATTGATCTACTTTCTTCTTTATCTTCAACATTTTTCAGTCTGTGGACCACTAATGTCTGAGATAGTAGCATGGAACCCTACTAGATATTGCATACCTGCAAACCTGCACGCATTTTGCGTAGAAGGCCCGCAATTCTAGGTCAAAATATGCATGTTCATAATGACTACGTAATTTTCGCAGTTCTAGGGTGTTTTTTGTAGTATTATCCCACCATAGTTCATGGATTGTCCTGACTATTATGGCTCTAGAGCAGGTGTCTCCAACGTTTTTTCATTTTAGAGCTACTTTGAAAAAATCTGAGGGGCCAAGAGCTACTTCACTTTTAGCTTTCTTTTATTTAACAACACAATCAACAATATTTATAGCGCATATTCACAGAGGCCTTATTCAACAACATTGACAATTAACAATAATCAAGCCATCGTGAAGTTTCGGGGATAAAATACGAACAAGGAAAAAAGACGACTGGTACCAAGGCGATGTCACAAGGGGACGGGGCTGCGCAGCTCTATAGCCTCTTCATGCCAACACCACTGTATTATTGCCCCTACAGACCTCTGTCCGGAATACCTACAAGGCTCTTGGAGAGGAGTGGCACGTGCAGCCAACTGACAAGTATGTTTTATGTCCCTCTAAAATGCCTCTGTTTGTGAAATGACAAAACGTATAGTGACTGTCAGTTTTTATCATTATGCTGAATGAGCGATATCTTAAAAGTGTGATTATCCACAGCTTCAGGAAGGAGCACAACCTGCGTGTGACTAAGGCCATAGTGGAGGCGGTAAAAGATGCCGAGCCTGATTGGGAAGTCACCTTGATTAGGAGTAAGTCATCACATTAATTTAGAGAATTTTATGTGGTAATCTTATTCGATTAAGTGACTACTTTGCTGGGGCACTACACTGTATCTGCTTTTTTGTATCTGTAAATTGTTTGTTTTTAATCCATTTTGACCTGAAAGCTGATGTTACAATCAACTTTTATGGAAAACCTTAATATTTCATGTCTATGACCCCATCTGAAAATATGTAGTATTCGAGTTAAAATGTTTACTGTGACTGAAAATTCAAATTTTGGGCATTTTTTCACAAATGAATAAAAAAAATAGCCTTCAAGTTCATAGTACGCCACTCCCTGGCATGCTATAGTCAGAGTAAAATATGATGCACCCAAGTGTCTGCTATAAATGCCTTATAGTTGTGTTTTGAAGCCGTTAACAGCCATCACACTATGAAATATTGATCATAATACTGTATTTGTGTTTTTCATTTGTCTTTCACTAGAAGCCTGTAACAGGGCTTTTGAAAATTTGAAGAACTACAAAAGGATTGAGTTGGCCGGGACAGCGGAGGATGTCAAAAGGAGGAAGACTCTCACTAGCCGGAGGGATCGGGTGAGCTATTGTTGATCCCTATGGATCACATCCGTGGGGTTACTCTAGTCTACAGTGTGTAGAGGATCATAATTATATATTTAGGGTATATAGCAGGGGTAGGCATGATTTTTTTTTGTTGACACTCTGAGTGCTACAGTAAAAAAAAAAATACATACCGGTACTTATAATATAAAAAATAGACCTATAGTCAATAAATAGAGCATTTTCACGGTTTTCACATATTTAATGGCCATTTTCTGCAGTTATGTCATGCTTAGGCCATATTTTATTTCTTATCAGAACAGGCAGACTGGTACATATTTTTTTTTTCTTTCACATTAGATTGATCCATCAAACTTGCTGACCAAAACTCTTCATTTCAGGACAGAAGTATTACTTGTGAGGACAGTGGGACAGCTAATTGAGCGTAGCAATGTATTACTTAAGTTGGTATTAAAAATGCCTCTTGCCATTTTTGTCCATACATAGTCCTAATAGCGCCCATTTTGTTATTTATTGGTTGGTCAGTATTTCTCCTGTTATTTTAACGGGCTTAAAAACACATCTAGCATGAAAAAAGAGGCCGTGAGAGAACTTTAGAACAGAAAACAGAAAGAGACACGACACACGCCGAACCTCCTCGGAGAAAACAACAAATACACTTATTTATTTTCAGTCTATGCTTACACTATAAGCTGAAACGGCTCTCAAATTTAATTTTACAAAGTTGATTCAGATGATAGTCAAATGTTAGATTTGCTTTCATTAATTTTATTTTTGGATGACTGAGACACTCAAATGACCCCAAAGATATTTGTCAAAATGGCATGTTTTGTAACTTGTAAACTGATCTTTCCTATGTTTACCCAGCTCTTCAAAAAAGAGTGGCTGCAGGTGAGAAGATCCTAAATCCGGACGACTTGAAACATCTGAAAGGAGCCGATGCCAACTTCGTCAGTGACGAAGAGAGCGAAGACGACAAAATTACTTTAAAGGTAATCAAGCCAAGCTGGCGCACGCTCCGCTTGACTGACATTATGGACCGCTGCCAAGAGGCCTTGGAGAATAACAGGAAGCGGGGTGTAGAGCCCAAAGAAACCCGGAGGAGGGTGCAGTCTGGACTGTTCACCCTGCGATCCCCTCCTGCTACAGAGAAAAAGCGGATCTATGTCCAGGAGGGTGAAGAGGTGACTGAGTGAGTGACTGAGTGACTGAGTGAGTGAGTGAGTGAGTGAGTGAGTGAGTGACTGTGTTTGACCTTCCCTGAATGGGACTTAAAAAAATCTGCTAGCTGTCTTTGGGACTTTGACGCGACAAGGACAAGAGATCTACACATCAAAAATGTGATTGTTGCATTATGGAAAATCCATTTCAAGACCCCCTAGTTTGAGCTTTGAAATGGCGGTGATGGTGTTACTTAATGTTATAGTGTTTAAGAATAATGCACTTATAATGAAACATAGAGGGAGAATTGGAAGGTTTTCCTGTATATGCTACTACTGAAGTTTGAAAATAGTGTTTGAGGTTTGAGTTAAGAGTTTGTGATGTTGAGTTTAGTTTCTTGCACCTAAAAGTAAGAACCTTCACGTTTTTGTCCACAATTGGGGGAAAAAGAACTGGCAAAACTTGGTCAAAATAATAACAATTATTCTCCATAGAGATGCGCAGTGACGTCACCAGCCCGGTTTCCGGAAGTCTTTTCCCCATTCACTTTTCGAAAATAATTTATCCGCGGCCAAAGCCAACTCAGGTCGTGACAAATCATGACAACAAACACAATATCGTCATATAATATATAATTAGGAAGAAGTAGAAAACGGCATGATACAAGACTTTTTGTTTCGTTTTTCATCTTAGAAATTATTTTATTGTCCCAAAAGTTTGTGTGTGTCATCATGATTCGTCACGACTCGAGTTGGCTTTGTCCGCGGCGTAATCGTCTTGATATAAATTATTTTCGAAAAGTCTATGAGAAAAATGAATTGGGAAAAGACTTCCGGAACCGGGGCGGTGACGTCACTGCGCATCTCTATTTTCTAATAGTGTGGACCCTTGAAAAGTACGTAATTCAGATGTTTAAATAGAATCATTCATATGTTTAAATATAACCTAACTCTTGAGAGTGTAAAATGTCATGTGATCTACCTGCATGGTCTGTGTGATCTACTGGTAGATCACCATCTACCTTTTTGTTATTTTTGTTAAAAATAAAAATAAATGTTTATTTGTGAATGATTTTTGTTTTGTAAATGGTTTAACTTTTAAAGTAGATGAGCCTTTTGGTGTATAGTCTAAAGAGTGGTTACATTTTGACAGAACATGAACCATAGTCAGTCTCATCTCTGATTGTATCTTCTGACAAGATACAACTAAGGGTAGGACATGGGATATGGTGACAGGTTTTATTAGGACAAAAATACAACTGATTTCAGGACTTTTGATATGGTCACAGGTCATATTAAAACAAACTGAAAACAACTGATGTTAGGACATGGGATATGGTGACAGGTCATATTGTGACAGACGATACAACTGATAATAGGACTGTGGATATGATTACAGTTAGTGTTCTGACTAAAGATACAAGTGATGTTAGGACTGTGGATATGGTTACAGTTAGTGTTCTGACTAAAGATACAACTGACGCTAGGAGATGGGATATGGTGATGGGTCATATTGTGACAAAAGATATAAAAAGTTTTAGGACTCTGGATATGGTGACAGGTCATATTTGGACAAAATATACAACTGGCATTATGACTTTAGATGTGGTTCCAGGCCGTAGTCTGACAAAAAGATGCAACTGGTGTTAGGACTTTAAATATTGATAGCAGTCATATCTTGAATTTTGATATGACATGTGTCTTGGGTGAAATTCTCCGAACATGACATCAAGACGCAACTGGTGTTGGGACTTGGGATATGTGTGCAGGTCATATTCGGACACAAGACACAACCAGTGTTAAAACTAGGAATATTATTTCAGGACATATTCTGACAAAAATACAACTAGTGTTGGGACTTGGGATGTGGGTAGTAGTCATATCTTGATATTAGAATATGGCATATATCTTGGAAGAAATCAACTCTGTATTCTTGAAGTATAGAAATGGTCCCATTCCTGAGTTTGGATATTCTCCAAACATGACATCAAGACAAAACTGGTTATATGGGTACAGGTCATGTTCTGACACACAATGCAACTGGTGTTAGGACTTGGAATATGATTACAGGAAATATTCTGACAAATACATCTCGTGTTGGGACTTGGGATGTGGGTAGTAGTCATATATTGATATTAGAATATGGCATGTATCTTGGATGAAATCAACTCTGTATTCTTGAAGTATAGAAATGGTCCCATTCCTGAGTTTGGATATTCTCCGAACATGACATCAAGACAAAACTGCTTATATGGGTACAGGTCATATTCTGACAAAAGATACTAGTGGTGGTAAAACTTGGGATATGGTAACAGGACATATTCTGACAAAAGAGAACTGGTGTTAGGACTTGGGATATGAATATTTGTCAAATCTTGACTCTGGAATGTGACATGGATCATGGATGAAATCAACTCTGTATTCTTGAAGTATAGAAATGGTCCCATTCCTGAGTTGGTATTTTCTCCGAACATGAAAGTCAATAAGAAAGTACATGTCAAGAATCCGGAGAGTATCCATATGGATATGACCATATTTGAGTCATATCTGGTAATATCCGGACAATGATTTGTAGGGATTCTTGGATTTTTCGCCCAGTGTAAAGACACTGTTCTGTTTGTTAAGACAATGGCGACCCCCACTGGTGGAGTAAAACAGAGGATGATCTATTACGTGGACATAATCTGTAGTGGTTTGATGCATGCGACAGGCAGAGTCAAATGGCGGCCCCCTTGGGATAAAAACATTAACTATTTGTGAACCAAAGAGCTTATCCAATGTGTTTTAAATGTTCCACTTCTAGTTATAGAGGGCAAGTATAAAGTATTTATCCATAATTGCCTAATTAAGCAGGGATCATTTTAAGGTACAAATCCATACTATAAGGAAATGCATAAATGAATGAATGAATGTCCGAAACGTAACTCCTCCCTGACAGCACCAATCTCTCTGACTTTTCACACGGCATTGACCGGGACAGAGCCCTGAATACTTCAGGCAGGGGCTTGATCAGATATACAGAGATCTCCCTATATGGGCACAAAAGGGACAGAGCCATGAATACTCTGACAAACGGTATTGATGGCAGTTGTCCAGAATAGAACTGACGATCAATACATGGGCATACATATGCCATATGTCGATGGCACCAGGGATCATGAAATCCACATGAAAGCCCCAAAATCGCTGTAGTGACTGCTATTTGCATTAAGTAGAATAGCAAGTAAATAGGACAGATACATAACTAATGATTTTAATCCCTCTTGGGGCAATCGACCTTAAGTTATTGTCTGATTGATTGATTGATTGATTGATTGATTGATTGATTGATTGATTGATTGATTGATTGATTGATTGATTGATTGATTGATTGATTGATTGATTGTGGTAGATGGTATATAAAAGTGAACATTTTACGTCTCTAATTGTTGTGAACAAGTAGAAATTCTATATGGTTTTATCCACTTTAAGTCAACAAACAAACTCTTAATAAATGTTTCAATCAATCAACGCAAATCTGCTATTTCTTTTCATTATGGTTTAACCTTTTCTGCTAAGCAACACGTTATATATCCTCAGATGATTTCTAAACCTTCAGGAAAATTTGGGAATTATCCACCTTAATACCAGTTGGTATTGTATCTTATATTGATTGATTGATTGATTGATTAGATTGATTCATTGATTAGTCACCTGTAACTATCACACACCTGGCAGCACTTGAAATTGAAATTAAAGATGGAGTGCCGTGTTTTCCCCAACTCAAAATCATGAGGTATTATTATAATCAGGAAGATACACATACTATACACAGAAAAAGTGAATAGTATTTGTAAAAAAGCCGTTTGTATGTGGCAATGTCCACCAGTTCATTAAGTATGCATGACTTGAACTTTAGCAATCAAGCAGAAGAAGCACAAGCAGTTGCTTTTTGTTGTGGCCCAGTGATTCCCAAAGACAGAGGCGTCCAGGCGGTCGTTAAATTATATTTAAACATCTGAATATACAAGAAAACCCTCCGCGGTCATAATCATAATCCAACCATCGGTGCGTCATTACAGCTTGATTTGACTTATATATGATAGAAAACACGATCGCTCCGACGTAGCTCAAGAGGATGATCACAACACCACACAGTCTGCCTAGCAACAGTGACATGGATAAACCGGAAGTACTCTTACTCTATGACCGGAAATGCGCTTCATTTCCGGCTATCGTCCGCATTACTGCCACCTACTGGGTGTTATCATATAGTATATGATCAACTCTACAAATGACAAGTATTTGGAATCATATGCTTTATTTGATTGACATTAATTTGATGAATGAAAAATGTGAAAATTGGGGTATATTGTTGGCATTATGAGGAATAGTGGCATGGCCAGTAATAACTCAACAATGGAATATGGTAGAGAGATTATTTTTTTCCTGTGTAAACCAGAAACATTCATGCATAAAATGAGATATTTCGTGACATTGTGGTCATATCACAAAATATTATACTGGAATTCAAAATATGGGCCTGGGCAGCTTGATTAATCCATTAAAAATGGGCAATTAATTATTTCATGTTAAAAATAAAATACAAAATAAAGCAGCAAGCGATTTGCAGTGTACATACTGTAACTGTGCGCAGGATGTAGCGTGTGGACTGGATCTGCAATCTAGTGCACATCTCTGTTGTTACAGTATCTGTCGATAGCTTGTAAATCTGTTCTATTTTTGCATGCAACAACAAGATCATTTTAAACAAGTAACTTGGCGTTACTTGCAAAGTAATGCATTACTTATTACCCATTTTTGCAGTGTAATCTTGTTACTTTACTTTTTGGAGCAACAGTAATAATATTACAGTAATATGTAATCTAAAATCCATTACTGCCCAACACTGGTCTTGTGTATTCAAACATGTGCTGCCATCTTGACCTGTGTTTACGTCCCGCCTGTGGGTGTGGCTGTTGGCAATATAAGCTACGATAGAATAGCCTACAGGAGAGAATCGAACGGACGGCAGCGGATTGGCAGCCGAGCCGCAGGAAGGCCGCAGGGCTTTCAATATGGGCCCAGATACATGGAGCTATGCTACAATGACTATGTTTGCCTGAATGCGATCCTGACAAGGATGCTATGACGACGCTATCCTGACGCTAAATAAACCTACAATATCATCTACCAAAGATTGCTTTTGCCTCTCGTGTTTAGTGTACATTTTTCACCATAACAATATATACGGTATATGTTTCACCATGTTAGTGGTTTTCTTCAGACCTCCATTTCTTGGGAGGATGGGGGAACTTTTTTTTATCATGTCCACCCAACACCTCGAAGGTACATCAATGACATAGTAAAAATGTTGAAAATGGGTGGAGTTCCCCTTTAAATACTCAAGCATTAAATACACATGTTTAAAAGGAAGTAAAGGAACTAAAAGACGGAATGTCCTCAGTTTTAGTGTTTGTCTATAATAGTCTATGCTATAACGGAATAAAAGCCAATCTGAAACTAAGCCTTTTTCCTAATATATATATATATATAAAAAACTATTAACAAACCAGATTTAAATGCAATCAAAACTAAACTGAAACTACAAATCATGCACGCGCACACACACACACACACACACACACACACACACACACACACACACACACACACACACACACACACACACACACACACACACACACACACACACACAACTACAACTAGCCTAAGTTTTCTACTACTACTATTACTACTACTGCTACTACTACTACTACTAATGCTACTACTGCTGGCGGCGTGTCTCCTCCGCGTCATCAGTGCTCATACCCTAGGTGGGGTTGGCAAAAGGGCCTTTCTGTGTGGAGGTTGCATGTTCTCCCCGTGTCCCCTAGGGTAGATACCCTCACAAAAACATGCTGTAATCCTGGACTCTAGACTGCCTCCCCCTGGCCAGCCGGGGTGCCTGATGGAGGGGACAGTAACTGTCCCCTCCATCAGGCACCCCTAACCAGGAAAACTCCCCTCTGTCAGGTGAAAAGAAGGCAGATTGGACTCCTCATGCATTGAAGGAAGCATGGGGCCAGTCCGCTTCCTCCTCAGGTTGGCGGAGGGTGTGTAGAGCCCAGGATCACATTAGGAATTGGCACTGGGTGAAAAAATGGGTTACAAAATTCGTGGGAGAAAAATTAAATTAAAAGAAAAATGGTGCTGAAATCCCTTAGGGGGAGCTGTCCCAAGGGAGCTCTCCATGGTGCTGAAATCCCTTAGGGGGAGCTGTCCCAAGGGGAGCTCTCCATGGTGCTGAAATCATTTAAGGGAGTTGTCCAAAGGGGGCTCTCCGTGGTGCTGAAATGCCTTAGGGGGAGCTGTCTCAAGGGGAGCTCTCCATGGTGCTGAAATCCCTTAGGGGGAGCTGTCCCAAGGGGAGCTCTCCGTGGTGCTGAAATCCCTTAGGGGGAGCTGTCCCAAGGGGAGCTCTCCATGGTGCTGAAACTCGCCCTCTCCAGGGTGCTGAAGCTGTAAGACTCTCCAAGAGACTCCATTCAGGAGAGGGCTTTGAATTTTATACTTTTTAAAGGGGAATTCCACCCATTTTCAACATTTTTTTTTCTGAGAGTGTACAAATGCAGCCAAATGAACCCGTCAGGGTTCATTTGGTTGCATTTGTACACTTTTTCTAAAGAAAGATTTTGTACACTCTCACTAAGGAAACTCTCTTTAGTTTCTTTCGTCTTGCGTCTTGTGCAGTGTTGGTCAATATTACTTAGGAAAGTAACTTCTTTATTTTACTCGTTACCCCTTAGACAAAGTAATAGCATTACTTTAATTATTACTGGAATCAAAGAGTAATATATTACATATTACTTTATTACTTTCCCAAGTTCTCAACTCCCACCTTTGAAAATATAGAGAAGTACAACATAATCTGTTTAGCGAGCTCTTTTTAGAATTGAATCCAATTTATTGGAATAATAATAGTCTCTTTGTCTCTTTGACTTTTTAAACTTTTTCACAATTGTTTTCAAAGACAGTTGAGGTCTTTGAGGTATTTAAGCTTGCCACATGTGTCATGCGTAGCCTTGCGATGTGTTTTGTATAAGCACTGTGCCCGGTGCGCCGGCATCATAGCGACACCATTTGATCTTTGCCATATAACGATATATTGATACAAGTTCGACTTGACTGTCTGACTACACAAGTTGTGCTGAAGCTTTGCAGGTTAGTTATTGAGGTGTGTGTGTGTGTGTGTGTGTGTGTGTGTGTGTGTGTGTGTGAGTGAGTGAGTGAGTGAGTGAGTGAGTGAGTGAGTGAGTGAGTGAGTGAGTGAGTGAGTGAGGTGTGTGTGTGTGTGTGTGTGTGTGTGTGTGTGTGTGTGTGTGTGTGTGTGTGTGTGTGTGTGTGTGTGTGTGTGTGTGTGTGTGTGTGTGGACAGCGAAAGAGATGAAGTGGGGGTGGGATGGGGGTTGGTGCGGGATCTCATGTATCTCATTGGGCCCCTTGGAAAAAAAAAATATTTGCCCACCCCTGGTCTAGCAGTACCTTCATGAGATGACTCATGGTGTTCTTCACCTCCTCCATGGCCGGTCTCTCGGCAGGGTCTTTGTCCCAGCAGCGGCACATCAGGTCCTCGATGGGCTCTGGGAGGTCCTTGATCAGCGGGGGACGAGTGCCTGCAACAACAATAACATTATTAGCTCATAGGGTGCCATTTTGACACGCCTTCTCCTCCCTCTTTTAGTCGGGGATGCCAGCTACGTGGATCCAAGGTAATAGAGGAAACGCACAAACACCAGGGGTTG
Source organism: Benthosema pterotum (assembly GCA_039105355.1). Classification (NCBI taxonomy): domain Eukaryota; kingdom Metazoa; phylum Chordata; class Actinopteri; order Myctophiformes; family Myctophidae; genus Benthosema; species Benthosema pterotum. The sequence continues at coordinate 42,273,515 of CM076980.1, read as the reverse complement.
ACACTAACACTTGCCCATTGCCCAGGGCAAATAAAAAAAAATGGTGGGGCAAGTGAAGACTGCTACCTGGGTCCGTGTACTTTTCGGCCGTTCAGGATTCTGTTTTATACTTGTTAAATTTAAAATCAGAATACACTCCAAAACGGCCCGTTTCGGTATTCTGTTTTGAAAACAACATTTAGAGTTGTGAATTGTAAGAGCAACATACGACCCGTTTCCAGGTTCTAATTGTTGTGGTTCAAATCAGAAACACAATTTAAATCGCTCGCTCCTCTGGCGAGGAGGCGAAGCAGATCCTGAAATCTGTTTTGTGTCCGCTGCTGCCACCCCCCCCCCTCCTCCGTGCTGAGGGCGGAGGCGTGGCACGGAGCTCTTGATTGACAGCTCGGTTACTGCTGCAGTTACTACAAGGAGACACACGCGGCGCTGTTGGTACTGGCAGTTGATATAATAAATTACTATGAGTAGACAATATTATTATACATTTATCCTTTATATTTAGATTTTATTTATACCATTTAGCAGTGCCGTTAATAAATTTAATAAATTAGTCTGCATTTAATGCATATTAATACAGTGCTGTTATTACATTCTGATTAGACATTGATGATTGATGCATCCTCCTCTGTGTCAACTCTTAATTAATGAAGTAATAGAGACAGATAGACATTTTAAAGAGGCCTACCCGGGACCTCGTCATCTGTGTCATTAATCATTATTATGCAACGCGTTATGTTACAGGTAGGCCTGTTTATTTGTTCAATTAAGTGTTTTGGGCCGCCATGGTGCCAAAGGTGCCAAACTAATCATTGAAGTAATGTAGTCTGTATACATTTATCCTTTATCATTTAGATTATATTTATGACTGCTGCTGTTATTACAAATTAGGGGTGGGACTTGATTAAAATTTTTGATCTAATTAATTTGAAACTTTGTAATTAATTAATCTCAATTAATCGCATACCAATATTTGACCCAAGAAGCATTTTTTAGACAATTAAAACATGTAGGTAGTGTGTGTGAGTGGGTTTTTCTAAATCAAAACTGTGTCCACACTGTGACATGTTATGTTGATGGTGAGTGTTAAAGATAGTGTTAGTAATTTCCGACCAATGGGAGGACGTAACAGTGGGAGTTCGGATCAATGGCAGCCCTTATTGGTTACCCTGATCGGCTTCTTCTCCCGTTGTGTGCACCGCTATGATCGGTACACATGAAATCTGGCCACTGAAAAAGGTTCTGTGGAGCAAAATCTATGTGCGATTAAAATAGATTAATTTTGTTAATCGCGTTATTGTTTCTGTAATTAATTAATCTCAATTAATCAGTTAAAGTCCCAGCCCTATTACAAATACATTGGCGTTAGCGGCATTTTGATCTTAACGGGTCATAACCAGCCACAGAGCTATTATTTCTACCTACTGGTAGCCTATACAGCGCACACTGCAGCGAGGGCGTGATCATGGTGTCACGGATGGACCACAGTGACAGACAGTAGGCCTACAGTAGTCCGAGGAGATGCAATTGGCTAGGACAATTGCAAAACAGCATCAAGTGGGTCCCCTGGTTGTTGCGGATGTGCACGTCCAAACTCATTCAAATTCAATGATGATGTATTTAATATTTAATTCAAATGTAGGTTCCGGTATTCATTCACTAGGTATTAGACCACACATCATAGGCTGTTGCGCACGTGTGTGCGCGCTTACACACACACACACACACACACACACACACACACACACACACACACACACACACACACACACACACACACACACACACACACACACACACACACACACACACACACACACGATTTTATAGACACTATCTATAGCCTACCATCTTCCACAAAGTTGGCTAGAATGTTGAAAACAATCTGATGATGAGCCCCGGTGAGGCATTACTCCTATTCATTTACTTCAATGCCTAGTTCGGTTGGCACCTTGGCGGCCCAAGTGGCGCACCTCATAAACACTTAATTGAATAACGAATACACTATAAACATAGCGGGTTGCATAACAATGACACACATGATGATGGTGGGACACTTACCCTATATGTTAAATACAAAGTAGACTTACTTGTTTAGCATGTTAATTAATTAGAAAGTTTAGTATTCATTGTCTGTCTGTCTTGTCTGTTCGTCTGTCTGTCTCTATTATTTTTTTTTAATTACTTAAGAGTTGACATGAATGTAATAACAGCCCTGCACACATGTGTTAATATGCAACCAAAAAGTGGGGTAATTTATTTGAAATTACGGCAGGATAAATGTATAATAATATTGTCTACTCTAATTCAATAATTCATAATATCATCTGCCAGTACCAACAGCGCCGCGTGTGTCTCCTTGTAGTAACTGCAGCAGTAACCGAGCTGTCAATCAAGAGCTCCGTGCCACGCCTCCGCCCTCAGCACGGAGGAGGGGGGGGGGGGGTGGCAGCAGCGGAGTGCGGACACAAAACAGATTTCAGGATCTGCTTCGCCTCCTCGCCAGAGGAGCGAGCGATTTAAATTGTGTTTCTGATTTGAACCACAACAATTAGAACCTGGAAACGGGTCGTATGTTGCTCTTACAATTCACAACTCTAAATTTTGTTTTCAAAACAGAATACCGAAACGGGCCGTTTTGGAGTGTATTCTGATTTTAAATTTAACAAGTATAAAACAGAATCCTGAACGGCCGAAAAGTACACGGACCCACCTGGATGCCCGATCGGTCAAGTGTGCGACTTAGTGCACTATAACACAACACAAGATAAATTTGTCTTGAAGGCAGTCATTGCACTCTGCCTCTGTGTCTTTCTCTGCTTTCTAGCAATCCACAATTCCAGGCTGGATTTGGGAAACAAAACAGGCAAATTAACATACACATCAAAATGACCATTAATCTTCTACAGTGTAGACCTGGGCTAATTAAGATGATGAATTTTAACTCTTGAGAGCGTAAAAATGAAACCAAATGGACCCGCAAGGGTCCATTTGGTTTCGTTTTTACGTTCTCAAGAGTTACATCTGGTTAACCAACTTAACTGGGGACCACCTGGAACCTGGGGGGCAAGTGACCATGACCTGAGGGCAAGCAGAACCTGACTTGCACTTGCCCGATGGGCAAGTGCCTCGGAGACCTTTGTGTCAACCCCTGAACACTGTGGCCCTCATTTATCAAAGGAGCGCATATTCGTCCCCAAATTTCAACGTGGGTTTTGGAGTGCACGCATGTCCACACGGCATATAATCAAGCGATCGCAAACAGCTGATTCCTTCCTAATTTCCTTCCTACAACGATAAATGTGACGGCAGAAATCAACCTGACACGCCCCTTGGAAACAGGCCGCTCCTCTGTTTGTTTGCGACATGAACAACTGCAATACGACCAGCAACCATGGTGACGGGGGAGAAAAAATTAATGCGTGGATCTGGTATTTTGGAATCTGGTATTTTGCAATAGCTAAAGTGTAACATAATGTGTTGAACACCAAAACGCGTTCAGGAGACAAATGGTTAAATCCCGACCCCCCGCGATCCCAACGTCGCTATTGGATGAAGAAGAAGAAGCGGACACCGCCAGCAGGTCAGCAAGAAAAATTAAAATGAAACCATTTTTCATTTTACCGCTCTCAAGAGTTAGATTATATTTGCATTGGCAAGTCAGGGTCACCGGGCAACTAGTAGACGCATATACATGCAGGGTTCCCGTACTGAATGAGTTAAAGGGGAACTCCACCCATTTTCAACATTTTAATATGTCATTAATATACCTTAGAGATGTTGTGTACATGTTCAAAAATTTCCCCCAATTCTGTATTTCCTAAAAATGGAGGTCTGAAAAAATCATTAACATGGTGAAATACATCTGATGACATTATCAAGATGTATTTCACCATGTTAACAGTTTTCGTGCCGTGGAAATGGATCTACGTCACCCGTTATCATTATGATTTACAGTAACAACTGATGCCGCTGACGTTACGCTACTTGACGTGACGTTACTTACCGGCGCCGGTTTAATACGATCCCCATGCTAACAGCAGCTAGCAGCGACCGCAGCGACCATTGCTAGACCATAATAAGGGACGGACCAACCCGGAAACGGAAGTGTGTGTCCGTCAACTAACTTGTCCGTCGGGAAACATGGACCGAAATATGAAATATGACTTTTAGATGAAAATCGCTGGCACTGGCGACCTCCAAAAATATGAAAAAGGGCTGGCACTGAGAGAGTTAATGATTTTTCTTTCAGACCCCTTTTTTCTGAGAGGGTACAAATGGAACCAAAAATTTTTAGTTCACATTTGTATCCTCTCAGGAAAAAAAACATGAAAATGGGTGGAATTCCCCTTTAATGTGTTGCCAGTTATTTGGGGGCCGAACGCACACCACCCCCACGACGGTGCGATATCTTCACAACCCACTGGAGGTGCTCCCTAGAGCCGCCAAACCCCCACAACATACATGCGTGCTGGAAATCGGAGCTTTGGATCAGACACACACACAGAAGTTTTCTTGGAAGTGCAAGCTTTGCTCACAAAGCAGCCATCCCTAATTGATTCCACAGGCCCATGTGGCCAGCAGGTATGATACAGATAAAAAATAAAAAAGTCCTTGGGTGACCCTGTTGTTGGCTGCACTTGTACACTCCCCCCCACCCCATGGGACCACTGTCCCACATACAAGCGCGGCAAAGCCAGTAATGAATGGACCCTCGCCACGGCAACCTGCCCTAACCTTCGGGAATAAATAAAGATCACCGGCGTACGGTGTATACTGTATATATATGCATGATGGATCCCATGATGGTAGATTGTTCCAAAATGCACTCACGGAGCAAACCTTTGGCTCCTTTTATAAGTACGAGATCTACTTGTGTATGTGTATGAAGCGAACCTCCCCAGCGCGTTTCCTATGGGCCGGATTCCATACGTTATCCGGTTGAGTATTCAGCTCCCAACATTGGACAGGGACGGATGTAACATTTCCCAATTGGGGGGACAGGAGAAAATGGTATGGGGGAGACTTCATACCATTTTCCCCATACCATTTTCGGTTACAGGACTTTTATTAGGCAAGTAAAGCATCAATAATAACATCAGTTGTTGTTGAAGTTGCAACAGACAGCATGCATAAAGCTAAAGGTCTGACTCAGAGAGTTTTCTGTTTTCAATGATGAAATGCTGTTGGTTTAGTGGTGCCACGATTGCAGGGTTATTTATGTTTTTTTTATTATTATTTTAGTTTAGTTTTAGTTAGTTTTGACATTGTATTTTCTAATTCAGTTTTTGGGTATAATTAGGGCCCGAGCACTGCAAAGCAAGTGCGAAGCCCTATTGATTCCGCAATGTTTATTATTGTTTCTTCTTTCTTTAACCGAAGTAAATCGCGTTTTTCGGCCGCATAACATACACGAAAAGTTGCGAAAGTTGGCACGCACGTTCCTAGTGGCGTAAATTTACGTATGGTAAAATTGTTAAAAGTGGGCGTGGCCTAAGTGTGCAACAGCGCCCCCTAGAAAACTTCGTGCCTCAAGCCCCGCCATACGGTTTGACGTACATCCACGAAAATCGGCACGCACCTGTATCATGTCGCAACTTAAAAAAAAGTCTCTTGGTGCCGCGTCCGAAACCGAACAGGAAGTCGGTTATTTCAAAATAAAGGCTGCGTTTTGGTGCAATTTAGGCCATTTCCACATGTCGCATTTTGGCGAACTCGTCGGAGCGGGGGGTCCGTTCGGAAAAAAAATCGCTCGGCAAGCAGAAAAGACGTTGACGATGAAAAGTTATTAAAATCGTGAGTTTTCGTAAAACGGCGCCACCGTGGCGGAGCGCCAAACTTCGCCGCCAAACAGGAAGTGGTACTTGCACCTGATTGGTCGATACTATTTTCTGCCATAACTCCTCAATGCTATGTCATAGAGACATATGGGTGGTAGCAATGGATTCGTTATTGAGTCCCTGACGCGTCCTGACGTTGATTGGTGTAACTTAGCCCTGCCCCCTCTTCTGATTGGTCGGTACTATTTCCTGCCATAACTCCTCAATGCTATGTCATAGAGACATATGGGTGGTAGCATTAGACTCGGTATGGCGTCCCTGACCCGTCCCTGACGTTGATTGGTGTAACTTAGCCCCGCCCCCTCTTCTGATTGGTCGATACTATTTCCTGCCATAACTCCTCAATGCTATGTCATAGAGACATATGGGTGGTAGCAATGGATTCGGTATTGAGTCCCCGACATTCTGATTGGTATCGACCAATCAGAAGAGGGGCCCCGCCCCTGTACTTGCACCTGATTGGTCGATACTATTTTCTGCCATTCCGCAATGTTTATTATTGTTTCTTCTTTCTTTAACCGAAGTAAATCGCGTTTTTCGGCCGCATAACATACACGAAAAGTTGCGAAAGTTGGCACGCACGTTCCTAGTGGCGTAAATTTACGTATGGTAAAATTGTTAAAAGTGGGCGTGGCCTAAGTGTGCAACAGCGCCCCCTAGAAAACTTCGTGCCTCAAGCCCCGCCATACGGTTTGACGTACATCCACGAAAATCGGCACGCACCTGTATCATGTCGCAACTTAAAAAAAAGTCTCTTGGTGCCGCGTCCGAAACCGAACAGGAAGTCGGTTATTTCAAAATAAAGGCTGCGTTTTGGTGCAATTTAGGCCATTTCCACATGTCGCATTTTGGCGAACTCGTCGGAGCGGGGGGGTCCGTTCGAAAAAAAAATCGCTCGGCAAGCAGAAAAGACGTTGACGATGAAAAGTTATTAAAATCGTGAGTTTTCGTAAAACGGCGCCACCGTGGCGGAGCGCCAAACTTCGCCGCCAAACAGGAAGTGGTACTTGCACCTGATTGGTCGATACTATTTTCTGCCATAACTCCTCAATGCTATGTCATAGAGACATATGGGTGGTAGCAATGGATTCGGTATTGAGTCCCCGACATTCTGATTGGTATCGACCAATCAGAAGAGGGGCCCCGCCCCCTGTACTTGCACCTGATTGGTCGATACTATTTTCTGCCATAACTCCACAATGCTATGTCATAGAGACATATGGGTGGCAGCATTGGACTGCGTAATCAGTCCCTGACGCGTCCCAGACGTTGATTGGTGTAACTTAGCCCCGCCCCCTCCTCTGATTGGTCGATACTATTTTCTGCCATAACTCCTCAATGCTTTGTCATAGAGACATATGGGTGGTAGCATTGGACTGCGTAATCAGTCCCTGACGCGTCCCTGACGTTGATTGGTGTAACTTAGCCCCGCCCCCTCCTCTGATTGGCTGATACTATTTTCTGCCATAACTCCTCAATGCTATGTCATAGAGACATAAGGGTGGTAGCATTAGACTCGGTATGGCATCCCTGACCCGTCCCTGACGTTGATTGGTGTAACTTAGCCCCGCCCCTCTTCTGATTGGTCAATACTATTTTCTGCCATAACTCCACAATGCTATTTCATAGAGACATATGGGTGATAGCAATGAACTCGGTAAGGAGTCCTTGACGCGTCCCTGACGTTGATTGGTGTAACTTAGCTCGCCCCCTCCTCTGATTGGCTTATACTATTTTCTGCCTTAACTCCTCAATGCTATGTCATAGAGACATAATGGAGGTATCTTTCGACTCGGTATGGAGTCCCTGACATTCATTGGTGTAACTTAGCCCCGCCCCCTCTTCTGATTGGTTGATACTATTTCCTGCCATAACTCCTCAATGCTATGTCATAGAGACATAATGGAGGTATCTTTGGACTCGGTATGGAGTCCCCTATACTTAGCGTTAGCATTTCTTAGCATTATTAGCATTACTTAGCATTACTTAGCATTCCCACATTACTTTGCATTACTTAACATTAATAGCTATACTTAGCATTAGCAGTACTTACCATTATTGGCGTTATTATTGGCATTTCACAATGATTAGCATTACTCATCTTTATCATTGTTAGCATTTTCACAATAGTTAACATTACTTGGCATTATTAACTATACTTAGCATTTACATTAGTTAGCATTATTAACTATACTTAGCATTACCATTACTTAGTAGTATTAGCATTTTCACAAAACTTAACATTACTTTGCATTGTTTAGCATTACTTAGCATTAACATTACTGAGCATCATTAAAATACTTATCATTAGCATTAGTTAGCATTATTAACTATAATTAGCATTAACATTGCTTAAAATTATTAACCATAATTAGCATTAACATTGCTTAAAATTATTACCTATACTTAGCATTAGCATTACTTAGCATTATTAGCATTACTTAACATTATTAACATTTTCACAATACGTAGCATTACTTACCATTATTAACACGATGGGCGCCCTGGACTGCTTTTATTTTGAAATCCACTAGATGGCGCCATTACCCTTCAGCACCATTGAAATCCATGGGGGATGCATGTAAGAACCTTCAGATATCACATGATCAACATAGCATGCCGCCCCCCCTCCACTCTAACTGCCACCCACCCCCCCACCTAGTGGCTGGTGCTGTCACTGCAGTGAGGAATACATGTGAGGACATGTTTTGAGAGAGACAAAGCAAGATTTTTTTCTCCCCCCTCCCAATAATATTGCAATCAATCAGTCATCATCCCAGAGCCCATTATTTATTTTGCATTTTAGGCACGGACCACCATTTGCTATTGAGTGTAGTTTCTTGGACCAAAAACTAATTCTTTTACATTTTTTTAAGTGGTCCTGGGACCACCAGTGGTCCCTGAGAGGACTCCAGGTGGTCCCCAGCTAAATGTTGGACAGTCTAACCAAATGAACCCTTATAGATCTACATTTTCTAATCAACCAGTGGTCCAGGGAGGATTCCTGGTGGTCCCCAGCCAAATAGTTTGTAACCAAATGGACCCTTAGGTCTTGTACATTTTCTAATCCACAAGTGGTCCCTGAGAGGATTCCTGGTGGTCCCCAGCCAAATGATGGACAGTTTGTAATGAAATGCACCCTTATAGACTGTAAGGGTCCATTTGGTCACAAACTGTGAACAACATCCATGTAATCAACATCCATGTAATCTACCAGTGGTCCCTGAGAGGCTTCCAGGTGGTCCCCAGACAAATGGCTGGGGACCACCTGCCAAATGATGGACAGTTTGTAACCAAGTGGACCCTTATAGTCTGTAAGGGTTCATTTCGTTATAAACTGTCCATCATTTGGCTGGGGACCACCTGGAAGCTTACAAAAGTTCCTCCAAAAAGTGAGTGTATAAGTTATACCGTTTCAAAGTTATCACCCGTCAAAATATATTTTTTTTGTTAATTTGATATATGCCCCCTTGGCCCCTGGTATTACCTTGGGAAACCAGCGGTGGCGCTCAAGGTGTTAACTGTACTTAGAATTAGCATTAGTTAGCATTATTAACTATACTTAGCATTATGTACATCAAACAAAGTTCTCTAGGGGGCGCTATTGCACAATTTAGCATTAGGCACCATACGTGAATTGTATCAGAGACTTTGAGTCTTTGGCATGTTAGCATTAGCATGTTAGCATGATAGCATTAACACGTCTACATTCTAATGTAAGAATTAGCCACAGCACTTGATACTATACATGCTTATGTTTTTAAAGTTCAACATTTATACTGAGATAAAAGCAAGCATTAGAAGAATGGTGAAACATTGGCTTGAGTTCATTTAATTTGTTCAGTTATTAAATTCATGTTATTACAATAAAAAACAAAAGCATTTGTTCAGTTATTGAAAAACAAAGTCAACATTTAACATTGAACTACTTGTTTTGTTTTGTTTTTCTATTTTTTTACACAAGTGTCAGGATGGGCATGAGCCAAAACAATAAACAAAAGCAACTAAACAACCACCATGACCTTTCCTAATAAAATAAACAGAAAATACAATCCAATGACCTAACTCCTAATAAAAAAAAAAAAACAGGAGAAAGATACGGGGGGGGGGGGGGGGGGGGGGGGGGGGCTAAGTTACACCAATGAAAGTCAAGGACGCAAAACTGAGTCCAATGATACCACCCTCATCTTTGTATGACATACCATTGAGTAGATATAGCAGAAAATAGTACTGACCAATCAGAAGAAAGGGGCGGGGCTAAGTTAGACCACAGAACGTCACGGACTCAAAATGCCTTGCCTCTGTTGAGACAAGGCATTTTGCCTCAACAACACTTCACTTGCCTCAAGTGAAGAAGACATTCAGAACCGCAGACAGCTCCTCTCTATGCTCAGGAGGTAGTACTATATGACTCCCCTCATTTGAGCTCCCCTCATTTCTTTGCTTGTCGGACTGGTTTATGTGTTCAGGAACCAGGGACAGTTCCCTGGCTGGGGATAAGTCAGTGTGCAAACTTCAGCACCGCAAAAAGCTCATTTCTCAGCTGACTGTGTGGGATTTACCACTTCAGCACCATGGAAAGCGGAGAGCTCCCTGGCTCATGATTCATGTCCCTTGAGGAGTGTGTGTGTGTGTGTGTGTGTGTGTGTGTGTGTGTGTGTGTGTGTGTGTGTGTGTGTGTGTGTGTGTGTGTGTGTGTGTGTGTGTGTGTACCCCACAATTGTGGGGTAAAAGGAGTTACACATAAAAATAACCGCGCCCAAACGCACCCCTCTTTTCATCTCTCTCTACCGCCTCTGTTCTGATGCAACTGCTGTGTCATGTTGTTGGGAGGACTAAAGGCTTTGCATCAGGCATGTCAGAGCCTCAGGATGAGAGAGAGAGAGAGAGAGAGAGAGAGAGAGAGAGAGAGAGAGAGAGAGAGAGAGAGAGAGAGAGAGAGAGAGAGAGAGAGAGAGAGAGAGAGACTGCAGGGGTTCAAACTTTTTTTGCATGCTGGGCGATCCAAAACCTCCCCTCTTTCCAGAACCATTAGTACACATGCATTTTCAGCCTTTTATAGAGTTTAATAAAAGCTTCAGGGTGGGCTAACAGTCAAAATAATAAACAAAATAAAACTGAACAGGGGCATCCTAATCTTACCTAACAAAATCAAATAAACAAAAATACATTTCACTAACCTAACTCCTAACCAGAACCAGGAAAAAACATGTTAAAAGTAAAGACTACCCACCCCTACCGAAACCAGGCTGTAAAAAAATAATTCAATTCATTTGTTAAATAGAGACGTATTTGTCAATAGATCATACATATAAAATTGCAGTTAATGTTATAAACAGTACACCCTTGTAATTTCTGTTGATCAGAAAGTATATCAATGTGTAAAATCCAAACCCTATTCTTCATTGTCGTTTTCAAATGGGGTACACTTAAAAGAACATACAACCCCTTCGTGGTCACTGAAATATGTTGGCAACACTATTGCCTCTATTTCATACCGTGTTGTTTTCACATACACATGATCAATTAATGTTCCTTTCTCTGTTGTCGGTTGTGTGACAAGCTGAACATACCCTTTGTCTGTCATAAATTTGCAGACTGTTGATGACTTCATAATATCATCGTTGAAATCTCCTATGACAGCTATTGTGCTATTTATTGGATCTAGCCAATCAAGCAACTTGAAAAGGTGTTCTTTAAACAAAGACATGCGATAAGACGGTGGTCGATATATTAACGCAAGTACAATGTTATAAGTAACACAATTGTAAACCAAACATTCTATGTTAACATTTGGTACTTTTAGAATGTTGTATGCAAAAGTATCTGCGCAATACAAGCCAACTCCACCATGTTGTTGTCCTTGCAATTCAACCATTGCTGGGTTCCTACTACTGTAACACAAACTCCTTGGAGAACTATGAAAATGATAACCATCCATTTGCACTGCTTCAAATGTGGAAGAAGCAGGGAGCCATGTTTCTGTCACAGCAATACAGTTAAGTGGCAAATTCTGTGTGCGCAATGCCAATTCGGCTACATGTTGAGTCAAATTTTGAACATTCATCAAGAACACATTAAAATTGTTTGGGTTCAATGTTTCTATGTGTGGCTTGTCAGATAGGAAAGGGGACATACTCTGAATTGCATCTTTAACCTCATTCCTACAATATATGCTTTTTGCTTCAAATTCTTGAATTATCAACCCTTCCAAAGTTCTCACACGACTTAGTGCCACATATGCCTGCCCTGCAGAAAATATTTTTTTAAGACAAACAACAGCTCGATCAACAGTGATACCTTGCACTTTATGAACGGTGCAAGCCCACGCAAGTTTAAGAGGGAACTGACGTCGCATCCCACCTTTTTTGGTAGCCCTTTCTTCCTCAGGTTCAATACCTGTAGAACCCTGCTGTGCCTCTATTGCCACACTTGAGGATTTCCTCCTTTGCATACCAACCCGATCATCATCAAATTTCACATAAACCGTTTTGGGAAAACTGTCATCGTCTGAAGGAACTATGTGGGTCACGGTACCACATACGCCATTGACCAGGCCATCTGCAACATCCACATTTTTACACAGCATTACACGGGCATTTTCCCCAACAGCAGCTGTTCTGCCAGACACGTATTTTTGGTGTTGGTGTGATGTCCACTTTTTAATTCCAGCTCCCCTGTTTTTTTTACTATTTACATAATCTTGAGCATCTATCGTGATGACTTCGGGACATGTATTTAATAGCTGCTCAATATTATGCTGATTTACCTGTTTATTTGTGGGAAAAAATGTGTAAAGCTGAGCTGAGTTCACCTGTTTCACATTGTTTCAATATTTGAATGTCACTGTCTAACATTGCTACCACCCATATGTCTCTATGACAAAGCATTGAGGAGTTATGGCAGAAAATAGTATCGACCAATCAGAGGAGGGGGCGGGGCTAAGTTACACCAATCAACGTCTGGGACGCGTCAGGGACTGATTACGCAGTCCAATGCTGCCACCCATATGTCTCTATGACATAGCATTGTGGAGTTATGGCAGAAAATAGTATCGACCAATCAGGTGCAAGTACAGGGGGCGGGGCCCCTCTTCTGATTGGTCGATACCAATCAGAATGTCGGGGACTCAATACCGAATCCATTGCTACCACCCATATGTCTCTATGACATAGCATTGAGGAGTTATGGCAGGAAATAGTATCGACCAATCAGAGGAGGGGGCGGGGCTAAGTTACACCAATCAACGTCAGGGACGGGTCAGGGACGCCATACTGAGTCTAATGCTACCACCCATATGTCTCTATGACATAGCATTGAGGAGTTATGGCAGGAAATAGTATCGACCAATCAGAAGAGGGGGCAGGGCTAAGTTACACCAATCAACGTCAGGGACGCGTCAGGGACTCAATAACGAATCCATTGCTACCACCCATATGTCTCTATGACATAGCATTGAGGAGTTATGGCAGAAAATAGTATCGACCAATCAGGTGCAAGTACCACTTCCTGTTTGGCGGCGAAGTTTGGCGCTCCGCCACGGTGGCGCCGTTTTACGAAAAACTCACGATTTTAATAACTTTTCATCGTCAACGTCTTTTCTGCTTGCCGAGCGATTTTTTTTTCGAACGGACCCCCCCGCTCCGACGAGTTCGCCAAAATGCGACATGTGGAAATGGCCTAAATTGCACCAAAACGCAGCCTTTATTTTGAAATAACCGACTTCCTGTTCGGTTTCGGACGCGGCACCAAGAGACTTTTTTTTAAGTTGCGACATGATACAGGTGCGTGCCGATTTTCGTGGATGTACGTCAAACCGTATGGCGGGGCTTGAGGCACGAAGTTTTCTAGGGGGCGCTGTTGCACACTTAGGCCACGCCCACTTTTAACAATTTTACCATACGTAAATTTACGCCACTAGGAACGTGCGTGCCAACTTTCGCAACTTTTCGTGTATGTTATGCGGCCGAAAAACGCGATTTACTTCGGTTAAAGAAAGAAGAAACAATAATTAAAGCTGCAAGCAGCGATTTACGGGCCCTCGATCGTGCAAGTTTCGGGCAAATATCGGCCAATCAGAAAAGGGGACGCGGCTAAGTCACAAGGAGCCAATACATAGTCCAATGATGTCACCCATATGTCTCTATGACATAGCATTGAGGAGTTATGGCAGGAAATAGTATCGACGAATCAGAGGAGGGGGCGGGGCTAGGTTACACCAATCAACGTCAGGGACGCGTCAGGGACTCATTACCCAGTTCAATGCTGCCAGCCATATGTCTCTATGACATAGCATTGTGGAGTTATGGCAGAAAATAGTATCGACCAATCAGGTGCAAGTACAGGGGGCGGGGCCCCTCTTCTGATTGGTCAATACCAATCAAGACGTCAGGGACTCATTACCGGGTCCCATGATGCCAGCCATATGTCTCTATGACATAGCAGTGAGGAGTTATGGCAGAAAATAGTATCGACCAATCAGGTGCAAGTACCACTTCCTGTTTGGCGGCGAAGTTTGGCGCTCCGCCACGGTGGCGCCGTTTTACGAAAACTCACGATTTCCATAACTTTTCATCGTCAACGTCTTTTCTGCTTGCCGAGCGATTTTTTTTTCCGAACGGACCCCCCCGCTCCGACGAGTTGGCCAAAATGCGACATGTGGAAATGGCCTGAATTGCACCAAAACGCAGCCTTTATTTTGAAATAACCGACTTCCTGTTCGGTTTCGGACGCGGCACCAAGAGACTTTTTTTTAAGTTGCGACATGATACAGGTGCGTGCCGATTTTCGTGGCTGTACGTCAAACCGTATGGTGGGGCTTGAGGCACGAAGTTTTCTAGGGGGCGCTGTTGCACAATTAGGCCACGCCCACTTTTAACAATTTCACCATACGTAAATGTTGACCACTAGGAACGTGCGTGCCAATTTTCGCAACTTTTCGAGTAAGTTATGCGGCCGAAAAACGCGATTTACTTTGGAAACAAAGAAAGAATAATAATCCTTACGGTTTCAATAGGGCTTCGCACTTGCTTTGCAGTGCTCGGGCCCTAATAAACATTGCGGAATCAATAGGGCTTCGCACTTGCTTTGCATGGACAGTTTATAACGAAATGAACCCTTACAGACTATAAGGGTCCACTTGGTTACAAACAGTCCATCATTTGGCTGGGGACCACCTGGAAGCTTACAAAAGTTCCTCCAAAAAGTGAGTGTATAAGTTATACCGTTTCAAAGTTATCACCCGTCAAAATATATTTTTTTTGTTAATTTGATATATGCCCCCTTGGCCCCTGGTATTACCTTGGGAAACCAGCGGTGGCGCTCAAGGTGTTAACTATACTTAGAATTAGCATTAGTTAGCATTATTAACTATACTTAGCATTATGTACATCAAACAAAGTTCTCTAGGGGGCGCTATTGCACAATTTAGCATTAGGCACCATACGTGAATTGTATCAGAGACTTTGAGTCTTTGGCATGTTAGCATTAGCATGTTAGCATTAACACGTCTACATTCTAATGTAAGAATTAGCCACAGCACTTGATACTATACATGCTTATGTTTTTAAAGTTCAACATTTATACTGAGATAAAAGCAAGCATTAGAAGAATGGTGAAACATTGGCTTGAGTTCATTTAATTTGTTCAGTTATTAAATTCATGTTATTACAATAAAAAACAAAAGCATTTGTTCAGTTATTGAAAAACAAAGTCAACATTTAACATTGAACTATTTGTTTTGTTTTTTCTATTTTTTTACACAAGTGTCAGGATGGGCATGAACCAAAACAATAAACAAAAGCAACTAAACAACCACCATGACCTTTCCTAATAAAATAAACAGAAAATACAATCCAATGAGCTAACTCCTAATAAAAAAACAGGAGAAAGATACGGGGGGGGGGGGGGGGGGGGGGCTAAGTTACACCAATAAAAGTCAAGGACGCAAAACTGAGTCCAATGATACCACCCTCATCTTTGTATGACATACCATTGAGTAGATATAGCAGAAAATAGTACTGACCAATCAGAAGAAAGGGGCGGGGCTAAGTTAGACCACAGAACGTCACGGACTCAAAATGCCTTGCCTCTGTTGAGACAAGGCATTTTGCCTCAACAACACTTCACTTGCCTCAAGTGAAGAAGACATTCAGAACCGCAGACAGCTCCTCTCTATGCTCAGGAGGTAGTACTATATGACTCCCCTCATTTGAGCTCCCCTCATTTCTTTGCTTGTCGGACTGGTTTATGTGTTCAGGAACCAGGGACAGTTCCCTGGCTGGGGATAAGTCAGTGTGCAAACTTCAGCACCGCAAAAAGCTCATTTCTCAGCTGACTGTGTGGGATTTACCACTTCAGCACCATGGAAAGCGGAGAGCTCCCTGGCTCATGATTCATGTCCCTTGAGGAGTGTGTGTGTGTGTGTGTGTGTGTGTGTGTGTGTGTGTGTGTGTGTGTGTGTGTGTGTGTGTGTGTGTGTGTGTGTACCCCACAATTGTGGGGTTAAAAGGAGTTACACATAAAAATAACCGCGCCCAAACGCACCCCTCTTTTCATCTCTCTCTACCGCCTCTGTTCTGATGCAACTGCTGTGTCATGTTGTTGGGAGGACTAAAGGCTTTGCATCAGGCATGTCAGAGCCTCAGGAGAGAGAGAGAGAGAGAGAGAGAGAGAGAGAGAGAGAGAGAGAGAGAGAGAGAGAGAGAGAGAGAGAGAGAGAGAGAGAGAGAGAGAGAGAGAGAGAGAGAGAGAGAGAGAGAGACTGCAGGGGTTCAACATCTTTTTTTGCATGCTGGGCGATCCAAAACCTCCCCTCTTTCCAGAACCATTAGTACACATGCATTTTCAGCCTGTTATAGAGTTTAATAAAAGCTTCAGGGTGGGCTAACAGTCAAAATAATAAACAAAATAAAACTGAACAGGGGCATCCTAATCTTACCTAACAAAATCAAATAAACAAAAATACATTTCACTAACCTAACTCCTAACCAGAACCAGGAAAAAACATGTTAAAAGTAAAGACTACCCACCCCTACCGAAACCAGGCTGTAAAAAAATAATTCAATTCATTTGTTAAATAGAGACGTATTTGTCAATAGATCATACATATAAAATTGCAGTTAATGTTATAAACAGTACACCCTTGTAATTTCTGTTGATCAGAAAGTATATCAATGTGTAAAATCCAAACCCTATTCTTCATTGTCGTTTTCAAATGGGGTACACTTAAAAGAACATACAACCCCTTCGTGGTCACTGAAATATGTTGGCAACACTATTGCCTCTATTTCATACCGTGTTGTTTTCACATACACATGATCAATTAATGTTCCTTTCTCTGTTGTCGGTTGTGTGACAAGCTGAACATACCCTTTGTCTGTCATAAATTTGCAGACTGTTGATGACTTCATAATATCATCGTTGAAATCTCCTATGACAGCTATTGTGCTATTTATTGGATCTAGCCAATCAAGCAACTTGAAAAGGTGTTCTTTAAACAAAGACATGCGATAAGACGGTGGTCGATATATTAACGCAAGTACAATGTTATAAGTAACACAATTGTAAACCAAACATTCTATGTTAACATTTGGTACTTTTAGAATGTTGTTATGCAACAGTATCTGCGCAATACAAGCCAACTCCACCATGTTGTTGTCCTTGCAATTCAACCATTGCTGGGTTCCTACTACTGTAACACAAACTCCTTGGAGAACTATGAAAATGATAACCATCCATTTGCACTGCTTCAAATGTGGAAGAAGCAGGGAGCCATGTTTCTGTCACAGCAATACAGTTAAGTGGCAAATTCTGTGTGCGCAATGCCAATTCGGCTACATGTTGAGTCAAATTTTGAACATTCATCAAGAACACATTAAAATTGTTTGGGTTCAATGTTTCTATGTGTGGCTTGTCAGATAGGAAAGGGGACATACTCTGAATTGCATCTTTAACCTCATTCCTACAATATATGCTTTTTGCTTCAAATTCTTGAATTATCAACCCTTCCAAAGTTCTCACACGACTTAGTGCCACATATGCCTGCCCTGCAGAAAATATTTTTTAAGACAAACAACAGCTCGATCAACAGTGATACCTTGCACTTTATGAACGGTGCAAGCCCACGCAAGTTTAAGAGGGAACTGACGTCGCATCCCACCTTTTTTGGTAGCCCTTTCTTCCTCAGGTTCAATACCTGTAGAACCCTGCTGTGCCTCTATTGCCACACTTGAGGATTTCCTCCTTTGCATACCAACCCGATCATCATCAAATTTCACATAAACCGTTTTGGGAAAACTGTCATCGTCTGAAGGAACTATGTGGGTCACGGTACCACATACGCCATTGACCAGGCCATCTGCAACATCCACATTTTTACACAGCATTACACGGGCATTTTCCCCCAACAGCAGCTGTTCTGCCAGACACGTATTTTTGGTGTTGGTGTGATGTCCACTTTTTAATTCCAGCTCCCCTGTTTTTTTACTATTTACATAATCTTGAGCATCTATCGTGATGACTTCGGGACATGTATTTAATAGCTGCTCAATATTATGCTGATTTACCTGTTTATTTGTGGGAAAAATGTGTAAAGCTGAGCTGAGTTCACCTGTTTCACATTGTTTCAATATTTGAATGTCACTGTCTAACATTGGGGTACCTTTGGGATGTGTCCGTATTCTATTTAATAACCCAGAAAACACAGGGTCTTTTTGTCTGACAATTTCGTTCAGTTCAGCGACCTTAAACAGTGGAGACCACATGTCGACTCCGACATTGAAAATATAGAGGGGCTTCCCTTTCACTGGAGACAATTGATGGAAATCTCCAACAGCAATTATGCTAACATTTCCAAAAGGAGCAACACTTTGTTTTATCTGGCGTAGCCTACCATGAACATATGCCAATAGTTTATGGTCGACCATTGATATCTCGTCAATTATTACAATCTGCAAATCACTGTATTTGGCTCTCAATGAATTTAATTTTGCTTCGCCTAAAGGTGTGTAGGGTAACTGTGCATCTGTGCCTATGCTAAACGTGGTGTGGATAGTGGATGCCTGCAGATTGTAAGCAGCAATCCCTGTAGGAGCAGTTAAGAGCACACTAATGCTGTCAGGCTGGCGACACGCTGTTGACAATAACCTCATTGACTCATATTGAATGGCTTTTACCAAATGGCTTTTCCCAGTCCCCGCCCCACCTGTAATGAACGCATGAAATGGATCTGGATTTGTTTTGTTGATTTTGTCTAGGCACCACTGGCGTATTTTATAGAAAATGGACAATTGCATATCGTTTAGTGATCTTAGTAAAGCTAACCCCTCACTTCTGCACATTACGTTATTTTTTTTCTCCAAATGTGCTACGTCCTGCCTATTGACTGCTAGGTCTGGAATTGGGTCCTCATGTTCTTCCGCTATATGCCCTTGGTCTTTCTGTTCCTGCTCACGTTGTTTACGCTCCTCCTGACACTCTAAACGTTCCAATTCTTTCTCTGGGCACAACTCGCACCAGGCATCTTCCACTACACCCTCTCCTTCAACCAAGTTCTGGAGGTTTGCCAATTCATCTGCATCTATTTCTTCAAAATTGCTTCTATTTAAGTCAACAACAGATTTGACAGAGTGCATTGTTTTGTCACTAAACCTTACATGGCCATCCTTGTAAAACTGCTCAAAACTTTCAAACTTTGGAGGTTTTAGCTGCTTATCTATGCGGTATGGTAGAAACAACTGCAGAATACTTTGATGAAATGCTTCTGTGCTTTTTCTCTCAGAAAAGCGTGGATAACGCACAACTGCAGGCTGTGTTCGTGTTCTTTTCGTCACAGCCCCCAAGTTATTGTTTAATTGAAATGCTTTCTGGCAGTTTTCATCTTGATTTACAACACGGTATTCTGATGCAAATGTTGCCATACACATGTCATTGAAAGTGCTATCCCTCGGCCTATTCTTATAGCGATCAATGTCGTTAATCATCCACATGTTTTGACTGGTAAGATCACCCGATTCTGCTTTCTGCCTCAGAACGTTTATGGGCAAACTCATTTTTACTATATTGTCCCCTGTTGGCACAAATACAACGTTCCTTGAACATTCCTTCAAGTGCATATTGGTCAACCTATACACTGACTCTTGAGCAGACACATCTCGGTTGTGAAGGTAGACACTGCCTAGTTGTTTTAACGCATCTTTCGCACTAATAATATTACGTCTTTGGATGCTTCTTTTTGGGCTTGCGCTAAGAATAATCCCATCTCCCTTTCCCCTTTTGAAATATACGTGATGATGTACACTACACATGCATATGCGTCTGTGACATACTGGAGGTCCATATTTGCATTCCAAATGCTTAAGAGTTGTTTGTTGTACTGGTTAATCCAAATCTCATCAACCTGCCTTTTCAACACAATATGTGTATTACGGCCAAAGCGCTCATATGCAGCCTCAAAAATGTCTTGATTTATCCCTAAACTTTGAAAAAAATGTTCCACACTATCATAGCTGTTACTCTCATCTGTAAGCGCCTTCTTGATTGCCGTCAAAATTTCTGATGCCAAATCTTTTTTCATTCTTTCAGAATCTGTCTGACCCTTATTTGCACATGCACATGGTGTTACATCATCTTTTTTATCTACTTGACACTGGCATGTGTTTTTGCAATCTTCAGTCCCTTTTTCATGACATATAAATGTTCTAGCAGAAACTGGCCTGGGAAAATTGAAACGGCAAACAGTATTTTTCTTTTTACACGTTTTGGAATGATTCTTTGAATGCTGCTGCTGCGTAGATGTGACTTTTCCAACTGTGCTCATCGTTTTTTTGGCAATTCACATGTTACATATTTATCAATGAATTGAGTGACCTCTTCATCTGTATTTATACCAATACGTGGGGCACCCTCAATCCACAACAAACAATGTGTGTGCGGACTCCCTCTTTGCTGGAATTCGACCCTATAAAAATAATCTTTTATTTTGCCAACTGGATGCAATTCAGACATAAGCACCTCCTTCAAAAAAATATGCCACCGAAAATCAAACATTCTCGCTGCAGTGACGGGATTGCGGCGTAACAGATCACACCTGTCTGCCCACTCTAATTCTTCAGCTGTCTGCGTTCTACCTTCCTGCCTCAGAATAGTAGAAAGGAGATTTGTCCATCGCATGTCAGCAGAAGAAAAGGAACCAAACCAAGTAGGGATACCAAGCTGTCGCACACAAGCTAGAAGGTTTTTTTGTGCTGTCTGCCAAAAAGCTGGTGTGCCTCTAATAGGTTTGAGGAAGCGATACCCATCATCAAACTGCAATAATTGTTTTAAAGACTCTTGATCTTTCACCAGATCCTGACCTACTTTTTTACATACACTGGCATGCTTTCCTTTCCGTAATGCTATGGAAACACTTGACAAAACCTGTTGAAGCTCGGACATGTATTGAGCAAAAAATATATATTCTATATTTTGTGCAAACCTACCATCAGCAAGCAATATTCTATTATTAAAATAGCGTGACAATGTCAATGAATTGGCTCTGTGTGTATGGTATGTATTATTTCCCAGTGGGAACAACACTGGAAAGCATTTGGCTTCGTTATCTTTATCAGCCAACATGTGAACAGGATTATTCCCTTCTGCTGGTGCCAGATTCAATATGTGATCAAAATATTGATCCAGCGCTTCCTGGCCGATGTCAACAGGCATGAGACATGTATCCTGGAACATACCGTGTTGTTGTCTATCATGCAAAAGCTCATCTTCTCCTACATCTGGGGAAACTTCACCAGTAAGCTCATCTTTACTAACGTCTGTAGAAACTTCACCAGCAAGCTCATCTATACCAACATCCATGGAAGCTTCATGAATACGCTCATCTTTCCCACCATCTGTAGCAATGTTACCAGTAAGCTCATCTTCGCCAGCTGTAGAGGCTTGACCAAGTTCCGCATTAGCATCAATCTCCCCGACATGTTCTTGTTGCTCAAACTCATTTAGCCATGCTTCATTAAACACTACATCTTTATAATGCACATTTGAATTCTTAAATATTGCAAGGCTTGCCTTATGCGCATGGTGTCAACATACTGATATTGATAATGTCCTTTATAAGTTAGCTTACGCTTCAATTTTACAGCCAACAGGGATCCTTCCATATTTGAACGGGGAAGTAGATTGCTTGTCTGCACAAGATTAGCTGGAACACATGTCACTGGTCCATGCACTCCATTTTGCCCGCCTTTCGGTAAAGGCAACAATTTCAGAAATGGTATATGTAATGCAATTAAATGCTGTTCTAAGCTATTTAAACAAGCCAATTCTGGCGGAATGGCATCAACTCCCAATTTGTTCATTGAAGATTCGGCTGGCATTTTACCATTGCGAATCTTACCATGACATGTCCAACAAATCCAAAGCTGACCTCTAGCTGTATCCAACCACTGACAAGGCGTTTCACAGTCCTCATTACATTTATGTAAATAGTCTTCACTAATAACTTTCTCTGCAATTGAAGCTATTGCTTTAGTCTTAGTATAGTTATCTATTTTACATTCTGAACCTGCTTTCTAAACAACAATCTGTGGCAGACACAGCACACATATTCCGGTCCATTTTTTACTTTGTCTAAAAATGTCATCATAACAAATTCAAAGTCCTTTGACTTTTCTTTAATATTTCGCCTCTTCAATGTGGTTACCTCTTTAACACGCTGCTTATGTTCAAGACTTCCATGGTATTTCCTTATACTCATGCTCTTAACATGCAGCCTGTGTAACTCATTTTCATGGTACTTCCTCTTACTTGCTGATTTAACCTTCTCCCTATGTAACACATTGCCATGGTATTTACCTTTACTCATAGCTTTACTCATAGCTTTAACTTTCTCCCTGTGCAACACGTTGCCGTGGTATTTACTTTTTCTCATACCTTTACTCATAGCTTTAACTTTCTCCCTGTGCAACACGTTGCCGTGGTATTTACTTTTTCTCATACCTTTACTCATAGCTTTAACTTTCTCCCTGTGCAACACGTTGCCGTGGTATTTACTTTTACTCATACCTTTACTCATAGCTTTAACTTTTTCCCTATACAACACATTCTTCTGGTAGTTTGCTCTCCTCTGTGAATAAGCTTTATATTTCAGATACCCAGAAATGCCATAATTTACATTTACAGTACTTTGTGTCTGCGCTTTTGGATAATTTCTACACATGTAACGTGTCTCAGATGAATTACTCACTTTGCACAAATCCAAGCACACCTGCTTATCAACATTTTGGACACAAACTACTGCCTTAAAATGGTTATTGTCACACTGTTTCAAGTATATTCCTTCATTTGTTGATGTTGCATTAATGCAATTGTATTTCATCCATTTTTCGCCTTTATATATAAATATGTCCACTCCAAAATAATTAGCTGTAGCCTGGAATTCTAGGTCTGTTGCTCTATTGCCAACATAGCTCATTCGTGACATGGTAAGATACTCTGCTAATGAAACATATTGTTTATCCAAGAACAACATGTGCTCTGCAGCGTGACTTTCCATGTACTTCACAACAGCACGTCTAATTTTTATATGACCTTTTTGAGAGCCACAGATCACCTGGGACACTGATCTGAAAAAGCTATTATCATCCTCGACAATTGAATGTGTCTTACACACAACACCCAGAGAACCATATTCTGTATGTACTTGCACATCTTGTTTTTCAAATTCCACATTACATTTCCTACACAATGACTTTGCAACTTCAGTGCAAATGGGACTAAATGCGAATGAGACTTCATTCACAACAACCTTATCTTTTGCAGGTGGACACCATGTGCTATTCTGCATTGTGGTCAATGTACTATTCTGTTGTGGACTAGTTGCATCATTGTCAATGCATGTTATCTCTTCAATAGCCTCAGCCCTTAATATTGAAGATGCACACTCCACTGCTTCCAGCCTCTGACATTCTGAAATTTTCCATGTTTTTTGTGTACTTTGCCGTTCTAAGTTGTATGCTTTGGAATAGGCACCATTTGCTTTGCAGTAACCATAACAACTTTGCTGTTGATGATGACGAACACAGACAACAGTTTCGTAATGGTTACCATTGCAGTTTTCTAAATAGATACCCTGTGTTGACAAACACGTATTTCCGCAACTGTATTCTAGCCATCGACCATCATAGTATGTTAAAATATTTACACCTAAGAAATCTGCCGCTGCTTGAATTTCAACTTCAGTTGCCCAACTGCCAACATATCGCATTCTTGAATTGTTAATGTACCCTGCCATTGAAGAATAATCACACCTCAAAATGCTTTGATATTTCAAAGCATTCTTTTCTAGCTGCTTAACAACAGCAAGTCTTATTTTCCTGTGGTTATTCTGCGTCCCACTCACAGCTTGGGATATGGCTCGAAAGAAGCAGTTTCCATCAGCGACAATGTTCTCATTCTTGCACGGAGTTCCCATCATACCAACTCCAATGTCTGTAGACATTGGTGCATCAAATCGTACCAACTCCACATTCAACTTGGTACATATGGCTTGTGCAACATCTTTACAGAGAGGATGAAACTGCAGCTTTTTTGAAGATGTATCACTAACAAAGATGACATCTGAATTAACCGCGGTTTTCTTGCATTGCAGTTCAGTTCCTTCTGTAAGCTTACGCTTTGAACCAACCCTCTCATTCTTGTTTTTTGATGCAACGCTACATTCCCGTGATGACTCCAAAGCCATGTCAGCAGTTGCAGTAATCTGCAAATGGTCAGCATCACTCTGGGCGTTGGTGGATGGACAGTCCTCCTTGGTCATGTCTTTCATGCCAGGGGACTGCTTCAATGCTTTCAGTGTCTTCATTTCTACTTCATTTTCTTTCTGAAATGTTCTGCTTTGTACCGCTCCTTGAACTCACAGACTGGCTTATACGAACACCAGCGATCTCAAAAGCACTGTCTGTAGCTCCGATCGACACAGCCAAATTGCATATGTAAACATACAGGTCTTTGAGACACTTAAAATATACAACAATGCTACGACCGTGTATGGATACCATTCCAGCAGCATCCCGTGCATGTGAGTCAACCACCGCATACCGTCCATGCTGACGAATGATTGCACATGAGCTGGTTTTCAACGTCAGAATGCATGTCTCATATATTGCAAACGCCTTTTCAAGTCCCTTTAGTAAAGTGGTGTGTAGGCCATCCCGGATTAATCCTGAATCCATGACATTTACAACGCCACATGGTGGAATGTCATGGTCACGGTCATACTCGAACGCAAAGGTCTGTCCGTCAATGACTGCCTTTTTAGGCAAATCTGGAACACTCAAAAGTTCGGATCTACCACTCACCAAATTGTTCTCGCGAAGAAAAGCATACAATCTGTCACCTAAAATTAAAGCAGTGTCCAGATCTTTTGTGTCCCATGACCAAACACTGGAAATGGTATGCTTGGCCAGGCTTACAAGGCATATCGCCATACACTGAAGTCCTGCATATTGAAAGGCGTCTGCTCCCTGATGAAATGACCCCCTTAGACTGTTTTCACTCAGGGCAGTAGCACAGTTCTCTGGTTGGGCTCTACATTCATCAACGTCACCTGGAGGATTTTTACCTGCCTTCACAGAAATGGAACTAATGGCATACCACTCTGCTCTTAAAGACTTCTTTAGATTGTTAATGTGTAGCATGAGGTCATTAAGGCACGTGTTGAATACAGCAACAGATGTTCCAATGGTGGATGCCAATCCAGCTGCATCTCGGATGCTGCAATCTACCAACACTAAATAGTCGTTGTGAACAATGATGGCGCTAACTGAACCATTGAGGTTTAACAGGCACATCCCATCTCTCAGCAAATGTTCTTGAAGACTTTCAAACAATTCAGGCTCTTCTTCAAAGAGTCCAAAATCTCTGTACTCTGGCAGTCCAATATCTACCTTCCAGTTCGTTCCAAAAATACTGTGCTGTTCAATCAGTGTACACAACTCCCTCTGGTTGGCATTTCTGTCAATCATTTTGCATTGCTGGATGAACATAGCCAACTTGTTCCCTTCTGCACATATTCCATCCACATCTTTGTCTCTCCATGTGCACACTGGAGCAGTGATGTGTTTGACGGCAGCAACCACACTGCACGCAATCAGTGTGTTTGTGTCAGGATTCAGAGGTCCTGATCTGATCTTGGTTCCAGGTATAATACCTGCCTGTACCTTTTCTGAGCAGATGCAAGGATCCTGGTGAACCTCCCTTTGCACTTTACTTGGAACATCATGTGCAGAGTGTCTGGCAGTGGCAGGTGACTGCTTTGGAGGCATGGGAACACCTGTAGTTGACTCCACCTACAAACAGACAAGCACATAGAGATACCTCTATAATGACACACATAGGCAGGCAGGCAGGCCTAGTCTGTGCAAGCTGTTGCAGGAGTTAGCATGCCAAGACACTATGCTAATTTAGTAGCATGCTAACATGCTATGCTAACTTGTTTGCCAGGTAAATAAGCATTACCGAAATGTTGACTGATTGGGGGATTTCCATGCGAGTCATGGGTAATGGTAATGCTAAGTATTGTTAACAATGCTAAATACTGCTAAGTATTGTGAAAATGCTGATAATGCTAAGTAATGCTAATGCTAAGTATCGTTAATAATGTTAAGTATTATGAAAATGCTGCTACGCAATGCTAAGTATTGTGAAAATGCTAATAGTGTTTAAGTAATGCCATATAATGCTAATGCTAAGTAATGTCATTAATGTTGAGTAATGCTAATTATTGTGAAAATGTTAATAATGCTAATGATGCTAAGTAATGTATGATGTAAGTAGTAAAAATGCTAACAATGCTAAATAAAGCTAATAAAGTACTAATGCCTAAGTATTGTCTTTAATGCTAATAATAATGCTAATAATGCTAAGTAATGCTAATGCCAAGCATTGTTAATGCAATGGAATGTGAAATGCTAGTAATGCTAATAATGCTAAGTACTGTCATCAATGCTAATGCCAAGCATTCTTAGTGCTGTGAAGTAATGCTAAGTATTGTGAAAATGCTATAATGCTAAGTATTATTAATAATGCTAAGTGTGTGAAACTGCTGATAATGCTAAGTAATGCTAATGTCAAGCATAGTTAATATGCCCATGTGTAAAGACCAGCCAATAGGAAGACAGAGGAGGTGGGATTTATGCTATTCTAAGACCTGTACGGGTCCATTTGGTTACATACAAACCTATAAGGTAGGGTACATTTGGTTTAGCGGCCATAGTAATAGTAATAGGAAGACAGAGGAGGTGGGGTTTATGCTTTATGCTATTAAAGACCTGTGCAGGTCCATTTGGTTACATACAAACCTATAAGTTAGGGTGCAACATATTCGAATACTGCCTGAACCATGAGAAAGTCGGCGGCCGCATATGTAATACCAATAGTCTGGCCTGATAATCCCGTAGCGTGTGGTGTGTGTGTCTGTGCCGGCAGAGTGATCAAGGTAGATAGAAGCCCATTGTGTTTGTTGAGATTTCTCCTTTAAACTGAACATGTGGCTTCTTGTGACGTTACGTTTAGGAGTTGAAGCAAGGTGTTGGTGCATGTGTTTGATTGGACATAACAATCCTGCAGGCATACGTCCATCACAGTTACAGGTTATTTCTTACCGTGGCCACGGATGAATGAGGGACTCTCACATCCCGACTGACAACCACTCGTGGAGACACAGTTCTGACAGGTGGTGTCTTTGAAGAGGTGCAGGGCGATGGCTTACAACTGACCTGTAAATACAAAAAGAGCTAATTATGTAGTTGTAGTTTCAAACTATATAGCATTTTCAGACCATGGAATAATTGTCTGGCTAAACAACTTCCTAAGTCCAGCAACATTATGACAGACAGAGGGGGTTGGGGATTATGCTTTGCTATTAAAGACCTGTACGGGTCCATTTGGTTACATACAAACCTATAAGCTACGGTGCAACATATTCAAATACGCCTGAACCACTCAGTGAGAAAGTCAGCAGCCACGTCTACTGTTTTAACATTTAAATGGTGTTTCTATGTAACAGTATGCCATGGTAATGTGGCTCCAAATCAGCATGTCATTTTCTGTTTTTCTTTTTTTTTTTTTTTTCCTTTTTTTCGGTGCGCTCCCAGTCATTTCGGGGCTTTTTTGCGTTGGATATTTTTTGCGTTTTTTATTGCGTATTAGGTCAGCGCTTTAACACTAATCGGAAAGAAAACCACGTTAGGAACGTAGAACAGGGGACATCTATGACAAAAAAATGAAGGGCAAAGGCCGTTGTTTTGTTGTGGATTTCTCCTTTTAGATTAACACGTGGCCTCTTGTGAGATTACCTTGAAGCAGGTGTTGGACTGGAGGATTGTTATGTTACAGTTACAGGTTATTTCTTACCGTGGCCACAGGTGAATGAGGCACCCTCACATCACGGCGCACAACCACTCGTGGAGAAACACTTCTGACAGGTGGTGTCTTTGAAGAGGTGCAGGGCGA
Source organism: Benthosema pterotum (assembly GCA_039105355.1). Lineage (NCBI taxonomy): Eukaryota > Metazoa > Chordata > Actinopteri > Myctophiformes > Myctophidae > Benthosema > Benthosema pterotum. The sequence goes on along the minus strand of CM076980.1, from coordinate 42,245,172 downwards.
TGGCTTACAACTGACCTGTAAATACAAACAGAGATAATTATGTAGTTGTAGTTTTTAAACTATATAGCATTTTCAGACCATGGAATAATTGTCTAGCTAAACAACTTCCTAAGTCCAACAACATTACTCAGACAGAGGGGGTTAGGGTTTATGCTTTGCTATTACAGACCTGTACGGGTCCATTTGGTTACATACAAACCTATAAGCTAGGGTGCAACATTTGGCCAGAATGACATGTATGATGAACAATTACTAGGCTGCCCCTCACTTCACAAAGGTGTGATACTGGGATTGTTTTGACATAATTATGACTGAATGACATGTATGGCATGTTCACACTATATTGTGTTGCACTGTTAATATGTCTGATAAAGAGATTCTAACCCTCTAACCCTTCTTACCGTGGCAACAGGTGAAAGTGGCGCTCTCACCTTGCGGTGCGATGTCGTAGGACTGACCTGTGTATATAAACAAAGATAACGATGCATAGTCAAACATTGTCCAAAACATTTGTAATGTCCAACAGTGGACACAATAAAACAGGTGTGTACCATTTCCTCATGTGTACATTAAAACACAAAGATTAGCAGCATTAAAACACAAAGATTAACATGTAACCAGTGCATTTGAATTACCTTTCCACCCAATGCTGTGGCCGCATTCATTGCATCCAAGATACTAGGGCTAAACCAGACAGGGTTTAGTGGGATGGAACTCTCTGGCATGTCCACCTGTGGATGAAAAGAGAAAGGCAATGTGACCAATGAGCATAATACCATACCCAGCAATAGTGCTGTATGTCTTCAAATCCTTCTAGATGAAAGAAATTCTATTTTTTAATACATGGAAATCTGTGTTCCAATGCGTCCAATGTAGTTGTTATCTTGTCACAATTCACAACATGTTCCTAATACACTGCCCATTTTTGCCCAAAACACATTATACAGTAGGTGTGAGAGAAGTGTGGGTGTGTGTGTGTGTGTGGGGGGGGGGGGGGGGCAGATAAATGCAGGTCACCGTGTATTAGTGATCAATGTTAAGAAACAGCAAGGGTTACAGATACAGGGTTTCAGCGGTTAAAAAAGACAAACCTGCTGCTGCGGCTGAAAAGACCAAGAAGTGGTAGGCTGGACGGTCTGAAAGAAGAAAGGCAGGGTTAGGCAGCTTATATACCCCTTATGACAACCCAATAAGGGGCAGCAGTGCCCAGTCTGTGTTATGTGTGTGTGTGTGTGTGTGTGTGTGTGTGGTGTGTGTTGTGTGGTGTGTGTGTGTGGTGTGTGTGTGTGTGCGTGCGTGTGTGTGTGCGTGATGTGTGTGTGTATGCATGTGTTTGAATGAGTGATTGCATTGCACTTTGGATAAAAATGCTATACAAATGCCCCATTAACAATATCTACTGAAGCAGTAACAAGATTCAACTACTTACCTTAGCAACACCTGTCCGGGGAACCTTCACCTCTCGACTGACAGGCACTCTGGGCGAGACGCTTCTCACCGGTGCTGGTGGGAAGCGTTGTGGGCTAGGTGATGCCCTGGTAGCACTGGCCTGTGCATAGAAACAGACAACAACATTTACAGGATGGAAAATATGAATCCTGACAGCTTTTTACTCATTCAGCTCTACAATGCTCTGACCTGGTCTGCCCTGTGCAGCAGCTGTTCCTGTGCAGCACAGGACAACAGCTGTGCGAGGACTGGCATGCCACCATCATCACTCAAGTGGACCTGACAGACATAAAACACTCTCAGATAAACATCTCAATTACCCTTTAACTGATATGAATGTTTGTATGATTTTTGACCTTCCACTTACGTTGTCTCTGCACCATAAGTCCAGCTGTGTCAGCGGGAATGCCTCCACCGCACTGACGTAACGGACACCTTTTAAATACAATAAAAACAAATAGAATATGATGTAGATTCATAATACAGTATTGCACAGAACAGCATGAATGCATCATGATTTAATATTTACCACAGAAGGCTGCTGCACGCCGAAATTCCTCACGCAAACGTGTCTGTTCGGTAAGAGGAACACTCAGTCGTGGGGGAAAGTCCAACACAACAATCTGAAAACAGCAGCATGTACAAATGAATGAATGAGTGTATGGTACCATTACTATACATACCAAAATATTTAATAAGAAAGAAGAATTGCAAAGAAATAACTTACGTTGTCCCAGCGAGAAAGCGCGGTCAACAGAAGCCTTCGGAAAGCTTCACCTGCTTGTGTACATGTCTGACCAGAGATATCATTGCTGGTTGCGAGGATGCAAACCACATCTGGAACGTGAGGAATGTTAGCGTACCTCACCTATGATGGGAAAAAAAAGAAAACAGAACATTGCAGTATTTATAAATTGAATGCAATACTCAGCAGAATCTATTATGTGTGTACAGTTTGCTCTTGACAATATAAATGTGGGATGTGTGTGGGACAGGATGGTGATGCTGGGGGAAACATTCTTCTATGTTACAATACAGTAATGAGGTTTCATCATAAGCTTTAAAGTTCTTCATCACAGGAATCATATAACACACCTCAGTGTCCAGGTGGTTTGCCCTCGCTCCAGGGAAAGACATTACACCAAAGCAGACGTCACTCTCCGGCATCGAAACTACACCATCTACGATGGCCCGCAGATGGGAGTCGCCCACTAGAAGTGCAAACTGATTGAACAAAAGAAAAGCGAAATCAATGTTAGTGTGTCAACATTGACATTTACTCATCAATACGCAATAAGCAAAGAAAGTTACCTTCTTGTTGGACAACTCAGCTGGAAAAAAAGCACTTGGCTAGTTTCCCAGTCAAGGGTGACTGCGACCACCGCTTCTTATTGGTGTTATGCCGCCAGCCTGTACCAGTGACCTGTAGCCAAACATGATATGGAAACAACAAAGTATGAAATCAATGCATCATTTCAATATCAATCTGATTGAAGCAAAAATATTGAATTTTATATTAATATTGCACCGTTCAAAGCCCCAAAGCAGTACCAAAATAACAGGCACGGTTTTACCCAAAGTGTGTGTGTGTGTGTGTGTGTGTGTGTGTGTGTGTGTGTGTGTGTGTGTGTGTGTGTGTTTGTGTGTGTGTGTGTGTGTGTGTGTGTGTGTGTGTGTACCTGTTCACCCATGCTTTCCTGACTAGGTGGGGCAGAGAGGTCCAGCTTGGGCACCTGTGCCGATTATATAGATCAAGTTAGTCAACAGCAGATTTGCATTACAGTACACATCCCACAGAAGTGCATTGATTGTACCTTCTGCGGCGGTGAACAAAGGGTGAAGACCTTCCGACATCCCTGCAGAATGGCTGGTGCAGGTGATTTGGCCGTCTATAAGCACAAGAGCAATAGAACTCAGGTATAACGCATGGACAGAGAATATCATATTATAGCACACAGGTGTGGACACGCGTGCAGACAAGACAGAAAGGCAGACAGGACAGATATGGCAACACATGTTGTTGACTCCACCTACAAACAATAACAAAACAATCACATGAAACTACATCACAGTAACGTTGTCTGTCAAATCTCAACCCCTCCCCACCCCCCCACCCCCCCACCACCAGACACAAACCACATACACAGGGACCTGGTCAATGGCACTGTGAACCTGGTGGCCAGGTGACGCAAAACTGCAACACTGGCTGTTGACTCCACCTATTGACGGATAAACACTTTTAAATAAAATGCCCATACAAGTTAAACCCCATGTGAAAATATGTAGTAGTTCCAGGGACTCCCAAAAAGCAAAATATTTGAGTTAAAAACATTCACTGTGAGTAAATATTTAAAGATTTGCGTCACATTTATCATCAATACATTAACAAATCTACTAACAACAGAAACATTTGTTGAGGAATTACCGTTGCACGCCGGGTTGCAGATCTCTCTGCCTCCTCTCTTGGCTGCCTCTGAACGTTTATGCCTTTTGTACGAGGCATCTAAGAATGAGCACAAAGATTCATATAATTACATTACAAGACACTTCAAATTACAATAATCAAACAAGCATATGTTTTGCAGACAGCAAAAATTTT
>CM076980.1:42212683-42240624 GCA_039105355.1 Benthosema pterotum | reverse complement strand
AAAAAAACACACACACACACACCCACACTAATGGCCTGACATTATTTTGACCTTTTTCTTCTGCCTTCGTCGGTGTCTCTCCCAGACACAACAATGCACGCATCGCTGCATCGACCCGCTCTTCACCCTGGAACCCCCCCCACCCCAATGCCCACATCACAATAATAAAACACAGGCCCGGATGTAGCAGGTCCGACTCAGAGAGTTTTCTGTTTGAAATGATGAAAGGGCGTTTAGAGGTGCCACAATTGTAGTTAGAGAGTAGCAGTAGTAGTATTTCAATCCGTTTTAAATATACTGTAAGCACTTTAATTTGAAATATCTTTGAAATGTGGGTTGTTTGCATGCATGCCATCATGTTTGGTGGGGCAGTGCTCCCCCCCATGCCCATGCCTAGATCCGGCCCTGAATAAACACCAATGGCAACTCCTCGTCACCCCCCTTCCACCGGTCAACACGAAGGCAGACGACCGACAACTACCGTCCCTTCATTCCCCTTCCCTGGGCTGCGGGGGCCGTGCGTGTGTTTGTGGAGGAAGCCATTGCGTATTAATAGTGTTGGCGGTGTATAATTCATAGTGGTAGGATTACATTGAGAGTGCAGCTAGGTCCCAGGCCCTGTGTGCTCTCTGTCTGTCTCTTTCGCTCTCTCAATTTTAATTTCAATTTCAAAATGCTTTATTGGCATGATAAAATATACTTCACATAGCCAAAGCACCCATATAACAACAAAACAAATATATAACCAAATAAATTGTATGCATTGCTCCCCTGTTCCAGAAACGTATTCCCATTCATTTTGTTCAGACTTTTCGAAAATGGGATTGGGATTTCAGCCCCTGCCCCTCTCTAACACTCTCTCCATGTCCCTGCAAATTCTGTTCCAAACTTTTTTTCCCCTGCGCATTAAAGGGGCATTCCACCTATTTTCAACATTTTTTCTGAGAGTGTACAAATGCAACCAAATGAACCGTAACGGGTTCATTTGGTTCCATTTGTACGCGCTCAGAAAAAAGAGCGTTGGAGGTCTGAAGAAATCCATTAACATGGTGAAAATACATCTTGATGATGTCATCAAGATGTTTCACCATGTTAATGATTTTCTTCAGACCTCCATTTCTTGGGAACACAGAATGGGGGAAATTGCCGGCATGTGCACGAAACGAGCACGCACGCAATGGACACACTGGACACCGCGCGTTAACGCCCGGCGTCACACGCTCTCTTTATCGCACATCGTTTTCTGAGCACAAAACGCCGGTCCCATTGAAAATGAACTACAATGCGCGATTTGTTTCTCGCCGTCTGTAAAGCTCCTTAAAGGGGAATTCCACCCATTTTCAACATTTTTTTCTGAGAGTGTGCAAATGCAACCAAATGAACCCTAACAGGTTCATTTGGTTCCATTGGCACACTCTCAGAAAAAAATAAAAATAAACATCTAAAGAAATCCATTAACATGGTGAAAATACATCTTGATGATGTCATCAAGATGTTTCACCATATTAGTGGCTGTCTTCAGACCTCCATTTCTTGGGAACACAGAATGGGGGGAACTTTTTTATCATGTCCACACAGCACCTCTAGAGTATACTAATGGCATATCAGAATGTTGAAAATGGGTGGACTTCCCCTTTAAGTGTAAACTTGGAGTAGGGCTACTTTATTTTTCGCCCACTGCCTCCACGCTCTGCACACTCTCTCTCTCTCGCCACTGACGCATGGAGCACTAACAACACTGGACGTGTAACAGGCCTGGGACCTCCCTATAGTCGCTGCCCCACACCGACCGGCCCATTATAATAATATATTCAAGGATTAAGGGCTGGCTTCTTTTTTCTTCCCCCCTCCTTTTTTATCAACTCGGAAGGAAGTCCACCATGAATTATGAATAGAAAATTTCAAAAATTAATTGCCCCGAATTAAATGATTCAAGATAATGTTTCTTTTATAAATTCGTAATAGGGCCAGAGGGCAGAGAGGTGTGTGTGTGTGTGTGTGTGTGTGTGTGTGTGTGTGTGGGGGGGGGGGGGGGGGGGGGGGGGGGGGTTACATTATAACGTCCGCCAACCCTCTCCTTCCTGTGTCTCTCTCCATATGACAAAAGGAAGAATGGGCTCAAAATAATAAGAATGGGTTGGGATGACCCTTGTGCCAGTGTTGCCATGTCTGCTCATTGTCCACCCTGGTTACACGGTGCGCTTTTGAGACTGCGAGCGTTAGTTGTGGAAGTGACTGTATTCACAGTCCCCAGAGAAACAACAACCCTGTTCAGTCCTCACTAGTGACTTGACTTGTTCAATGTTATTTTCAGAAAAAAAAAAAAAAAAAAACGATTTCATCTTTTAAACTTTTACAAGAGCTTTGCGAGCACAAAGGGAGAAATAAAATGTTTCCGTGGGGTATTCATTTTCGGGAGCACCGCATCGTGACTAATGGTAACTTCCGGCGGAAGTTCTGAGTAACCAGAAGTCCCTTCCGTCAGAAGTTCCGAGTGACTTCCGTCAGTGGCTTTGGGGCACCGTGAATCCAGGCTCTCATCTCGCAGCGCGGATGAGAGCCTGGAGATCGAGGCTACTTATTATCTGCTTATTTTTGGCCAAAACAGAGTATATTCCACGGTCCGGATCAGCTACAAGATTATTGGGACTAATGCCCTTATGTAAAGAAACTACATTTTGTTGTAATTTGTAAAGTAACTCTACATTTTCCCATTCAGCAACACCATTGCAGTTACTGTGTTTTCAATGGGTGAGTTAATAGCTTACCCACTTTACATTATGTAATAAAAAAAAAGTCTCCTCCTGCCTCCGTCATGTGACACAGTGCACTCCCAGAGTGAAGCACATTACATTGGCTTCCACAGGGCATATAATCACCCCTAATGTCATCATAATGACATTAGGTACTTTAGGTCTAGGACTGTATGAGGGCATCATCAGTATTACAGTATATCCATTAGACTAGATATTGTCTCTGATTTTGGATATAGTACTATTGGTAAGGAGAGCTTAAAGGGGTGCTACACTTTCAAAAAAACTTTTGGTCATTTTATGGTCTACTCAGCCTCATGTGAACACACCAGACAGTTTATAAGTTACTCCTTTCAGTATTTAGATATTTGATGTTTATTTTAGCGCCTCCAGCTCCTTCCCATAGAAACCCATTATAACTTAAAACTCCATTTTAACCATGACAGATTATTCGAAAACAACCAATTTTTTTTTCTGGTGACTGATATTGTCCTCGGAATACGTGAGAGGGCCGTGGAATTTCATTTACAGTTTTTATTTATTTTTTAAATATTGTTTTGGAAAATGTAGCCGCCTCCATATTTGGGAAGGCCTACCCAAATGAATAAAACAATATTTTAAAAATCAATAAAAACTGTAAATGAAATTCCACGGCCCTCTCACGTATTCCGAGGACAATATCAGTCACCAGAAAAAAAATTGGTTGTTTTCGAATAATCTGTCATGGTTAAAATGGAGTTTTAAGTTATAATGGGTTTCTATGGGAAGGAGCTGGAGGCGCTAAAATAAACATCAAATATCTAAATACTGAAAGGAGTAACTTATAAACTGTCTGGTGTGTTCACATGAGGCTGAGTAGACCATAAAATGACCAAAAGTTTTTTGAAAGTGTAGCACCCTTTAAATGGGAATTCCACCCATTTTCAACATTTCCATTTTCATTTGGTTCACATTTGTATCCTCTCAGGAAAAAGGGGTCTGAGAGAAAAATCATTAACATGGTGAAATACATCTTGATGATGTCATCAGATGTATTTCACCATGTTAATTATTTTTTCAGACCTCCATTTTTAGGAAACACAGAATTGGGGGGGGACTTTTTTTTATCATGTCCACACAGCATCTTAAAAGGTATATTAATGACATTAAAATGTTAAAAAAAGTTCCCCTTTAAAACAATTGGACCAGTGTCACTAGGAAATATTGTTTCCTTGAAAACAATTTGTCTGAATTACCATTTTATTATTGTGTTTCATTATTTAGTTACAAGTAAACTAACATGCTACTTCTTCTGAGAAGTAACTATAACTCCAACTCCTTACCTTTTTTTAAAGTAACTGTTTACAAGCGACTTGGAGGGTAAACAGAGAATGGACGGACCACATCCTGTGCGCTGATATAATATGCCCCCCTTCCACGAAAACATGAGTTCCATCTTGATGAACACTGGCAACACTTTCAAAAATAAAATAAAATAAAATAAAAGCTGGAAAATTGACTGTTAATTAATCATAGCTTTTTTATTTTTTATTATTTCAGACCATAGTCGGTCAGTTTATTTATTTTTTTGTCAACGGGTATGAAACAGGGCAAGAAGACAGCAGGACACGATGAAGTGAGAAATGAGATGGTAAATTTAATCTCGGGTGGGTGCTGGAGTGGTGGGAGGCTCTGCTGCTGCAGCATCGACGACAGTTTGGGACAACAAAGTCCTCTTAGCGTGTTAACACACTATCCACTTCCTTTGTGTGCAGACACAGACCCAAGGGACTGTATGCTGCATGTAAAGCTGGTGGGGTTTGCGGTCCCCCGCCGTATAACACAACGCATCGTCCATGTCGGGCAGAAAAAACCTTGTAACCTAAAATAACTACACTGGATCCATCAGAAAACACGGAGGTTCTTTGGGAGATAAAAGGTCTCCACCCGACTGCGAACACACACACATCTGGGATTGTTATGCAATCTACAGGTTAAAGCTAGTGAGCTCACAAGAAACAAAATGTCTTTTTTCTTTTTTTGTTTTGTTTTTGAAAAGCAGCAAACAGGTTCAAAATATTACCGTTATTGGAAAAAAAAGTGTATGATTGCATACAAAAAAAATACATTTTTTTTTGTGATGGGAAAAGTGCTGTAGCCCACAGAACGAAAAGCGAAAAATGTGACGTACGGTGATACGAAAACAAAAAACAAAAAAGAAAAGCAGGCGTAACAAGTCATAATGTTCTACTAGTTGGTTACAGGAAGTAATGACACATTTCTGGAGGTTTATGAAAAAAAAATACCATGTATGTTTTTGTTCCGTAACACTAATGTAATATTATTACTGAAATCATAAGTGTTTTGAAAATAATGTGTGGCCCAACCGTTTTGTTAGCTGTCGTTTTAAAGGAATATTTCACTTTCATTCATGTCAACAGACCAGACAGTTTTCACATGACTTGATTCAGTATTTAGATATTTGATATTCATTTTAGCTGCTCCGACCCCTTGCTATACAAACACATTATAACTTCATACTCATACTTAACCACGACAGATTCATTTAAAAAAAAAAAAAAAAAAACACCCGTCTTCTTTCTGGTGAGTGATAGTTTCCTGTTGAGAAGGCAGTGATTTCTCATCTACTGTTTTCATCTATTTTTTAAAATATTTGTATTCGTTTGGCCTCCAACAGCGTGACATTGACGCTGCCACATTTTCTAAAACAATATTTTAAAAATAAATTATTACTGTAAATGAAATTCCACCGTATCAGTCACAAGGGAAAAAAACATATATATATTTTTTTAAGTGAAATATCCCTTTAAAGGGTTTGAAGGGTTGTTTTGCGACCACAGGTGTCCCCCCCCCCCCCACGTTGTAAGATAATATCATAATACATTTATCGTTTCTATTAGTAGCCCAAAACGGCGTTGCCAAAACAGGGGTGCAAAGTTTGCGAAAACATGGAGGGTTGCCAACTTCATGAAAACAGGGAGGGTTGCACGATAAAGTAAATTAAACCAGGATTGCCAACCTTTGTTGAATGACAAGTCGCTGACCTGCCCCCCCCCTTTCCCCCCTTTAGGCATCTTACTGGTGTCAATACTAACGATCGCTTTTACCTGTCGGGACACAGGGAAAAAAAACAAAAACAAACAACAAAAAAAAAAAACAACGCTGGCTATTGGGGACAGGCTACCATTTGTGTGAACATCTGCCCACTTGATCGGTTTTAACAACAAAAAAAAAACACACAATGAAACCAAAACGAACAAAAGATACGTCAGACCGACAGTGCTTTTTTTTGTTATTGATTCACTCACAAAAAAAGGTTCCGCGTTCAAGAAGCCTTGTGGCAGTCAGTCCATCTTGTTAAGACAAGAAGATATGCACGGGATCTGTGTCAAACGTTTTTAACCTGTCAAACGTTTTTAATCAGTCTTTACTGCATGGCTTTGTGTGACACACGGCCTGTACGGGCAGTGATCGTCACTTCAGTCACCGACGTCCCTCAGATCATGACTTAAACCCAGTCTGTACGGGGCGTTTAAAGTTTTTATTCAAAAAATAGCAGGCGTTCACGGCTGCTATTTTTGGAGGAGATCGTGAAAACGCAGTGCAAATCTTTGAATATTACATGTTCTGTCAGAGCGAATCTATAGAATCTATTATGTCTGGTCAAAATGGGTTAAACCAGTGGTTCTCAAAAGTCTGTTTCACGTCCCAAGGACCCAAGACATTATTGTATTTGGCCAACATCATGCGTTTGAAAATGAGGTTGTGCCAGAGACATGACAAAAAATGGCTCGAGATTGTGTATTTTCTAGATTAAGCCAATCGTATGTTATTTTGGCCTTGGGGGGGTGGGGTGCCGTGGGATCCACACGGCAGATCGAGATGATCTGATTTGATCTCACCAACGTGTCGTCATCCTCGGCCCCTCCCGCGCCCGTCCACTGCTGTTCTACGTCACATCATTTAGAGCGACGCCCACCCCGGAAGGTTCACTCCCCCCTCAAGGCCACTTCGTGTAACAAGTTAGTCCAGGCTTTCCGTTTTCGCGCAACGCGAACGAAAATGAAAGCCTGGGTGTCGAGGCTAATCGTATGACGTGTTTTGGCTTCTAAATTGGCTAGTTGGGTTAAAAAAAAAAAAAAAACGCGGAGCCCACTTTGAGAACCAGTGACTTAAAACAACAGAGGTGAAGTACATCAAGTAATTTTCTAAAAGATAATGAGAAACCATCTGATATTGTTGTCCCTAAATTAATTTATGGCTGATACCAAATGAGAAAAAAAAACAACAACTCATGGCTAATAGGACAAATGTGCCTTAAACCATTTTACTTGCTCTGTAAAAAATAAATGAATAAAAGGACCATGAATATTCATTTTTTATCTTTCGTGAATAGAGAATCTTTCACTCAGTAGGGCCTGCTCCGGTCGCAGGTTGGCATATCCAGACCTATGGAATAATATGGAATGCACATGCTTAAAAAAAATGTTAAAACTACTTTGATGCTCATTAACTTTAAGTATTACATGTTTTTGTTTTAATTAAAATTATTCCATAGGGCTGGACCACAGGTGAGCATATGACATCATCAACTTGCGACAGGAACAGTCCCTGTCGAGAGAAAAAAAAAGATATTTAAGCCGTTTTTACTTCTTCATTTTAGTTATAGAGGTCAAGTATAATGTTTTAAGGCATGTTTGTCTTATTGGCCAGGGTTTAACAACTTCAATATCAGAATATTTAATGTCACAGCAGTGTTGTATCAAAATAACATTTCTGTTCTTTCTTTCCTTCTTCATTGTTACAAGGGTTTGCTCTCAAACGCATTCCCCCTTCATATGCCTTGGCAAAAGTAAGACAAAGAAAAGAAAAAAAAAAGGAGTGGGCAGTGATGTGTTTTTGTTTTCCTTCTTTTTTTTCTCCTTTTGACAGTATAAACAAAACACACGAGGGAAAAGCGATTGTCAACTCAAAAAATGCACCTGACATGTTATTGAGACAAACTACAGTAATAAACTGACCAAATCAAAGTATTAGTGCGATATTTTTTTTTTGTTTGTTTTACGGGAGATAACATTTCAAACTAATTCAATCCTATGTTGTTTTTTTTCCCCTTCTCCGTCGCTCACCCCACCACCCTGCTGGCAGCCGGACTCAATTTCACGGTTGCTTGGGCTTCTTGCTTATATTCCGTTTCCCTCTCCGGCGACAATGCGATGCGTTCCGCCGTAACTTCTGTCTTCCGTTCGCTCGCCGCGTGAGAGCAAAAAAAACCCTGCCAATCTGATGTTTATTAAAGGGGAATTCCACACCAAAACAGCCTCCCCCTTAATTGACCCCTGTTGGCATGGTAGCCTACCTGGTTGCAGTGCATTTTCACTGCAGTTGTCCATGTAGTCCAAAATGGGACCTAACCTTCCTCCTCACCTGCCTCAGCTCCACAGGCCCCAATGTTAACTAATGATCCACTCGTAAATCGCCATAGAAGGAGTTAATATCCGTCGCTACAAATGTGTTTTTTTTCCCCCCACGGACCGCTCTCAAATGGTCTCCAGAAAGTCTGAATTTGGATGGCAGATGAGCTGATCTGACTTGGCCCTCCCCCGCTTCTCCAGTGCTGTGCTACGTCACATCATTTGGACGCCCAACCCGAAAAGTTGACTCCCACTTCTAGCCCATTGTAGACTATCCCGATTCTAAAAATGTCTTTGAAATACTAACCTAAGTGTACTGAAAAACTTCAAATTATTGTGTAACACCATCAATTTGACATTTTTTGATACTGTACATACTGTACAGAACGCATATAGGGGTTCCCGTCTACTATGGGCTAGGCCACCATGGATAACAAATTAGTCCTGGTTTTCCGTTTTCGCGCAACACAGGCACAAATGAAAGCCTGGGTGTCGAGGCGAACATGTCGAACATTTGGAGCCTGTGCAGCTGGGGCAGGTGGAGGGGGGGATCCCGTTTGGACTACATGGACAACTCCTCCAAGTAGGTTACTACGGCAACAGGGGTCAATTAAGGGGGGGGGGGGGGGGGGGGGGTTGTTTTGATGTGGAATTCACGTTTAATTAATGGCTATTTTCGCTCTCGAATGTCCAAAGTGAGAGATGTACATTAACACCCAGAACGCCAGGACCGCAACTCCAGCACTGCCACCACCCGTCCCTGACGCCAGAACCGCTTATAGGTGCAGCTACTAGTTTTGTATACGGAGGAACGGCCGGCAGGCCCGGGACACGCCGATAGAACGTCCCGGTCGCTAAGACATGTTGCTCTGGTTTGTCTGGTGATCCGTAAACGTCCGCCTCTGCTCCATTGGGATCCGTTCAAAACGAAAAAACCTGCCACGCAGATTCCTGGAAATAATCCATTCTTTAGTGAAAAGCCCCCTCCATTTAGATCCTGATAGTGATTTACTGCATTGCAGGCGAAAAACAGTACTACCACTTTTGAGAAACGCCGAAGAAGATATCCGGGTTGTTGTTGGAGCCGTGTTCTTCCCCCCCTTCTTCCCCTACTTCCGTGGAAATGCTGGCTGTTTATAACATGGTACTCTATGATAGCGCTTATGGACCTATGGAACAACATTGACCCATGCAGGCGAAAGTGTTATCAAAAGCTTTGTGACTAAAATAATGAACACGGGTACATGTTTTTCTATTTCCTGAAGAGTTAACTGGACATACAACCCCCCCGGCTCCTCCCCTTCCCCTACAACGTAAAACTTCCAAACAAAAAGCCGCATAAAAAGACCAGCAAAAAACGTCAAAATGCCGAGCTCCAATGGCGCCAGAACTGCGTCGAAACGAACCGCCGAATTCCGGAACGTCAAAAAAGGAAAAACGTGATGGTCTATTGTTTCGAAAGCTGGAGAGAACACAGGTCACAAGTCGCTCCTGCAAGGTTGTTTTTAGTTAAGTTATTTCCGCCTTTTTATATTTTCCGAGTTTCGAGAGACAAAAATAAATAAATACGCCGTGTGTGTGTGTTTTTTGAGACGGGGGAGTGGTGGGGGGGTTGGGGTGGACTGTGTGGCAGTGAAGGGAACACACACACACACACACGTGTGCACAGACACACACACACACACACGTGTGCACAGACACACACACACGCACGCACCTCAATCACTCTTCTCTTTGGGAGCGTCTTCAGTTCGATCGGCACTTGGGGCGGCGGCGACTACTTCCGCCTGGACGTCGCCGCCGGGACTCGAACCCGTGGCGTCCGGCGCCGTCGTCAAGCTAACGTCCTGGCTAACGTCATCATTGCTAGCATCCGCATCCGCGGTGGCTGTGGCGGCGGCAACGGACCCCGTTCCTGTCCCGTAAACGGCCGGCGCCTTCCCTTCCCCGTTGAGGAGCAGCAACGGCGTTTTCTCCAGTTCCTCCTCCGCCGCCGCCCTCGCCGCCGCCTCTTCCTCCTCCTCCACCTCCTCCAGCTTGCGGAGGATGATGGGCAGCTTGGCGTTGGCGTCCAAGGCGCCCTCCAGCAGCGCGAGGCTGCCGTCGCCGCCGCCGCCAACGCCGCTGCCGGCGGCGACGGCGCTGTCCTCGCAGCGGGGCAGCGGCGCGCCCTCCTCCAGCCGCCGCTGGAAGTTGAGCCGCCGGCCGCGGCCGCACGCCGACGCCCGCTCCAGGATCTGCTTCTCGGCCAGGCGCAGCTCGATGGCGGCGCGCGCGTGCGCCGAGAGGTCGGGCTTCTCCAGCGCCGAGCGGTCCTCCTAGTGTGGGGGGATGGATGACGGGAGTTTTCAAACTTTTTTCAAACCAGGGCCCACTATTTTTCTGCCTTTGTGTACTGAACGCATTTTGGTGTTCAACGCGTTATGTTAGAGTTTAGCAATTGATAAATATCAGATCTACGAGCTCATATCGTGCCACCGAGTGGCAATATGAGCCTTTTTTTTTTTTTGAAAAATTGTGAAAATGATGCGCAAATCTAAGAATATGTTCTATTTGACCCTGATCTGACACTAGATTCTAGTTTCTGATGCTAGATTCTGACAGATTCTAGTTTCTGACTAGTTTCTAGTTTCTGATGCTAGATTCTGACAGATTCTAGTTTCTCTGAAAAATCTATGTTCCTGTGTCAGTGATGCTCAACATATTTCATGCCAAGGACCCCCAGAATTATCTATATTTGGCTGCGGACCCCATCTGAAAACATGTTGTTGTAGGGATCCCTCAGAAGCAACAATTTTAGTTCAAAATATTTGCTTCCGAAGGAATATATATTCAAAGATTTGCATCACATTTTCACAAGTTTTCAAAAATATCAGAGCTACAAGCTCACAGCGCGCCACTCGGTGGCGCGCTGTGAGCTTGTAGGTCTGATATTTTTCAATAGCTTAAGTGTAACATAATGCTTTGAACACCAAAACAAGGGTTAAGCCACGGACGGCCCACCATTTGATGATGAGTTCAGTCTTTCTCTGACCAAAAACTAAGGATTTTTTTTGGTCCACAATTTAGGAGAGATAACAATAAATGTTGGTAAAAATAACAATTCTTCTACATTTTCCAAATATGTGCATTGTTGAAAATTAAGTAATTCGGTTGTTTGAATGTAATTTAACTCTTGAGAGCGTAAAATGGTTTCATTTTACGCGGGTTTAGCCTATTGCTTAACCTTTAAAGTACGCCATTTCATTGCTGTCTATTGTCTTTCCTTAATAGACTATATTATTCAAGCCTGTTCATTGTAAACATATCGCATATTCATTATGATTCATACAATATTGTATTAAAGGTATAGTAAGCGATTTGGGTGATTTAGAAAACGCTGGTTCCCTGCGGTAGCATGATGTGCACATGCACATGCTCTACAATGTAGAGGAACTACAACATGGCAACAACACACGCCAAGGCTCCTCTAATCCTGATTGCTATTCAAGCAGCTAAATAGGGAAAAACTGGAGTTGGAAATACATTGATTCCAAAAAGCCTAGCGCAAATAAGGGCTATTTTAGGCATGTGTGTAACATGAAAATTGTTTGTATAGTTACAATTAAAAGACTTATTGCTCATATTTTAATAGAATACACTATAATGTCGGTATTTGAAGATATTCGGTATTCGATATTTTTTAATAGACCCAACGATATTACTCGGTATTGATTTCCAATATCACGATTGCCCAAGACTATCTGTAACATAATTAGCCCTTTGAATGGCCAGTGACCTCTGACCTCTATGGTGGTCTTGTAGGTCTTGAGGAGCAGCGCGGCGCGCGTCTCCAGGAAGGTCCACAGCTTGATCTCGTTGTCCCAGCTGACGGGGAAGTCGCTGTTGCCCAGGGTGAAGATCTTGTTGATCGCCCGCTCACCCACCAGGTAGTCCTTCAGCTCCTCTGGGGAGGAGGAGAGAGAGAGAGAGCACAGCGGGATGAATCCAGTCTGCTGGTGGGAACGCCACTTGGTGTTCTAAGCATAATTAGCATTACTTGACCCATTGTGTCTTGATCAGATTCTAGTTTCTGATGAGACTCTAACTTCTAACACCAGATTCTAGTTTCTGACACTAGATTATAATTTCTGACATCAGATTCTAGTTTCTGACACTAGATTATAATTTCTGACACCAGATTCTAGTTTCTCACACTAGATTCTAGTTTCTGAGGCTACTTTCTAGTTTTTGACGCTAGATTCTAGTTCCTGATGGTAGACTCTAGTTTCTGATGCTAGATTTTAGTTCCCGACACTATAGATTCTATTTTTTTTTTTTTTCTTTTTTTTGTGCTAGATTCTAGTTCAAATGCTAGAATTTAGTTTTTTGTCTGACAATGGATTCTAGTTTTTTTGGGGGAAAAAAAATCTATGTTCCTTCCTGTCACATATTTCATGCCATGGACCATCAGAATGATCTATATCTGAAAACATGTTCTAGGGATCTCCCAGAAGCAAAGATTTGAGTTAAAAACGTTTGCTTAGGAAATAACATATATTCAAAGATTTGCACCACGTTTTCACGATTTTTCAAAAATAGCAGAGATATTCCCCTTTAACATTGCTTAGCATTACTTCGCATTGTTACCACAACCAGTCGGATCGCGGCAGCGATGCGGGAGAAGGACAGAATAACCATCCAAAAATAGGGTGGTGTACGTCAGGGCTGGACGCTTGACAATGGATGCTTTGGAGATACAGAAAATAGTGCTTTTAACGGAAGCAAACAGAGTCGGATTTACAAACCAATTCCTCACAGGATTGTAGAAAGCAGGGGGGAAAAAAAAGTTCACGCCCACCACCCCTCCATCGGACCGACGGCTCAAAAGAAAGCAGTCAGTCAGTCTTCCTGGAACCCTTCTTCGAAGCCTGCAGGCTTTGATTTCCGATGAGCTACGCGGCAGGGCAGGTCCTGGTTTACATGAAACGGTGGGACCGAGAGCGAGATAAAAGGGACTTGGGCGATGGTGCCCTGGGTGGGTGGGTGGGTGGGTGCTTGGGGCTGTGCGTGTGTTATGTGTGCGAGCACGACACGCTATTCCGTCATGTCACATCTGTTAAGAAGCGCAGACAGCCTCGCGCGCTTCTTTATGATACCGGCAAGCGACCCCTTAGCGCTCCCCTCCCGCTTTCCACCTTCCAAAGCAGGCTGAAGAGCAGTGGGTGTAGGGGAAAGGAGGACTTTAAAAATTAACACACAGCGCAAAAGGAAAAAAAAAAGTGAATAATATATCACAAGCCGCCGAGGTCCTGAGGATGAATCCTTCGCTTGGAGGAGGATGTGGCCTTGCTTGCTTGCTTGCTTTCTCGCGCACAGGGCTTGAGGGGAGGAGGAGGAGGAGGAGAGGGCAGGGGTGGTGGGGGGGATTTTTATGACACCGGCGGCGGCGGCAGGCGCGTTCTGCATACACGCAGATGAATATTGCAGGGCCCCTCGGCGGATCGCTCCTCGCAACACATCTGGTGGTGCTGCCTGGATCAATTAAGCGCCTATGGAACGGACAGGGCCCTTGCTCCCTCACTCCCTCCGCCATCTCACCAACTCACCCACCCCACCCCACCCCACCCCACGCTTCACTTCGCTCCATCCACCTCCACATCTCATTCAGGAAAGCAAGCAGGGGCGGATATAACATTTCCCAATTGGGGGGTGGGGGGGCAGGAGAAAATGGTAAAGGGGGCGACTTTATACGATGAAGTCGCAACAATACCATTTTCAGTTACAGGACTTTTATTTTTAAGTCTAAGCATCAATAATAAACATCAGTTGTTGTTGAAGTTGCAACAGACACGCAGCATGCATAAAGCTAAAGAGAGTTTTCTGTTTTCAGTGATGAAATGCTGTTGGTTTAGTGGTGCCAGTAGTTAGTTGGTAGCAGCAGCAGTTGTTTGAAATCATTTTAAATATAACCACTTTAATTTGACATTTCTTGGGTTGTTTTGCATGTCATCAGGTTTGGTGGGGCAGTCTGCCCCCCCCCCCCCGCCCCCCCATGCCTAGATCCGCCCCTGCAGGAAAGGGAAAAGCAAGCCACTCGAGGAGGGTCTCCCGGAGGTGCGTGCCGAAGGAGGAAGAAGAGTGGGGTGGGGTGGGGGGCCGGGAGCGTGCCGTGAGTGTCTTGCCGTGGGGGGCCTTCGGCGGCAGTGGATAGTAGGGGATCCTTCGGGAATGTCCCATCGTGGCACGACCTCAGCGTGTGTTATTTGTTTTAGTGTGTGTGTGTGTGTGTGTATGTGTGTTACCCTCGGTCATGCAGAAAACTCGTAGAAAGGCCAGGAGCTGGGCTGAGATGGGAGGCTCGTTGCAGTGCAGGGCAAAGATGCTGGACCTAAAAGGAAAGCGATTGGCGAGAGAAAAAAAAAAGCACAATATAGTCGAATCGTATGTTGGATTCATTGACATAAAGCGCAGATAATATACTGCACATTCCTTTAAGGAACAGAGTCTCCTTGCAGAGGGGGACATATTGGATCAGCGCACAGGATGGAATCCGTCCGGCCTTACGTTTACCTCCGAGTGACATTGCCGCCTCCATAGACTCGCTATGTGACTGCTCCTAGCCATGGAATATGCGCTGCTTTAACCAAAAAATGACACCTGGGCTAAGGAATAGGAGACATACGAGCCAATGGCGGTGACCGTAACTTTTTTTTTTAATCAATTCCTTTACATAGATGGACGTTAATGGCGGTTCTTGTGTTAAGTCGAGCTCAGCTGGATGCTCTGTTACTGAAGCAACGGACAAGAGGGGATAATTCAATAGCGGCGCTATGGTGCGGGGGACGGTGGGGAGGGGGGGGCCCATAATGCATTTCTGTGGTGTAATAATGTCGACCCTGTCCTAGCGACTGCCACATCGATCAATTTGCTGAAGTACAGAAAAATATTGTCCTCCTCCTCCTCCAAAAAAAAAAAAAAAAATTACCTTAGCCCCCCCGTTATGAACGTTATGAAGAAATGCCATTTTGAGACGGCGGAACGCATTCTGCTGAGTCTCCAGCTCATTTCTGTGCGGCGACAAACTTGGTTGTTCCCTGTCACCGCGCGGCCCTCGTCAATCCAAATAAATATATGAATCGATAAACGGGAGCGGGGCAGAGTGACTGGCCACTGCGGCTGGGGGAATACACCAAAGAGTGGGGGAGGTGACAGGGCCGGATCTAGAGGGGGGGCAGGGGTGGGCAGAGCCCACCTAAATGTGTATCCTGTATGCCCACCCAATGAAAGGTAATCTCAGTGGTAACTGGTAATATCAGCTAAATGGTGAGTTGGTTAACCAGATGTACGTAACTCATTGAGAGCGTACAAATGAAACCAAATGGACCCTTGCGGGTCCATTTGGTTTCACTTGTACACTCTCAAGAGTTAAAATATTCACCATCTGAATTAGGCCTGAAGTCTACACAACTAGAGAATGTAGAAGATTAATGGTCATTTTGATCTGTATGTTTGGCTGTTTTATTTCCCAAAATCCAGCCTGGAACTGTGGACAAAAGCAAAATAAATCTTTAGTTTTGGGGTCTGTGGGGCTAAAATGTCATCAAATGGTGGTCTGTGGCTCAATTGCAGAATAAATATTGGGCCCTGGTGTCAAAAAGATTGAAAACGCACTGCTTCGTATGAAAAACTTTGCCCACCCTGCCCATTCTTCCAGCCCACCCTAGTAGGGCTGGGTAAATCCGGCCCTGGGGGGTTAAAAAACATAATTGACTGATATAGGTAGTATTCCTATTTACTGGGACAATATGGTGTTAATGAACAAGGCTCTGGTGCCGGCACAATGTCATTTTTTTGTTTGCTCAACACAACGCTCCCCAGGAATTGATCTTCCACGTTGCCTTGCCTATTCTAGACTATTGTTCTTTATTTTGTATATGTATTGTCCCCTTGTCAAGAGGAAAACGTGTCAGGAAATTGCCGTTGGGCGGAGGGGGGGTGGGGGGTCTTCTGAAGTGGCTTACTGTATGGTATTTTTTGTGATTTATTTATTTATTTTTTATTAAAGTTTTATGATCTCAGTTCCACCCAAGACTGCACTTTGAACATGCGGTTGGATTGATTGTTGGTTGGTCTGGAGGGTTCGGAAGGCTCTTGAGCTGTGACGAAAACAGGCAAAGCGGTGGAATCGGTGAGAGACATCTCCTGGCAAATCCCAGTTGACACGTATGGGATTTGCGCCGGAATGCGACATCACATTCAGCAGGAAAATCAGAGCACTTGTTTGAAAAAATAAATAAATAAGAAAATGTACACTTTTATTTATGTTTTTATGTCACAATCCCTTTAAAATATGAGTTCAACATTGAAAAACGCCGGCAGCAGCCAACTATTATTTAAGAAATAAGTAAATAAAATCCAGGCTGATTAAGAGTTAACTCTTTAAGAGAGCAGGTTGTGCAGCTTCAGACAAAATGGCAGCTTCAAAAAAAAAAAAAAAAAAAAAACATTACCGTCTAGTGCCTTTACCTCCATTGATCTCTGAATGCTGAATCAGTGACAGAATACCAGAGGATGTCCATTTGTTTTTCTGACTGTCACCAAGACACCTCAGACTCGAAATTTGAGGTACACGAGTACTGGGACAAAATAATTCAAGATTTAGGCGATTTAGGCTACAATACTTATTTTTCATACAGGTCAGTCCTTTTACTTGAACAATGCCATTTGTAAACAGAGGTATCAATACTTTTCTTCAAGCAAAAGAAATATAAAATTAAATAACTTCTTCCAAGCAGTTGGAAAATGATACATCACCCCGTCAGTGTCGGGTGTTATGATGGAGCGCCGCGGCAAAAACAACGCCGATTGTTTTCTTTTCATTTTCTCCCCACTGTTGAGATTTAGACTTTGTCATCAATAAGAGATTAAAGGGGCCTTCTGATTAAAAATGCCGGCGAGAGAGAAGAATGCTGCATAACATTAAGGGGGGCTAATGATAAAATGATTAAGCTCGCGTGGTGATGAAACCGTCGCGGCGGATGGTAAATTGATACTTGTTGGGGTACTGTTGGGGGGGGGGGGAGGGGGCACACAAAAGAGAAAGACAGAGACCTGCTAAAACATTTATAGTGTCTTTCAATTACGCCGAAGGGGGCGAGCTAATTGTCTGAAACATTTACTGGGGTGGGGAATAGGAAAACCAGCTGGCGCCGCACGTGGACCGCAATGAGAAAAACAAAAAAAAGCTAAGATTCCCAGAGCACTCGGGTGGCACGGTGGTACCACCTGGCCCCGCAGAGGTTATGGGTTCGAACCCTGTGCGTCCAGCATGGGAGGTGTCTTGGCCTGTGTACCGTGGAGGTGAAGTCATGGACATGAACTCAAGCTCTGCGGCGCAGTCATCATTCTATCATCACTGACATAAGATTCTAGTTTCTGACACTAGATTCTGACTAGTTTCTGGCGCTAGATTCTACTTTCTGACGCTAGATTCTACTTTTGGACACTAGATTCTACTTTCTGACGCTAGATTCTACTTTCTGCCACTAGTTTCTAGTTTCTGACACTAGATTCTACTTCCTGACACTAGTTTCTAGTTTCTGACTAGTTTCTGACGCTAGATTCTAGTTTCTGACACTAGATTCTACTTTCTGACACTAGTTTCTGACGCTAGATTCTAGTTTCTGACGCTAGATTCTAGATTCTGACGCTAGATTCTACTTTCTGACACTAGTTTCTACTTTCTGATTCTAGTTTCTGATGCTAGTTTTTCTGAGAAAGAAATCTGTTTCTGTGTCAATCAATCAATTACTTAATGCATATAAATGCCACTCTGGACCTCAAGGGGGCACTACAGGCAAAAATGAACCAGTTAAATACTGGTTCATTTTTGGAACCACACCATGTGTGTGACATTTATTTTTGTATCATCTAGGAAAACCATTGGCGGAGAGGTTTGTCCATCAAGGTTTGTGATTGGACCATAGCAGTTTTGGGGAAGGAGGAGCTTACTCAAAAGGCCTATCGTTTGCCGTGAGCCCATCTGTGACGTGTCGACGAAGCCGACGCCTGTGACTTTCTGTGTTGTTTGTTTGTTTAACTTACGCGGCGATGCCGGCGCGCGCCAGCACCTCGGCCTTCATGGCGTAGAGCCGCTCGCTCTTGCTGACGCCCAGCTTGATCTTCACCCTGTCGTGGGCGTTGTCGTGGAAGAAGAAGCCGTTGTGGATGACGAACTCGGCGTTGGAGCGCGTGCCGTAGAAGATGTAGATCTGGGAGTTAGACGCACACACAAAAACAGACACACACACAGTTACTCGTCAATATTTTAGACGTGAGAAGCGGGGGGTCGCCGTCCCCCCCGTGTCCCTCCTCCACTACACCCCTGTATATAAAATATTTTAGATGTGAGAAGTGAGGGGACGCCGTCCCCCCCGTGTCCCTCCTCCACTACACCCCTGTATATAAAATATTTTAGATGTGAGAAGTGAGGGGACGCCGTCCCCCCGTGTCCCTCCTCCACTACACCCCTGTATATAAAATATTTTAGATGTGAGAAGTGGGGGGACGCCGTCCCCCGTGTCCCTCCTCCACTACACCCCTGTATATAAAATATTTTAGATGTGAGAAGTGGGGGGACGCCACCCCTCGCCCCCCCGCGCCAACAGGCATGCCGGAGAGAGTTTTCCGTCTCCAATGATGAAATGTTGTTGGTTTGACAATTGTAGTTAGTTAGTTAGTAGCATAGTGTTTCAAATCAGTTTAATTATGAGCACCTTAATTTGAAATATCTTTGAAATTTGGGTTGTTTGCATGCCATCATGTTTGGTGGGGCAGACTGGGCTGCCCCACTAAACAAACATGCCCATGCCTAGCTCCGCCATGCCCATGCCTAGCTAGGCCCCTGCAATTTACTACTGGTAGTGTACGAGGTTGGAGTCATGGAGGACTCGCATTTTGATTGTGACTGACAAAGTGTCGAGCGGGGGTGTTTGGAGGGGGGGGGGGGGGGTATCCCCCACATCAGTGGGATCCACATGCCGCTCACGTAATCCCACTGACACGTTATTATTATTATTACCGTTTTCTCCACAGATAAGCGGAGGATGACGGAGAGGAGACGGAGAGAAGGGAGAGGGGGAAAAAATACGGAGCTGCCGGGATGAGAGGCAAACCGACGGCAAGATAAAAAAAAGGAATGCGCCTTTGATGCAGCGGGGAAAAACGGCACCGCGTTTCTTATACTTGGAAGTAGAAAAGTAGCGACACCAAAAGAAAAAAAAAAAAAAAAAAACTTTGAATCAAAGCCCTGAGGTACTGGCGACAAAATGTATACGTATTCAAATTGTTAAACATTATGTGAAATACTTTCACATACGTTGTTTCAGTGCTTTAAAGGAGAATTCCACCCCCGAAAGTTTTCTTATCTTTATTTGCAGTTGATTAAAAAAAAAAAAAAAAAAAAAAAAAAGTGGTCCAGTTGTTATTTGGTGAAAAGAACTCCCGAATGGCAGGTCTCCCCTACCCCATCCTGAGCTTAGAATGGGTCTATGGGAATAGTGGCATGGCAACTAGTGTGTTGCATAGTGTGTTGACACCAACACTTTCGGTTCAGCAATGGTTCAGCCGTAGGAACATTGGTGGACTAGGTCCAACAATGTTCCATCCACCCTCCCAGTCTTAAAAAAAAACATCCTCCTCCTCCTCCTCCCCACAACCACACTCACCTCTGCACCCCCTTCAAGCGTTCTCACTCTCTCTCTCGCCTGCACCTCTCTCTGTCCTTCTGAATCTTATCAAATAATGCCTATTCTAAAAGGAAGGACATGGAGGGAGGGAGGGTGGGGTGGTGGTGGTGGTGGTGGTGATGGTGAGGGGGGTTTCACGGAAACGGAGACGAAAGGAGTGAGAGGTGCTGCGGCGGTGGCACGCGCCGCACACTCGCCCGCACTTGCGTTACCGCGCTTGTGAGGACGTCGGCAGTAAAAAAAAAAAGACGGTCGTTTTTTTTTTACCAGTGCCGTGCCATTTTAACCGCTGTGACGTGTGTTGAGCTTGTAGAGATGCTATTTCTTCTGGTACACAACTAGGTTTACAGAGTATCATGTTCTGAACTCCCAATTCCAACCCCTGCTCCCATATCTAATCCTAAAAAAAGTGTTGGGCAATATCACTTAGGAGAGTAAGTTTACGCATTATAATATTAGATTACTTTTTCACTGGAATCATGAGTAATGCATTAATTTACTATATTTTACTTTTCCACCAGGCCCCTTCCACCTGCAAAATAACTAATCATCTGTTTAGCAGCCTATTTTTTACGCTCATTTTTACGCTCTCAAAGAGTTAGTGCTTTGAGAGCGTAAAAATGAGCATCTGGTTAACCAACTTTCCATCATTTATTCTGGAGGGCCCACCTGGAACCCTCTCAGGGACCACTTGTTGAAAACCCCTGTTTAAAAAAGCCACCTGTAAAAAGATTGGCCGCACCATTGTATAAGCCGCAGGGTCCAAAGCATGTGAAAAAAAGTAGCGGCTTATACTGTAGTCCGGAAATTACGGTAATATAGAATCTGTTACTGCCCGATGCTGGAAACAAAAACGAGGATCGGAAGTGGAGACACTCGTAAGTATTGGTCTCTCACAGGAACACACGCACATCCACACGCACACACACACGGCATCCCCCTCTCTTCCAAGACATGTTTCTGTTCTTTCCTCGCAGCGGCTGACCACATCTCCGCAGAGCTCCACAATGTGAACAAGGGCTCAGCCGGAGATGTCGAAATGAACCGAGGGGAGCGATAAGAGCCCTGCGTGCCACAAGAAGATAGGGAAACCCCCGACACAGACAGAGACAGAGACTTTTACTTTGGTAAAAGTACTGTGTTTCAATGTTTCAGTGTTGCCAACTGCCAAAATCCAAAATGCACTAGTGGCACTTCCAAAATGCACTAGAATGCGCTAGAGCCCTGGGTTTTCAACCATTTTCACACCAGGGCCCACTATTTATTCTGCATTTTAGGCACAGAGGACCAGCATTTGATGTTGAGTTTAGTCTCTCTGACTAATGTAGGAGAGAAAACTGGCAAAATGTTGGTCAAAAAAAATGTTGATCAAAATAGCAGTTCTTCTGCATTTTGTAAATGTGTAGATTCTTGAGAATTAGGTAATTCAGATGGTTAAATTTGATTTAACTCTTGAGAGTGTAAAATGAAACCAAACGGACCCGAAGGGGTCCGTTTGGTTTCATTTTACGATCTCAAGAGTTGCAGATCTAAAAGGGTCCGACTCCACTAACATGGTGAAACATCTTGATGACATCATCAAGATATGTTAATGGATTTCTTTACGCTTCTTTTTTCCGAACGGGTTCATTTGGTTCCATTTGTACGCTCTCAGAAAAAAATGTTGAAAATGGGCGGCGTTCCCCTTTAAGATACATGCCCATACCCAGTACCCAGCACGTCCGTAAAGTTACAAAAAGCTTTTGAAAACAGACAATCTACAAGCTTGTGACGCATGGATCGTGACACATCAAAAGAATACAGCCGAGATTTTTGGTTCAGAATTAACTCAAGGGATTAGTTTGTTGAACTCTGGACCCACCTGATCCTTCTCCTTGTAGTCCTGCAGGGCCACACATTCACACCTGTCGTCCTCCAAGTTGTAGCCTGTGGTGATCTGAGGGGAGAGAGGAGAGAGGGTTGCGACATTGAGGGGGTCAGAAACTGAGCGCTGTTCATGCAGACCCAAATAGGGACATACTGGACAAACTACACCATAAATGTTGTCAAATCGAGCACATATTGCCGCGCCAGTAGTTTTATGATCGATTATGATCAGCGATGGACGTACAGAACGCGTGCGTGCACCGGGCGGTTTTGGATCCGTTTCTAGGCGACTGGGACCTGACGTTAGCCGATCCTGCTAAAACGGTGCGAGTCGACTAAAACGAATGTCACGACCATTGGGGATTAAGTAGTTATTTCAAATATTTCACCGGGAGGTTTGGATTTCAACTTTTATTACATCTATTGGAAGGTAAGGGTTGAACCATTCTGTACTGTACTTTTGGCTTTTTAAATTCTATTGAAAAATAGCAGGCGTTCACGGATCATAGCGCGCCACTCTGTGGCGCGTTATGAGCCGTGAACGCCTGCTATTTTTGGGGGGAGAAATTGCGAGAATGCAGCACAAATCTTTCAATATGTTTTTTTCAGAGCTAATCTACAATGTCAGTTCAAAGTTACGGAAAGTTAAGGGATTTCTAAGGATTCAGAATAGTTTAAAAAAAAATCCCACTCCATTCATGGAGCCAATCAAAAAGTAAACTCTGCCAGACTTCATCGACATGCTATTCTATTAGTGTCCATTTCATCTGGAGCCCCTAGTGCGCAATCCTTTTTTTGCGATGATTTGAGACGTGTCAGAATGCAATAACGCAGCACGAACGGGCCTCCGTACCTCAATAATGAACCGAGATACTGGGTATTGTGGAATGAAAGCCGCGTCGCGCACGTCAAAAAACGATCCTCTGACCGTGTTATGGGACCGTGTTGCGCTACGTCAACAGTAGATTTCAATACGATATTTTTCAACAATGATTGAGTATGAGTATGATCCATCTGTCAATACCGTTCCCAATGTTGTTCCCGTTGGGCGAAAAAATCTCATATCTCCATACTTTTTCTTTTTTTAAATCAATATTTAAACTTTTTTTCCCCAGGTCATCACATCGGACAGAAGGTATCAAAAGTAACTGATCTGCAAGCCCACAATGCAAAGCGATTAACAGCATTAAAGGGGAATTCCACCCATTTTCAACATTTTTTCTGAGAGCGTACAAAATACAAATGCAACCAAATTTGGTTCCATTTGTACGCGCTCAGAAAAAAAAGAATCATCTAAAGAAATCCATTAACATGGTGAAAATACATCTTGATGATGTCATCAAGATGTTTCACCATGTTAGTGGTTTTCTTCAGACCTCCATTTCTCTGGAACACAGAATGGGGGAACTTTTTTTATCATGTCCAGCCAGCACCTCTAGGGTATACTAATGACTATTAGAATGTTGAAAATAGGTGGAGTTCCCCTTTAATACGATCTTGTGGCTGTGGTAACGGTAAATGATAACTAGAAGATCTAGATTTGGAAACGCTTGTTTTTGAAAAGTTTCTGGGAAAAAAAAAAGTTAACGGCTAGGGGCACGGTGGAACAGTGGTTAGTGCTGTCGCCTCACAGCTAGAAGGTCCTGGGTTCGATTCCTGCTAGGGGCGCTGCTGTGGGTGCTGGCGGCGTGTCTGCTCCTCCGCGTCATCAGTGCCCATACCCGAGGCGGGGTTGGCGAAAGGGCCTTTCTGTGTGGAGTTTGCATGTTCTCCTCGTGTCCCCTAGGGTAGATACCCTCACAAACATGCAGTAATCCTGGACTCTAAACTGCCTCCCCCTGGCCAGCCGGGGCGACTGATGGAGGGGACAGGAACTGGTTGGAATAACGTGTTCCTTCCACGGGCTACGTCCAACCAGGGAAACTCCCCCCTGTCGGGTGAAAAGAAGGCAGCTTGGACTCCTCATGCATTGAAGGAAGCATGAGGCCAGTCCGCTGCCTCCCAGGTTGGCGGAGGATGTGTAGAGCCCAGGATCACATTAGGAATTGGCACTGGGTGAAAAAATGGGTTACAAAATCGTGGGATAAAATATAAAAAAAAAAAAAAGTTAACGGCTTTGGACATACGATGTTTCCTACTGGACAGCGGTTATGAAGAAGATCACAGCGATAACAATACAACTAATAATAACGATACATCCAGGGGGGTTGAAAAGGCACTTTATATTTACTTTCACGGCAAAGGGAATAGGTACATGGCAAATAAATACATTCGGGTGTCTTAATGACTCTCGCAGTCGGCGGGCTTTACGCGAACGACAATCTCATTTGCGTGGCTAAATGCGCTTTGTGGCGAATGGCCGTGATATTGCTCTGTTGCAATCAGTCGCTGAACACAATCAAAGCAATAAAAAACGTAAACGCGCGCGCACACACGCACACACCCTCTGGAGAATGTGTCCAAAGCAACTTAGATTCTGAAATCTATTAGTTGGATCATGTATGGTTTCAATTACTGTGCGCCTGCATCCGGCTGTCCGTGCTTCAGGGCCGGATGCAACATGTCCTATTTGGGGGGGGCTAGAGAACATGTCCTATTTGGAGGGGCAAGAGAAAATGGAATGGGGGCGGCCTCGTAGGATGAAGCCACACCCATACCATTTTCGGTTACAGGACCTTTATTAGGCAAGTAAAGCGTCAATAAAAACATCACGCAGCATGCATAAAGCTAAAGGTCTGACTCAGAGAGTTTTCTGTTTTCAATGATGAAATGCTGTTGGTTTAGTGGTGCCAAAATTGTAGTTAGTAGCAGTAGTAGTGTTTCAAATCATGGGTATTTAGGGGTGCACTGCCCCCCCATGCCCATGCCTAGATCCGCCCCTGCCGTGTTAGCGTGTGTGTGCATGTGCGTGTATGTGTGTGCATCTGACCACAAACAGACTAATCCATACTCAGTGTAGGGGTCCGGGGGCTCCCAGGGGGTCCCCAGTGAAAACTGAGTGTATATGAATGTAATGCAGTTCAATATACACACACATTTTATTTTTTTACACTTGTTTTTTTCTTTTAGATTTCATGATTGCACGAGAAACATTCACTTTGAACATTCACTGGATTGTCTGTGGGGTTTGGAAGAGTTTGGAGCTGCAACCAAAACAAGGCAAAAAAACAACAACAACAAAAACAGTGGAAACAGCGCCATCTGCTGGCAAATCTCATTGGCGTTGCAGAACTGTGACATCCCATTCAGCAGGAAGTTCAGAGCACTAGTTTGAGCCGTCAAAACTCCAGACCACAGACAATCTACTGGATGTGTTTTTTTTTGTTTTTCTTAATGCAATTAAGAAAACAAAAAAAAAGAAGAAAAAAATACAGTCATAATCCCTTTAAAAGTTTTTAAGCTTGTACGCCAGTAGTTTGTCTTTTGAGATAAGCTAAACCAGGGGTGTCAAACTCAGATACAGAGTGGGCCAAAATCTAAAACTGAACAAAGCCGCGGGCCAAGTTTTAACGAACTAACCTTTTAAAGGGGAACGCGTTTTGGTGTTTTAGCTGTTGAAAAATAGCAGATCTACAAGCTCATATCGCGCCACCGAGTGGCGCGATATGAGCTTGTAGTTCTGCTATTTTTGAAAAATTGTGAAAAGCATCAGAAACTAGAATCTGATCAGGACACAATGGGTTAAAATGATGAAAATGGGTGGTCTTCCCTTTTAATTTGATAGTGTCTCAAGGGCCAAATTTGGCCCACGGGCCAGAGTTTGACACCCATGGGTTAGGTTTATGTGTGTGTGTGTGTGTGTGTGTGTGTGTGTGTGTGTGTGTGTGTGTGTGTGCGCGGTACACACCAGTCCATTGGAGTGGTTGCACATGTCCCACAGTGGGATGAGCGCCAGGGTGACTCTGCTGCCATCTTCAGTCGGGATCTGGTTCTGCCGCGTCATCACAGAGGAGACCGCCCACCTGGTGTACGCACACGCGCACACACACACACACACACACACACACACACACACACACACACACACACACACACACACACACACACACACACACACACACACACACACACACACACACACACACACACACACACACACACACACACACACACACACGAGGGACACCAAAAACACGTATAGCTGTCATTTGTTTGTTCCATTCCTAAGCCAAAGCTGCTGCTGCTCTGTCTAATCACAACTGATGATATTCCCGATGCAATTAAAGGGGTACTCCACCCATTTTCAACATTTTGATATGCCATTAATATACCTTTGAGATGTTGTGTGGACATGATACAAAAAAAGTTCCCCCAATTCTGTATTTCCTAAAAAAAAATGAGGTCTGAAAAAAATCATTAACATGGTGAAATATTTCACCATGTTAACGATTTTTCTTTCAGACCCCTTTTTCCTGAGAGGGTACAAATGTGAACCAAATGGACCCGCTAGGGTACATTTGGTTCACATTTGTATCCTCTCGGGATTCTTTTTTTTTTGAAAATGGGTGGAATTCCCTGTTAAGGCCATTTCAAGTCTTTTATTATGGCTAGGTGTGTCATAGTGCTCGTCTCTAGGCGGCTTTATAGCCTATTCCGACCAATTGCTTGGTCAGACGAACTGCTAATTAGTCAATAGTCATGCGCATATTTGCCGTCACTGGCCAATATCGGCAAATAAATTTAACACCAAGCAACGTCAATGGCCATCTATCTGTTGTTGATGAACTTACATTTTGCTTTGGCTATATTGCCATGTTGGTCATCTGTAGCCTACCAAGCAGTATATTCTGTTTATTCTATTGAAGATGTACAGTATAGTTTCCCTGGCGCAAAAAGAACAAATAAAAAACAAATATTATATCGGAATCAATATCGGCTATTGGATAAATTTGCAAATCGGTGGATCCCTGAGTATTAATCAGGGCCGTGCCGATATCGGCGATATCGTGCTACGTTATCGCGAGACTCATGTCGCGCGATAGAAAAAACATCGCCGTTATCTGCACTCCATAGACCTCAATGGCGCAACTCTGATGGCTCTGGGTCTGCACAGCAGTAGCAGAGCAGCGCCATAGAGTAATCACTACGCAACCTCCGTTCACTTCATGGGGCCAGACCAGTCCAATAGAGTCTATTGGACTGGTCTGCGAGTGTGGGCTTATCCAATGCGCAGTTCACCGCGATCTCTTCCTCCTCCTGCCGATTCTGCTCGCCTTTTTTTCTCTCTATAAAGTGTTTCCCCCAGCGCTTTCTTATCAAGGCGCCCGCCTTGACCAAATCCCTCCCCCGCCTTGCCTACGTTTGATGAACCTGTAGATCAGTTATATTTCGCATGCGACGCTGCCTCGGCTCGCTAACACTGTTCCGCGCTGCCAGTCTACTCTACACTCTACAGGTACGTGCACACACACACAGATTAAAAAGGGGCCTGCAGCCCCAGCTCTTTCGCATGTCTAAAACACAGAAGTGCCCTCATACGGGAGGTTGCCCCTGCCCCCTTATGTAACACGCTGTCTACACACAAGCGACAGGCTGCCACATTCGCCCGGCCCATCTCTCTCTCTCTCTCTAACCCGATAGTAACTTTTCCACCCACCGCGGCACGCTCGATCTTCCCCTAAGTGTTGCGACGTTCTTCGCCACCAACATGGACTATAACGATATAATCCACCATGACTATAACAGCGCTGACTCTCGCATAGACACGAGTGAGACATACAACGAATCGCCAATCCCTCATGCAGCCTCGCATTTCCTCAGTGGTAACTGCAGCGCAGCTACTCACGAAAAAAAACATAGCGTCGATTATCTGCTGTTCCACAGCAGGAACGGATTTTGAGAGAGTGCTTGCAATGTATGTGTCATTTACATACTGTGCATTTCGTGCCTCGCTAAAAGCTCCCAGACTGACAGACTGACTGTGTGTGTGTGTGTGTGTGTGTGTGTGTGTGTGTGTGTGTGTGTGTGTGTGTGTGTGTGTGTGTGTGTGTGTGTGTGTGTGTGTGTGTGTGTGTGTGTGTGTGTGTGTGTGTGTCGGGTGTTGTTAGAAGGGTGACCACATCTGGGACAGTCCCAGGGTGACCAGGTGTCCATCTTTGCATGGGACAGTCATTTAAAAAAACTTTTCAGTCATCCCACAAATTGAGACCCTGTCCCACATTGTGACTGAGAGACTACAG
>CM076980.1:42162683-42207683 GCA_039105355.1 Benthosema pterotum | reverse complement strand
ACCAGGGCCGGATCTAGAGGGGGGGCAGGGCAACCCTAACCCACCCAAACGTGCATCCTGCCCACCCAGTGAAAGGTAATATCAGTGGTTTTCAATCAGTGGTCCGGGGACACACCAGTGGTTCCTGAGAGAGTTCCACGTGGTCCCCAGGCTAAATGGTGGAAAGTTAGCTGCGGGTCCGTTTGGTTTCATTTTACGCTCTCAAAGAGTTTCATCTCAGTCTCACTCTGGTTTTATCTCAGTCTCACTCTGGTTTCATCTCACTCTCACTCTGGTTTCATCTCACTCTCACTCTGGTTTCATCTCAGTCTCACTCTGGTTTCATCTCAGTCTCACTCTGGTTTCATCTCAGTCTCACTCTGGTTTCATCTCAGTCTCACTCTGGTTTCATCTCACTCTCACTCTGGTTTCATCTCACTCTGGTTTCATCTCAGTCTCACTCTGGTTTCATCTCAGTCTCACTCTGGTTTCATCTCACTCTCACTCTGGTTTCATTTTTACACTTTCAAGAGTTAAAATATTCATCATCTAAATTCTACTTCAACAACTAGAGAATGTATAAGATTAATTGTCATTTTGATCTGTATGTTTGTCTGTTTTGTTTCCCAAATCCAGTTTGAGGAGGAGCTTACGGAAAGGTCCATTGTTCCAAAACCCCTCCCTACCTGCACATAGTCCTGCTTTATGGATTGCATTCATGGAACAGATGCACACCAAATGTGCATGTTAGAGCCTAACCGATGTTAATATTTTTTTTATTTGACTTCAAATTCTATTTTATTATTCAAGTTAACAATAGAATACGACATTGGAGACATTTAAATAATGAGACTTCATCATTTACTTGTGAAATAATTCCCCACCCTGCATTTCTAACTCTTTTTTTTTGTTGCAGGCATATATCGGCCGATATATCCACATTATCGGCCGATATATCCACATTATCGGCCAATATATTGGTATAGATATCGCCAATACATACACATACATCGGTACAACCGATAAATCGGCCGGGCTCTAGTGCATGTGCATGAAATCATGTCCAGGATTGGGTTGGGGTCACAAGTCAATGGCAGAGACCCAATATAACTCGATCACAGAAGAAGTTGTACTAGTAACAAATATACATAAAATAATGAAAAAAAAATGCAAAATTTGATACTTGGACTATAAATTACACCACCCGATACACTCAGAGTTGTGTTAGCGTGGGCATTCAATGAAGATCACACAACTCAAAAGCCGAAAGCGGCACTGTTACACTCTTTGGCACGTGCAGTAGCGTAGGGAGCAGAGGATGGGCCCTGGTGCAAGAATATTTTGTGGGCCCCTATCTACCATTGCCATAAACGAGCAACTTGTACGCATGTGTGCGCACAAACACCCACTACAGCTATACTGTATAGACCAAACGTGCCTGGCCAGTAGATCGGGATCTACCAGTAGATCTTGGCCTGATCATGAGAGGATCTTGGGAGATGTGGGGAGGAAAGAAAAAAAATGAGGTGGAAATGAAAAAAGAGCGATATTTTTGTGTGTATGTGTGTGTGTGTGTGTCTGCGTGTCTGTCTGTCTACGAAGCGGCTCATTTGGAGGATTGTTGTCTGCTGTCTGTGAATTATGCCAACAGTATTGTTCAACGTGTAATGGACTGTTCTGCAACTTATAATGGATTATTCTGGACTGTTCTTATTATGATTGCATTTGCAATGGCAGTGTTTGCCCAAGTCTGTTGTAGGCCTATTTATGACAAGTCCGTTGTACTTTATGCTTATATGGACATAAAGTAAAGTGGTAAAACAACGTAGTGTTGCGTTGTTGTGAAGTTACTGCAGGCTGGCAACGATGCGTGTGGTTTGAAATGTTGATATTGGACTGGTAGATCCCGGAGGGGTTGGCTGCTGAAAAGTAGATCTTGGGTCAAAAAAGGTTGGGCACCCCTGGTATAGACTAACAAACGTGCCTGGCTAGTGGCTACACAATTATTTCATTCATTTTCAATGATCTTGGCCATGAACCCCCCCACACACACACACACACACACACACACACACACACACACACACACACACACACACACACACACACACACACACACACACACACACACACACACACACACACACACACACACACACACACACACACACACAGCATTTTCAGAACCATAACAACATGGACAGATGCCAAGCTCAATCTCTATCCTCCAACATTACTAATATCTAACAGCCTGCCCTGACCTGGGCTCAAACATGATGTCCCCAAACTATTACATTCACACATTCACTTTATGTCCAACTCCAACAAAGCCGGTATGCACTTCCACAGCATAAGCAACAAGCATCAAGAACACAGCACTAGCTCTAGGAAGTGAACGGAGTTTGCGCAACTCCGTCTTAAGGGGTTTCCAGACGGCATCGATAAACGCCAGCGTTATCGACGGGCGAGTTTTTTTATGCCGGCAGTGCCGAAATAAGAAAATCGCCCGTCGATAAACGCCACGCGTTTATGCCGGGAGGGGAGGGGAGGGGAGGGGGAGAAGCCAACCAAGCCAACAGACTACCAACTTCCCAGACAACTTCCAGTCAAGCGCTACCTGATCATGATCACGCTGAATTTACAATTCATTTACAATGAATTAATGACTCACCAGTCACCAATAATGATGGCTGCAGCCGTAGAGGTTGACATTTGAACGTAGACTATAGTTATTCCAAGTTGCGTAGGTTCAAATAAAATGGGCAGCATCCATCACGGTTTAAATATGTTGTATAATAAACTCTGCTGGCTAAAAGCATGCAACCAACATGCTTCGTCATAGCGTGACCGTGACACAAACTCACAACACGTCGCGCAATAATGCGTTGTAAACATTAGAGCAGAATTGCCACAACTCACGTCGTGGCTCGGCTCAGGGTCGAATATAGAGGGGGGGGGCAGGGGTGGGCACAGCCCACCCAAACATGCATCCTGCCCACCCAATGAAAGGTAATATCAGTGGTTTTCAACCAGTGGACCACTAGTGGTCCACAAAAGCCGAATAAATAGTGGGCCCTGGTATAAAAAAAGCACTGCTTCTTATGAAAAACTTTGGAGTTGCCCACCCTGCCATTCTTCCAGCCCACCCTAGTAGGGCTGGCTAGATCCTGCCCTGGCTTGGCTGCGCCAGAGCCTTAAATGATTAGGGAATCCACTCCCGGGACAGAAACGGTGAAGTCACTGTGCAGGTCTACTGCCTGGTAGAGTGGGTCCTCACCGTCCTCATTATGTTGTATGTTTGCTATAAATCGACCAGCGTTTTACAAAAAGTTCACTGGAATTGAACTTGAATTGAACTCGCGCGCGCGTGCTCGTTTCGTGCACGCGCGCGCGATAAAAATCAGTGACGCCGGGCGGAAAACGACCGACGATAAACGCTTTCTTGAACGCGGGTCGATTTTTGAACTTTTGTGCTAAAAAAAAACGCCGGCCCCATTGAGAATGAATTAGAGTGGGCGATTTATTCCTCGCCGTCTGTAAGCCCCTTTACTCTATAGAGCTGCACGCTGACTTCGGTTGGTTTTACGTTTATGGTATGGTATTTACCTAGCCAGCAGCAGGCTAGCCAGCAGCAGGCTAGCCAGCAGCAGCAGGCATGACTATATACTATACAATATACACGTAGTCTAATCTTGGCAAACAAATAATTAAACCAGCCTTTGGTAAGGTTGGTCTTACGGTTCACTGACCACCAGAAGCAGGCTGGTGGGCAGCAGGCTTAAGCCTATATGTAGGCTACAATAGAAACGTAGTCCAATCTCGGCAAACAAATAATTAAACGAGCCGACGGCATTTATTGGCAATCAAAACAGCGTGTTACCTGTGGCTGTGTCGGATCGGTCTCATCAGAAAGGAGAGAAAGGACAGCGGTGTCATGACTGACGTATTCACTCATTCATTCATTAGTGAATACGTCAGTCACATCACAGGGCAGTAGAAAACTTAGCTACCGATGACAACATGCACAATGTTAATAGTTGGTAGGCCCAGCCACTCTCAGCGTTTAACCCCCTAAACAGGTCCATATGTAGTCGCAGGGGCCCGCTGTCAGCAGCCTTTCTTTTCTTTTTCCCCCTTCCCTCTCAGTGGGCCCCCAAGGGGGCTGGGCCCTGGTGCACTGCACCGGCGGCACCGGCGATAAATACGCGCCTGGGCACGTGTGTGTGTGTGTGTGTGTGTGTGCGTGTGTGCGTGCGTGCGTGCGTGCGTGCGTGCGTGCGTGCGTGCGTGCGTGCGTGCGTGCGTGCGCGGGCGGGCGCATGCGTGGACGCGCAGACATGCAGCAAACCTAACCTTCCTGATACCCCCACCGGCACTAAAAAAAAATTGGTTTCCCGAAGGGAACAGATCGAAACGGGAGATAGACATCGGTTGAGCCGGCGAGGAGGAGGAGGAGGGGGCTAGGGACACACCCCCCCAAAAAAAATTGAGAGGGAGAAGAGGTTTTGGGTTTGAAGACGGGTAATAGCCTGTAGTGCCGATTGCCTGACCTCTATCTCTCTCCTCTCGCTCTCTGCCGCGCTCCTCTCACCTATCACGGAGTGTGTGTGTGTGTGTGTGTGTGTGTGTGTGTGTGTGTGTGTGTGTGTGTGTGTGTGTGTGTGTATGTGCGTGCGCAGTGCGTCGGCGCCGTTGTGTGTTGTAAGTGGCGCTTAGAGTGTGAACGGGGCTAGGTTATACACACATACACAGAGAGAGAGAGAGAGGGTGAGTGTTGAGCCCTCTGCTATGTCGACAGCCATTAAAAGATAAGCTTTAGGGTTAGCCGAGTGCTGGGTTTAGGTGAGAGGCGTTTGGGTGCTGATCCTCTGGGCCGCTTGCCCTATACCAACAAACTGGGAGGGGAGGGAAACTGAGTGGGGGGAGGGAGTGGGGCAGGGGGGGGGTAAGGGAAGTACATCAGGGGTGTAGTGGAGGGGGGACGCGGCGGGGGGGGGGGGGCGTCCCCCACCACTTCTCACATCTAAAATATTTTTGGGGCAAAAGTAGGCCTATGTTTTTTGTCTTGTCGTTTACTTTTATGGACAGGGGCGGATTGGCCATCTGGAGTACAGGGAGTTTTCCCGGTGGCCTGCGCCAACTAGTGGCCTGGACAGAGATTTTCTTTTTCTTTTTTCTTTTCCAGGGCAGGCCAGGGCGCCAGGCCCAGGCCAGGCAAACTAGTGTTTCTATCCTTCAAAAAAAGAAAAGGTGTCCTACACCAGAGCCTTTAAGTAGGAGAGTTGCCATATTCCCGTTCACTCCTGTGTGCCAGGGCACTGCCTCGTGCTGCTGGAGGCAGTGTTGCCAACTGCCAAGATCCAAAATGCACTAGTGCCACTTCCAAAATGCACTAGAATGTGCTAGATGCTCGCCTGGAACATACAGATCATTCATTCTCTAGTTGTGTAGACTAAGTTGGGCTAAATCACATGATGAATATTTTAACTCTTGAGGGTGTAAAAATGAAACCAAACGGACCCGCAAGGGTCCATTTGGTTTCATTTTTACGCTCTCAAAGAGTTCCATCTGGTTAACCAGTTGCCCCTCCAGGGTGGCCTGGCAATGGCAAAATAGTCCCGGTGGGAAAATATGTGCCAATCCGCCCCTGTTTATGGATACAATTAGGCATTGTAAACAATCATTCTCAATATGCTATACTTGTTTTAACTTACTTGTTCTGTGTGTGTGTTGCGCAGGTGCACGTAAATGTGTGCATTGCACGTGTTAAAGGGGGATTCCACACATTTTCAACACTTTACTATGTCATTAATATACCTTTAGAGATGTTGTGTGGACATGGTAAAAAAAAAAAAAAAAAGTTCCCCCATTATGTGGTTCCTAGAAATGCCACGGGCGATGAAGCCGCCCCCATACCATTGTACAGGGTTACAGGACTTTTATTAGTCAAGTAAAGCATCAATAATAACATCAGTTGTTGTTGAAGTTGCAACAGACACGCAGCATGCATAAAGCTAAAGGTCTGACTCAGAGAGTTTTCTGTTTTCAATGATGAAATGCTGTTGGTTTAGTGGTGCCAACATTGTAGTTAGTAGCAGTAGTAGTGTTTCAAATCGTTTTAAATATAAGCACTTTAATTTGAAATATCTTGGGTTGTTTTGCATGGCATCGTGTTTGGGGGGGCAGACTGGGTATTTAGGGGGGCATTGCCCCCCCATGCCCATGCCTAGATCCGCCCCTGGCCGAGATGCCTAGACAGAGCAGCCAGAGGAGTGAAACATGAAGAAGAGACGAGTTCTACAGAAGTTCTTCACTCTGTGACAGCAGGGCTGTATTCAGGTGCAGTTTTTCCTGCACACACTCCTTATAAAAATGTCCTACAGACGGAAAGCATGTGAAAAGTGAGCAGGTGACACACACACACACACACACACACACACACACACACACACACACGGACACGCACACACACACACACACACACACACACACACACACACAGCTGCAGCTTGAGCTCTTGATGCATTAGCATCACCAGACAAGGGTCATCCATCATGTGCCACTGTGGAGTGCGTGTGTGTGCGTGTGCGTGTGCGTGTGCGTGTGCGTGTGTGTGTGTGTGTGTGTGTGTGTGCGTGTGGTACGGGTGTGTTTGAGAAGGCGTGAGCAAAAAGAAAAAGTAGCAAAAAAAAAGGTACAGCGAGGGGTCCCGTAAATCAATTAACCGACAGGGCCCTGACACGGTTGCAAATGCTCGTGGGTATTCTGCATCAGCGAGGCCCGTTAATTGGCTAAGCGCAGGTGGCCGGAGCGCCCGCCGTCAAGGGCCAATAGGAATGCAGGAGAGGAGCGCATGTGTCAAGAGCCAATAGGAAAGCAGGAGAGGACTGCCCGTGTCAAGGGCCAATAGAAAAGCAGGAGAGGAGCGCATGTGTCAAGAGCCAATAGGAAAGCAGGAGAGGACTGCCCGTGTCAAGGGCCAATAGAAAAGCAGGAGAGGAGTGCCCGCGTCAAGGGCCAATAGGAAAGCAGGAGAGAAGGAATCCATGTGAAAGACCGGCCTATAGGTTATATAATAAAATAATCTGCATATCAGCGTCCCCCGCCACCTCAGGACATTGTGGTACTGCAGCTAATCTGTCCAGAAAGAAATGACAAGGACTGGTTATTATCAGAGTGGTGATTGAGGCTCAATCTATTAGGAATAAGCTTGAGGGACATGTACAATATGATATTAAGTATTAAAAACAATTTTAAGAATCCATGTTATTTGCGTTTCAAGAAAAAGCAGTCCAAGTACTCCAATATGAGAGAAAAGCACTTTGTGTTCTACTGTTTACTACCGGGCACTTGAATGTTCATTAAAGATAGAGTGCCATGAATTTTTTTCAAACCTAAAAAGATGATCATCAGGTATTGATGTTAGATGAAAAGTGAGATTTTTTTCCCAAAGTGTACAGTGTTTGTTAAACTGTCATTTTTATGATTCCACCCTACCAGTTCATTAAGTATGCCTGGTTTGCCTGGTGGATGGTGATGGGTGGAGATCCACCTGAACTGAAGCCACGCCCACAGCTGTAGTTGCATGATAAAGGGGGAGGGGTTAGGGGAGGGGCTGAGCACATGATGTCACTATATTGAAGTTGTTTTCATTGGCACGTTTGACTGGAAAGGTACCGTAAATACAAAGGGAAGACATCATTGCACATAAAAAACACACCAAGGGGTATTTACATACTGTCACCTCTTAAACATGTACAAAATTGGGGGAAAAAAAAATCACGATTCCTTTTTAACAGGAAGAAAAGTGAAGTTTGCACTTTGTTCAATGGGGGGGGGGGGTCATTTTTAGGTAAAAGCACGAAGCCCTTAGTCGAGTCTAGTCATTTATACCTGGTTGGGGTGGTGCGCACCGAAAACCAAGAAACCCAGCTCATGTCTCCACTGCACCTTGTCCATCCGCACGCGACATACATAGATTTACATGTGTGTGTGTGCGTGTGCGTGCGTGTGTGTCAGCCTGCGTGCGTCTCTGCTCGACACGATGAAACAAAGGCAGGAGTGGACAAGGAGTGGAAGATCGGGAGGGGAGGGGTGTCAGGGGGGGAGGTTGAAGGGGAGCGGGTGGGGGGGTCCTGCGTCTGTCTGTCTCTACTCTGCATGTGCAGAGGTGGAGGAGGAGGAGGAGGAGGTAGAGGAAGGTACAATCAGGTCAATTCAATTCAAAGCCAATGCGACAAGCTAATTTTCCTGCCCGGTCATCTGAGGCCCGCCTCCGATGGATGGATGGGGGAGGAGAGGGGAGGGGGGGGGGGGGGGGGGGAGAGAGAGAGAGAGAGAGGTTGACATTGACAGTAGTCATTACACTGCCCACGCCAGACGAGAAAAAAAAAAGGTGGGGAGGGGGTGTAAGAGATAAGAAAATAAAAAGGGGAGAGAGGAGGGGGGGCGAGATGCAAAAAGGTGGAGGAGGAGGAGGAGGGGGGTCGGGGGGATGAAAGGGAAGGGGAGATGTAGCGAAGACGAGGGGACAGGACACTGACACACACACACCCGCGCATGCACGCGCCACGCACACACACTTCTCAAGCCAAGCGCAGAGGAGAGCTCAAAGGAATGAAAGAAGGGTGGGAGGGGAGAGGGAGGGGAGAGGGGGCGCTAACCTGTCACACGATCCGCCGTTCGGCACGGGTTTTTCGCCGCTCGCTCATGTGAACAAACGAACGGAGGCTTCATGCGGGGTGTGCGCGCACAAGTTGTGTGTGTGTGTGTGTGTGTGTGTGTGTGTGTGTGTGTGTGTGTGTGTGTGTGTTTCCGTGTTGTTGCTGCTGCGTTGTCACCCGGTGGATCTTTAAACATGGCCCAAGGAACACGCCCCCGGAACCCTCACCCAAGACCAAAACAAGACCGAGACTACCAGGATACTTGGGGGGTCTAGATCGAGACGGGACTAGCACCTATGGGGTCGAGACCCAGACCTACACTGTGTTCCAACTTATTATGCAAATCATGTTTTTGTTTGATTTTCCAACATAATTGATGCAAATGATATCAGCATAATTTTCAAGTCATTAGCTGTCAATTTATATTTCAAATGTTATTGAACAAACCTCCTAATGAAAACAGAATTTAAAAAATAAATTAAAAACTTGGAACAGTGCGTTTCGCAGTGTTCCAAATTATTATGCACATCATAGTTTCAAGACATTTTCTTGTTTGTAAAGAACTGAAAATAGTAATTTGTTGAATTCATAGCAATAAGGAGGTCACATGTACTGGGAAATAAAGCTATTTCAATCCAAAACATGTTAACAGGTCCAGTTACATGTTAACATGGGACCCCTTGTTTGATAGCAGCTTGCGTCCATAAAACTTGTGAGTTTATGGAGAGTTTCTGCTTGAATGTCTTTGCAGGATGTCAGAACAGCCTCCCAGAGTTGCTGTTTGGATGTAAACTGCCTCCCACCATCATACTGCACATTTTTCAAAACAGTCCTGTTCAGTGATGAGTGCCGTGCAACCCTGGATGGTCCAGATGGATGGAGTAGTGGATGGTTGGTGCATGGCCAGTTTGGCCACCATGTCCCAACAAGGCTGCGACGTCAGCAAGGAGGTGACGGAGTCATATTTTGGGCCGGAGTCCTAGGGAAAGACCTGGTCGGCCCCTTTAGATCTTTCGCTCGAGGATGCTCCAGACATTCTCAATAGGATTGAGGTCAGGGGGGGTGGGGTGGGGGCCACACCATGATTTTTTTTCCCCCTTTTATGCCCATAGCAGCCAATGAAGCTGAGGTATTCCTTGCAGCATGAGATGGTGCATTGTCGTGCTTGAAGATGATTTTGTTTCAGAAAGCATGATTCTTCCATTTTGTACCGTGGAAGAAAGTGGTCAGTCAGAAACTCATCATACTTTGCAGAAGTCATTTTCACACCTTCAGGGACCCTAAAGGGGCCAACCAGATCTTTCCCTAGGATTCCGGCCCAAAACATGTACTCCACCAACTCCTTGCTGACGTCGCAGCCTTGTTGGACGGCACTCATCAGTGAACAAGACTGTTTGAAAATTGGTCTTCGAGTACAGTATGAGGTTGGGAGGCAGTTTACATCCAAACAGCAACTCTGGGAGGCTGTTCTGACATCCTGCAAAGACATTCAAGCAGAAACTCTTCATAAACTCACAAGTTTTATGGACGCAAGCTGCTATCAAACAAGGGGTCCCATGTTAACATGTAATTGGACCTGTTAACATGTTTTGGATTGAAATAGCTTTTGTTTCCCAGTACATATGACCTCCTTATTGCTATGAATTCAACAAATTACTATTTTCAGTTCTTTACAAACTAGAAAATGTCTTGAAACTATGATGTGCATAATAATCTGGAACAGTGCGAAACGCACTGTTCCAAGTTTTTAATTTATTTTCTAAATTCTGTTTTCATTAGGAGGTTTGTTCAATAACATTTGAAATATAAATTGACAGGTAATGACTTGAAAATTATGCTGATCATCATTTGCATCAAATATGTTGGAAAATCAAACAAAAACATGATTTGCATAATAAGTTGGAACACAGTGTAGAGCGGTTGAGATCCAGGCCGAGACCTAGAGCGATCGAGGCCAAAACAGAGGCCAAGACCAAGTCAAGACCAAGACATTATATATTTTTTGTGCTCCATCCATGCCTAAACTCTCTCTGTAGTTGTACACTGCTAGCGATATGCATGTAATCCATCCAGCGCTGCGCAGATCTCGAGGCGAGGCGATGTCTCAACAATGTCACTACAACCCTAGTCAATACAGCAACAAATTAACACCTGCCCACCTACCCCGGGGCAGATATAAAGAAAAATGGTAGGGGCAGGTGAAGTCTACTACCTGTTTCCCCCGACCGGGCAGGTAACGCACATTTCTATGGGGGATCCACCACGCAGCTTACACACTCAGGTTTTCTCCTCAAGTCAGGGCTCAAAATTAAATTGCAACCAACCTTGGTTGGTTTGCACCTCGAATTGAACCTGTGCAACTTAAACGTATGTTCGGGAGCACCTTTGCAGCTGCCCGTCATTTCTTTGGTCGGGGGGGGGGGGGGGGGGGGGGGGGTCCTTGAAATGATCCTAAAGGGGCTTACAGACGGCGAGGAATAAATCGCCCACTCTAATTCATTCTCAATGGGGCCGGCGTTTTTTTAGCACAAAAGTTCAAAAATCGACGGGCGTTCAAGAGAGCGTTTATCGACGGTCGTTTTCCGCCCGGCGTCACTGATTTTTATCGCGCGCGCGTGCACGAAACGAGCACGCGCGCGCG
This sequence comes from Benthosema pterotum, assembly GCA_039105355.1. NCBI lineage: Eukaryota > Metazoa > Chordata > Actinopteri > Myctophiformes > Myctophidae > Benthosema > Benthosema pterotum. The sequence continues at coordinate 42,196,400 of CM076980.1, read as the reverse complement.
AGTTTTAAAAAGTTCAATCTCAGTGAACTTTTTGTAAAACGCTTGGCGATTTATAGCAAACAAACATAATGAGGAGTGAGGACGATGAGGACCCACTCTACCAGTAGACCTGCACAGTGACTTCACCGTTTCTGTTCCAGGAGTGGATTCCCTATTCATTTAAGGCTCTTGCGCAGCCGAGCCAGGACAGGATCTAGCCAGCCCTACTAGGGTGGGCTGGAAGAATGGCGGGTGGGCAACTCCAAAGTTTTTCATAAGAAGCAGTGCTTTTGAACATTTTTTATACCAGGGCCCACTATTTATTCGGCTTTTGTGGACCACTAGTGGTCCACTGGTTGAAAACCACTGATATTACCTTTCATTGGGTGGGCAGGATGCACGTTTGGGTGGGCTGTGCCCACCCCTGCCCCCCTCTATATCCGACCCTGAGCCGAGCCATGACGTGAGTTGTGGCAATTCTGCTCTAACGTTCTAATGTTTACAACGCATTATTGCGCGACGTGTTGTGAGTTTGTCACGGCCACGCTATATGACAAAGTGAAGCATGTTGATGTTGGTAACATGCTTTTAGCCAGCAGAGTTTATTATACAACATATTTAAACCGTGATTGATGCTGCCCATTTTATTTTAACCTACGCAACTTGGAATAACTATAGTCTACGTTCAAATGTCAACCTCTACGGCTGCAGCCATCATTATTGGTGACTGGTGAGTGGTGAGTCATTAATTCATTGTAAATGAATTGTAAATTCAGCGTGATCATGATCAGGTAGCCTGCTGACTGCAAGGATGTAAGCTACTGGGAAGTGTAGTCTGTTGGCTGCTGATCCACGCATTTCGTGCGCCCCACTCCCCTCCTCCCCCTCCCGGCATAAAACGCTCGGCGTTTATCGACGGGCGAGTTTCTTAATGTTGGCAAAGAAACTCGCCCGACGATAACGCCAGCGTTTATCGTCGCCGTCTGGAAGCCCCTTAACTTTTCAAAATGGTGTGGTCTTTTGGCATGAAAAAGGTTTCCCTACCATGCATTTAGTTTGTAGGGCTACTTTCGTGTTCATTAAAAAACACAAATAAAAGACTAATACTACAGTATACAAGTTAAAATTAATGGTAATTCAGGTGTAAAACATGACATGTACTTACCTGTACATGTACATGTACATGTGCTTACGGGCAAGTGCCTCTGAGAACGTAGTGCACACGACAAAATACGCAATGTGTATTTTTTTGGACACTTTCAGCTAGGGCATTCACACTATGGTCAGACACATGCTCAGACACAGGTTTAAACAACTTTAGGAGGGAAGAAAAGGCTTCCTGCAACTAGTAACTACCAATATGTAGCAACATTACTGAAAAACAAGCCCCAAGTCCCTTATAAAAAAAATCAGACATGGCAACCACCATGACAGGAAGCTTTTTAGGCCCAAAAAAGAAAAAGGAAGTGTCAGCTGCATAAAAGGGGCATTGGTGTGCCGTGAAAAAGGCTCAGGCCATGGCTCAAAACAAGTCAATTGAATTGTCATGTCAACTCCCGCCTATGCTCGATTACAAACAAAGGTATTGCCACACTTGCCTGGAAGGTAATGGCTCTTTACTTTGGAAATACTATGGTTTCCAAACAAGAACATGTGCATGCTATGAAGCGACATGGCTTGCACAGTGCCAACACCAGCCCAATGTCTCCCCTTGCTGGTCAGGTTGTGGTACTGCACAGCCCACAGGTTCCTCTGTGTGCCATTGCTGGCTTATCAGGGGGTGGGGAAAGTGTGAAATTGAGTTCAAGAGGCCACTTTGCTGTTCACACTCTCTCCGCCTCTCTCTCTCTCCCCTCTTCGCCAAACGTCTTAACTCGATTTCTCTGGCCGGACATGACACCGCGGCTGACAGGTAGGGGCGAGAGGCAAGACGAGACAATAGAGAGAGAGAGAGAGAGAGAGAGAGAGAGAGAGAGAGAGAGAGAGAGAGAGAGAGAGAGAGAGAGAGAGAGAGAGAGAGAGAGAGAGAGAGAGAGAGAGAGAGAGAGAGAGAGAGAGAGAGAGAGAGAGAGAGAGAGAGAGAGAGAGAGAGAGAGAGAGAGAGAGAGAGAGAGAAAGAGGGGGCAAGACACAGACACCGGAGAGAGAGAGGAGAGAGTGGCAGTGAAGTTTTGGGTCCACACAGTCGCCAGGACTACACCAGATGGGACAAATCATCCCACAGACACCCTGCATGCCTAATTCTGTAGGTCCATGATACTAAACGGTCAAAGAAAAAACAGCAACCAACGCATGACAGGCAAAATAACAAATGCATTGCTCCTTTAAAATCGAGACCACAACAGCTAAGCAGTTTTGGGCAACATTACTTATTACTCATTACTTATTACCCCTCTAGAAGAGTAAGGATATTACATTCACTTGGGCTGCTTTTACAGAGACAACATAGTAGTTAGGGCATTAACCAAACACGTTTTTGCTAGTCGAATCGAATACTTTGGTAGTCGAATAATTGTCGACTAGTCTATAGTGATATATATATTTGTTTTTTAGCCAATAAAATGTGTGATTCTGGACTTCCCATTCAAAAAATACGTGCATATTAGAATACTGTAACTCAGTTACATTATGACATGAAAAATGAGCAATCAATCTACAATTACTACCAACACCACAGCACACATCCACAATGCCTGCTGCAGAAAATTGAAAAATATATATCAAAAATTATTATTACCGAATAACGAATAGTGAATTAATAGTCGAATAGTGTTTTGCTAGTCGAATAATCGACTAGTCGAATATTTAGTCAATGCCCTAATAGTAGTAGTCCAGGAAGTAGTGTCAATGACATCAGAGACACTGGACTCTCTGGTAAAATTTCCAATATCTAAAACCACATGTTCCACACATGAAGACTGCCACGAAAGTGTTCTACATCCTTGAAGCGTCATTAACATACATACATGAAATGTCCCTTTAACTGACCTCTACCCTGATCTGAGCCGATGCCTGTCGAGTCTGAGCATGGAGACGGATGGATTAGAATAGGATGGGGAAGCTATTCTATGTGTAATAATGTGTCAACACTACTGAGGGCTGAATGAGGTTGCACGCTTCCTGTGCAACGTGCAGTTCTTTTGAGGAACTTCCTTGTGTCCCGACGGCCTGTGAAAGAACGATTCAAACTGTGTGTGTGTGTGTGTGTGTGTGTGTGTGTGTGTGTGTGTGTGTGTGTGTGTGCAGGTGTGCGTGCGTGCATGTGTGCGCGAGAGAGAGAGAGAGAGAGAGAGAGACTCACTCCTGACTGCATGTGTGGCCGGAAATATAACAAGAAATATAATGGTGGCTAACAAAAAGAGGTAGTGGTCTCTGTCCATGTGCAAAACTGTCACTTCTCAGGATTCAAATTAAGTTAACATCGGCAAGCTCAAAGCACTGGCCACTTAGGGATCCAAGTAGGGCAGGGATGTCAAGCTCAAATACACGGCGGGCCAAAATAGAACGATTGGTACAAGTCGAGGGCCAGATCCTCCGGACTGTGTTTCAACACGCAGGGCACCTGTTTACGAGGACGTAAACAGCAAAAGCAATTTCCCTTCAAAATCATGAATGTCCCTTAATTAATAGCAAGATAAATGCAAAGATGAAACTGCATGCATTCAAAGTGGAATGCATTAATCCCGCGCTCGTCGTGCGCGGTCCCGTCCGCTGGTAACGACGAAGGCACAGAAAATAACGAAATGTAGATTTCATTTTATAATCCAACTATTAGTCCCAGCTAACTTTCATTAACCCAGCTGACTTTCATTTGGAACAGAATTGTTTTTTTGTCCCATTCGCACCCATTCAATCCAATGCATTCAAACGCCTCTCCTGAGAATCTGCCCCTGAATGTCGTTTGCGTGTGGGTAAATCAACTAGGGCTAGACGTCACTTTCTGACTTTTGACCCGGAACTTTTTTGCTCAGATCGTCAGAGGACAGGTTAGTCAAGACACCAGAAACAGCATGACGGCATCGCACATGCTGTTTAGGAGATCGGCCGCTTCAAAATTTACAGAATCCACTGGCTTTCGCGGTCTATGTGTTAAAGCTCAGTTTCCCGTTCTATGAGCCTCACCAAGAACCGCTTGCGTAGTAAAATGAGAAAGTAAACTTGAGTTTGACATTATGTGAAGTAGGGCATTTACAACAAGTTGTAATAATAAAACACACAGCAAAGACACTGACACTGCGCTCCGCTCTAAAATGACGCGTGCCGGGTGGCGCAGCGTGGCGGTGCGTTCCGAGTGCAAGAACCCACCTGTACCACCTTGTAGAAGTAGGCGTACTGCCGCGCCGTGTTCTTGTACTGGCTCAGCACGTCCTGCAGCACCTGCGGGTGGGAATGGGATGCTCACTGTTACTGCCATGATCGCAATTATTTCTGATCAATGCATTTTTCTTTGCATATCAGACAACCGTTCCCATGTTGAAAACTGACCACACGTTTTCAAAGGCTGGTTTCAAAAATAGAAGATCTACGCGATCGCAATGCGTCACAAAGTGACGCGTATATGGCATTTCCACTATATTTTTTATGTGGTGAAATTAAAATATATATATTTTTAAAAATGGATCAGTGATGTCTTCGTATATACAGTAAGTTATTTGTCATGTCTGCCCCATGCAAGGTGTGATTACGAAGCCTCAAAGGATGAACAGAAATACAGACTGTAACGTTCCATTGTTTAATGGAAGAGGAAATAAATAAAAAATAAACAGCATGCACAGCCAAAACTAAATGCCAGATGCTGGCATTTGCAGCTTTTTATGTGTTTGACAAAATTGTCATTATACTTAGTCTCAGTTTTAGTCATGATATATGAATTATTTAGCTAGTTTTTATTTGTTGACGGAATCGACTGTATATTAATTCATCAGTTTTAGTCATCATAGCCAATTTTATTTTAGTTTTTATTTAGTTTTTGTCAGTGGCAAAAAAAAAAGTACTTTTAGTCGACTAGACTCTAGTCGACTAAATATAAATCTCTTTCTGTGTCATTGATGCTTAACACATTTCAGAGGAAGGACCCCCAGAAATACCTATTATTTAGCTGCAGAACCTCATCTAAAAACATGTTGTTCTAGGGATATCCCCCCAGAAGATTTCAGTTAAAAATGTTTGCTTCCAAAATAACGTATTAAAAGATTTGCACCAACATTTTCACATTTTTTTCAAAAATAGCAGAACTACAAGCTCATATCGCGCCACTCGGTGGCGCGATATGAGCTTGTAGATCTGCTATTTTTCAACAGCTAAAACACCAAAACGTGTTCAAATCAGTACACAAAGGGTTAAACGGGTGCCAACGGCGGCGGCGGCGGCTGTGGCGGGTCGGGCCGTTAACGCTCACCTGCGTGCCCAGCAGGTGGCGCACCTCGTCCTCCTGGTAGTACAGCGGCGTGCTGTAGTGCAGCGGCAGGCTCTTGACGTAGGGCAGCCAGTGGGAGGCGGGGTCGGCGCGCTCGCACAGCAGGTGCAGCGCCAGCGTCACGTTGCCCATGGCCTGCAGGATCCGGTCCTGGCTGTACAGGGGACCTGGGGGAGGACGGTGGAGGCATGGTCAGTTTAGTGCAGTTGGTTTTCAACCTTTTTGACATCAGGGACCACTATTTATTCACAGGGGCGGATCTAGGCATGGGCAAAGGGGGAGCAATGCCCCCCCTAAATGCAACCCAGAAAAACCCAAGAGATTTCAAATTAAAGTGCTTATACAGTATTTAAAATGATTTGAAACGCTACTACTGCTACTAACTAAACTACAGCTGTGGCACCACTAAATCAACAGCATTTCATCATTGAAAACAGAAGGCTCTCCGAGTCAGACCTTTAGCTTTATGCATGCTGCGTGTCTGTTGCAACTTCAACAACAACTGATATTATTAATGATGCTTTACATGCCCAATATAAGTCCTGTAACTAAAAATGGTATGGGTGCGATTTCATGAAGTCGCGCCCTCCGTGGACCGTCCCGATAATGCCCGATATTCGAGATTGTTTTTTTTTTTTTCTTTTTTCCCCCAACCCGCCTGATTTTGAAAAAAAAAAAAATCCCCGGCAAAAGTTGTGTTCAACTCTTTGACAGATTTACTATACAGCACCTCGCATAGATTGGCAAAATAGGAATTTCTATAAATGATGATCATTACTAATAAGCCTAATTAATGGGAACAAGCCCACCGACCTACTATAGGGAGTTAGATGTCAACCAATTAAGACCTCGGACCCGATTCTACAAAATGTCTCATCAGTTGGGTGGTCAAACCTTTTCATGGCAAGAGGCCCCAACAATTGTCTGCATCTAGCCGCCGACCCTGAAAATACATATTTCCGCAATAGCCTCACCCTACGTTTTAACAGGAGGCGACAGACAAACAACGTTTTCCTGAACTCCCATTATTTGTCCATGAGAGCTACCGTTTCTACCGTTTTTTGAATATAAGCCACACCAGCTAAATTTGGGGCAAAATACAGATTTTTCCTTGCATAAGCTGCACCTGACTATAAGCCGCACCAGGCTTATAGACAGGTGCTTCAACTTTTTCACAATTTAACAACATCTTCACCCCACAGACCCCAAAACTAAAGATTTCTTTTGGTTTTGTTCACAATTCCAGGATGGATTTTCGCAAACAAAAGAGGCCGAACATCAAAATTACACCAAAATGAACATGACTTATGACTTAATAATTAAGTGGTGCTAATTTAGATGGTGAATATCGTAACTCTTGAGAGCGTAAACATGAAACCAAATGGACCCGCTAGGGTCCATTTGGTTTCATTTTTACGCTCTCAAAGAGTTAGATCTGGGTTAACCAACTTTCTATCATTTAGTCTGCGGAGCCCACCTGGAACCTGGAAAATCCATAGATTGGCCACACCGTTGTATAAGCCGCAGGGTCAAAAGCACGTGAAAAAAGTAGCGGCTTATAGTGCATAAATTACGGTAATTGAGGTTTTCGGACAATACTTGGGCGATTTAGGCTGCAGCCAATGAAATTCAAGCGTCGCCATGTCGCCCGGTGTCCGTCGCTGGCTGTTAAAACGTACTGTGACCGCTCTGCGTCAGTCAGCAAGCAGCGCTCACCCAGGACAGAGTTCTTGGCCGACTCCACCGTCATCAGCATCTTCCTGGGGATCCACAGGAACAGCTCTTCTGCCTGCGTACGGACCCCCCCCACACACACACACACACACACACACGCACACACACACAAAATACAATCCTTATTGTGCGTTTTTCCTCTACCCCAAAATAAGCTTAGAATTTTGGGGTAGAGGACTATGGGATGTTGTTCAAGTTCATCTATTCCCATCGCTCCGAAATTATTATTTTTTGCTATATATTTAGTTTAGGAAAAAAAAAATGAATTCCTGGTGTGGAAATCTCCTCCCTGAATACCATTTTTAGGTTTCATCGCTGTTCACCATAAAACGATAAAAATAGCAGCTCAACAAGGCTAGGTTTTTTTTTTTGGTGCATGACAACCTCATACTGTGGTCTAACTTAAAAAAAAAATGCATAAAATGCGTAGTTTATATACATTGGCCTTGAGGAAATGCAGATTGAAATGGTATATGCTATTGCCTACTCAACAAGTTACGTTACTAAATATAAAAAAAAAATATTTAAAAAAAGTCCAGGCCGGCATTTTCCCCACCCAGTCGGTCCCACCTTGATATCCCTGGTGGCGCGGAGGCCGTAGCCCTCGTCTCCGAAGCAGGCGATCTCGAAGCCGTCAGAGGAGGCGCCGCACTCCTGGGCCCAGGACATCAGCTCTGGGAACGAGTCCTCCCTGCTGCCCTCGAACTGCACCGAGATGCCTGGCAACCCGACACACACGCACACACGCACACGCACACACACACGCACACACACACACACGCACACACACACACGCTCTGGCTCAGGGGTAGAGTCACCGGATGGTAACCGCAAGTTGCCGGTTCGATCCCGGGCTCCCGCAGAGCTAGTGTCCAAGTGTCCTTGAGCAAGACACTGAACCCCTAATTGCTCCTGATGTGCTAGTACAGGGGTGCCCACACTTTTTTTTGACTTGAGAGCTACTTTCAAAATGACCGGCTCAACAAGATCGACACATCAAAAAGAAAAAAGAAAATCAATGTCAAGGCCCCCAAGAAAGTTTGACTTTGAAATAGTGGTGAAGGTGTTACTTGCTAAAATAATGTTTAAGAATAATAATAATGGAGGGAGAGAAAAATGGAGGGAGAGAATTGGAAGGCTCCATTTTCTAATTGTGTGGACTCGTGAAATTTACGTAATTCAGATGTTTAAATATAATTTAACTCGGGTCCAATTGGTTTCATTTTAACGCTCTCAAGATTTACAGATCTATACATTTTAGGGGACTGTCATGTGATCTACCTGCATGGCCCGTGTGATCTACTGCGCTAGTAGGTAGCTTGCATGGTTTCCACTGCCATCAGTGAATGAATGTGTGTGAATGGGTGAATGTGATGCACAAGCTATGTAAAGCGCCTTGGATAAAGGTGCTGTATAAATGCACCATTTTACCATTTACCACACACATACTGTAGTTCACAGCTGTGGTTAATCATGACTCGCATCAACGCTGCAATGTACAAGATGGGGTCATTTAAAACAACAATAAACATCTATAAGTTAACTGGCAATTAAAGTTTTCGGTGCAGTAAATGCAGGACAGTAAGGGGTAACGTATAGGCTTCGGCGTGACAGCGCGTTGCGCGTTTGAGTCCCATTAATGGCCAGCTTTGCTGTGTGTGTCTCTCCCCTTATCGCTGTCCCTCTTTCCTGTTTATTGTCGCTTAAAACTATCAGTAAAGGAAGAAAAGCCCAAAACAAATTAAAAAAAGAAAAAAAATCATTAACATGGTGAAATACATCTTGATGATGTCATCAGATGTATTTCACCATGTTAATGTTTTTTTTCAGACCTCCATTTTTTTTTAGGAAACACAGAATTGGGGGGAACTTTTTCCATCATGTCCACACAACATCTCTAAGGAATATTAATGACATATTAGAATGTTGAAAATGGGTGGAGTCCCCCTTCAAAGGCATGAAGCCAAAAATAGGCAGTGCTTGTGTGTGTGCATGTGTGTGTGTGTGTGTGTGTGTGTGTGTGTGTGTGTGTGTGTGTGTGTGTGTGTGTGTGTGTGCGTGTGCGCGCGTGCCTGTGCACATGCTTTTGCTCACCTTTCTGTTTTTTCCGGATCTTCTCGACCAGAGCTCGTATCTGGAGGTACTCCTCCCACTCCTTGCCTGCGGTGGGCGCTGTGCTGCTGCATTCTACCAGAACACCACAGAAGAGAGCGTCACAGATTTAAGTTTTATATCCCACGATTTTGTACCCCACTTTTCTCACCCAGTGCCAATTCCTAATGTGATCCTGGACTCTACACAACCTCCGCCAACCTGGGGAGGCAGCGGACTGGCCTCATGCTTCCTTCAATGCATGAGGAGTCCAAGCTTTTTGTGAGGGTATCTACCCTAGGATATGGTGAGTACATGTAAACTTCACACAGAAAGGCACTTTCATCACAGATTTAAGCTGTGTGTGTGTGTGTGTGTGTGTGTGTGTGTGTGTGTGTGTGTGTGTGTGTGTGTGTGTGTGTGTGTGTGTGTGTGTGTGTGTGTGTGTGTGTGTGTGTGTGTTCGAGCGGTGCTAGACACTCCTATAGTGACCACCCGTCCCGGATCTCGCGGGACAGTTCCGAAATTCAACCCTCTGTCCCTCAAAAAGGGACTAATGTCCCGCAAAACTGTCAAAAGACGGAGGAGGACAAAAAAAAGAGAGGGGGGAAAAAAGTCTGACGCTGTGCTGGCGTGCTGCTGCGCCGCCGCCCTCGTCCAAATAAGCGCCCAGGAGCTGTTATTTGCATATTAATATTAATACTATTATTTTATTAATAATACTGTTATTATATTATAGTGTGTGCGTTTGCAGACCTCATCCCTGCCGACGCGCCCCTTGCCCCCAACATCTCGCATGTCACAATGCTACAGCAGTCCTCCACCTCGCAAAATAGGCCTACGTAGGCCTATGTTTAATTTCACCATAGACAGCTTATGTACAGCGATTGTTTTAACTCAGACTGCATATTATCTTAAACGTTTAGGTCTACTGCCATTCCGTGTGTTGAGCTAACTGTGAGTTATAAGCAAGCACTCACCATACTGACTCACCCCCCCCCCCCCCCCCCGCTCCCACGGTGTCCTGCAACAGGGGGTCCCTTGTCCCTCATTGGCCATGTCTGGAGGTGGTCAGCCTAGACACTCCTATACGGAGGAAATGTGTGTCTGCGTGGGTGCGCACACATTACAGCACCACTCAGTTCAGAGCTTCAGACTTCTTTTTTTTAGGGCAATGTCCAGCTTTTGTTATATGAAACCCAAATTTTCTCTTGATACAAACATTAAATGCCATAGAGCTGAACGGCCTCCACTTTCATGACAACCGCCCGTGGTCCAGAAATGAATCCCCCATTGAAATGAATTGCCCCATTCAGTCGGGTGAATAAAATACGCCTGAAAAAGTAAATGGGGAGGAACCAATTTGAGAGATTAGGGCTAAAACTACCCTACGCTATGCTACGCTGTCAGTCAAGAGTTAAAATATTCATCATGTCAATTAGCCCAACTTACACAACTAGAGAATGTAGAAGATTAATGGTCATTTTGATCTGTATGTTCCAGGCGAGCATCTAGCACATTCTAGTGCATTTTGGAAGTGCCACTAGTGCATTTTGGATCTTGGCAGTTGGCAACACTGCCTCCAGCAGCGCGAGGCAGTGCCCTGGCACACAGGAGTGAATGGGAATATGGCAACTCTCCTACTTGAAGGCTCTGGTGTAGGACACCTTTTCTTTTTTGAAGGATGGCCTGGGCCTGGCGCCCTGGCCTGCCCTGGACATTTCAAAAAAAAAAAAAAAAAAAAAAAAAAAAAAAACTGTCCAGGCCACTATGTGGCGTAGGCCACCGGGAAAATTCCCTGTACTCCAGAAGGCCAATCCACCGAGCGTCTGTTCGCGTTCCACCTACTCTGTAGGAGCTCGGAGATGAGGTTCATCATCTCCTTGGGGGAGACGGCGGCGGCGGCGCCCGTCCCCGACGACCTCTGAGTCTTCACCCGACTCTTCTTTCCCATGGCGAGGGCTGGACGCTGGACGGATGGACGGACGGATGGACGGATGGAGGGATGATGGATGGATGGATGGCTGGAGGCAGCAGCAGGCCCTGTAGACGAGGACACAAGCATGATAGAAAGAATCGTCATCGTGATCAAAAACCCACATACAATAATCGTACGAGTAGAGATTTAAAGGGGAACACCACCCACTTTCAAAATTTTCAATATACCTCAGAGATGTCGTATGAACATGATAAAAAGTCCCCCCTCATTCTGTGTTTCCTAGAAATGGAGGTCTGAAAACAATGAACATGGTCAAACACAACTTGATGACATCATCAAGTTGTGTTTCACCATGTTGAATGATTTTTCTTTCAGCCCCTTTTTTCCTGAAAGGGTACAAATGGAACCAAATGGACCCGCTAGGGTCCATTTGGTTCACATTTAAGATTGTGTCCCTTTGTGCTGGTTTAAGCACGGCTAGGAAGCTGTGTCACCCAATCAGAATGCTCCCTCGAAATGAAATGATTATAATTGATTGTGAAAACATGACACATACTAAGGATTAGCTGTACATTCAGTAACCACTTAAAATCCTCCATACTATGGAGGAGGTTATAAAAAAGAAAACAAGCTGCAAAGAACAATACATTAGGTGGGCTATTATGTCACACTAATGGGCCTCGTTAATGCCATTTATGTTTAGTGATTTTTTGATTGCAGGCATTTTTATAACAGTTTATGCAGTGTAAGTGCAGCGCCACTAGAGGGAGCAAGAGACCAGGAGAAACCCAAGTTCATGTACTGTATAACAGCATTAGTTAGTTGATTTATAACATACTGTATGGACAGCCTACAGCCACCCCAATACTAAATGCCAGTGCTACTGCTATAATGCAAAGAAGGTTTAAGAAGGACAAGATAAGAATAAAAACAATCAATGCATTATGTGATCTCTGATACATGTTTTTTTTGTTAAAAAATATATGTAATATAGCACATTGGTTGTTACAGTCAGTTACAGGCAGTATTAAAAAAAACAGATTTATAAGCCTATATCGTGTGATAAGAAGTGATGCACTGTGAGCTTGTATATCTGCAATTTTTGAAATACCAATAAAAAATGTGGAAACACTTTTTTTCTGCCTGGGTTATATCTTATAGAGTTGAGCAGCCCCACCCCTTTCATGACGTCGCCCGTGGTCCAGAAATTAATTCGATATTCATTTGTATAGATAAAATAATCTATACGAAGACCATTACGCCTCGGACAAAGCCAACTTGAGTCGTGACAAATCATGACAACACACAATGTTTTGGGACGATCACGTCGTGAAAAAAGTCAAGAAAAAGTAAACAAAACGTGTTGTATCCGAATGTTCTTTCCTTCTTGCTCATTAGATATTGTATGATAATATTGTGTTTGTTGCCATGATTTGTTAACAACCCCAGGTGGCTTTGTCTGCGGCATAATCGTCTTTATATAGATCATTTTTTAAATGTCTATGAGGAAAATGAATAGGGCAATCATTTCTGGACCATGGGGCGATGTCATGAAAGGGACGGGACTGATCAGCTCTATAGGGCATAGGGTAGAGGCTTAAAGGGACAGGTCACCATTATTGCAAAAAACATATATACAGGTATGTTAATGACATTTAGAATATTTAGATCACTTTCCTGGGGGTGCAGTGCACCAGAGCATTATGGGAATTGTAGTGTCAATAACATCAGGGCTCACTGCTCACAAAAATATCTAAAACCACAAAAGACCCCCCAAGAAAGTAAATCTTCTAAACGTCATCCCCCCCCCCCTTTTTCTTTCATCAAAAGTGTCCATTTAAGCCTATACCACAGTTCACTCACTCACAATCACTTATCCTTCGCAACTAGTCTCCTATCTCTGTGCAACAAAACATGTTTAAGGCAGTGGTTTCTCAACCTTTTTCATACCAGTGCCCACTATTTATTCAGAAATTGAGCCACGGACCACCATTTGAGGACATTTTAGCCCCACAGACCCCAAAACTAAAGATTTCTTTTGCTTTTGTCCACAATTCCAGGCTGGATTTGGGGAAACAAAACAGTCAAACATACAGATCAAAATGACCACTCATCTTCTACATACTCTAGTTGTGTAGACTTGGGACTAATTCACATGATGAATATTTTAACTCTTGAGAGCGTAAACATGAAACCAAATGGACCCGCAAGGGTCCATTTGGTTTCATGTTTACGCTCTCAAAGAGTTTGAGGACATCAGGTTAACCAACTGTCCATAATTTAGCCTGGGGACCACCTGGAATCCTCTCAGGGAACACCGGACCATCTGTTGAAAACCCATGGTTTAAAATCAACCACCCCAATGCATCTGCTTGCAACTGCCATTGAGCAGATAGTGGTAGCACAGAGTTGCATGTTGCAATGGAGTTGCATGGCAGACGATCTGTGTGGTTTTGGGCTTGAATAAAGAGAGAAACGTTCAAGACTGAGGCGTTTTCTTTTTTTAATATATCCATATCAGGAAGTGAATTGTGTTAGTGGAGAGAGAATTTCGTTATCATTGTACTGTATCAAACATTTGGCCCGGAGTCTAATAGGATCACAACAGCCTAGTTCCTGCTTTGTTTCCAAGTCAAGGCTTGTAGTTCTTTGACCTGTGCCTCTGAGCAGTAATGCACACAACCAAACTACCAACAACCAATGATACAACATAAAAAGGAAAGACATAGAAGTAGAATCAGAACTTTTTTTATGTGGTGAGTAGACCCATTAAAGGCAGAGATAGGCAGGGCAAATACCACAAAAACCTGATTAAAGGGTGTACCAAACTTTTCTCAGTTGTTCCTAACATGATTTTTAACGTAGAATCCAATTCTGCTTGATACATTTTGTATCATGCATAGTTAATGAGATAATTAGCATAATTAATCAAATATGCAAATTATCTCATTAATTATGAATTACATATGAATTACGAATTACAAAGATGTACATTGCAGAAATGAATTCCACGGGACAAAATACATAAGGAGCAACTGAGAAAAGTTTGGTAAAGCCTTTTATGAATTTATTATAGATTTTTTTTCCAGTTATTAGCGCCCAAGTGTCAAGTAAATTGACACATGGGAGGAAATAACAGGGAAAACGCTCTAACTAATCGATAAAAGGCTTTTTACGAAACTTTTCTCAGTTGATATTTATGTATTTTGTCCTGTAGAATCTATTTCCGCAATGTACATTTTTGTATTGTGCATAATGAATGAGATAATTACCATATTTGACACAATGGTGGAATTACTGTAAGAGAAAAACCTAACAAATATATGGGAAAATGGGTGTCAGAAACTGGTGGATAGAAGCAGGAGCAATCACAGAGGGATCAAGTGTATCAGAATTGGATTCTACGTTAAAAATCATGTTAGGAACAACCGAGAAAAGTTTGGTACACCCTTTAATCAGGTTTTTATGGTATTTGCCCTGCCTAAGACTGATCTAGAAATTATGAGCGCCTGGGCCGCCACCAGCCAAAGGGCCCCCCCTACACCGGAGGAGTTTTCTTCCCAATGCGGCACATAGTGTCTGCACACACACACACACACACACACACACACACACACACACACACACACACACACACACACACACACACACACACACACACACACACACACACACACACACACACACACACACACACACACACACTATCAATTACAGTATAGGTGTGTGATATTCACCTGCATTTCAGCAGCATTTACAGCGAGCGATTGCTTAAATATAATAGAGATGCGCAGTGACGTCACCGCCCGGTTCCGGAAGTCTTTTCCCCATTCATTTTTCTCATAGACTTTTCGAAAATAATTTATATCAAGACGATTACGCCGCGGCCAAAGCCAACTCAGGTCGTGACAAATCATGACAACAAACACAATATCGTCATATAATATATAATTGGGAAGAAGTAGGAAACGGCATGATACAAGACTTTTTGTTTCGTTTTTCATCTTAGAAATTATTTTATTGTCCCAAAAGTTTGTGTGTGTCATCATGATTCGTCACGACTCGAGTTGGCTTTGTCCGCGGCGTAATCGTCTTGATATAAATTATTTTCGAAAAGTCTATGAGAAAAATGAATTGGGAAAAGACTTCCGGAACCGGGGCGGTGACGTCACTGCGCATCTCTATATACAGCCAAAATAACTGAGACAAATAAATGAATAACCTTTATCCAAGGCGCTTCACATAGACTGTGTATCCCACTCACAATGATACACTGATTGTGGTGGTAAGGTACAACCAGCACATCAGTAGCAATTAGGGGTGTTCAGTGTCTTGCACAAGGACACTTCGACAGTAACTCTCGGGGGAACCGGGCTTCGAACTGGCAACCTTGCGGTTACCATCTGGTGACTCTATCCTTGAGCTACCACCACACAACGTTCCTGTGCACCCTTGCTTTGCCGCAACTGTTTTCGCATTTCCCACAATCAAGTATCCTTGGTGAAATCACAGTTCCTAGTATACTAGTGTACTAACATACTAGTAAGTTCCTATTATGTATGATAATGCAAATAGTTTGCTATTCCCAATCCACCGACAGGGAATCGCAAACGCCTCACTCAAATGTGCACTTGGGCAACTCCAAAGCAAACTCCACATGGCCCAACATTTATTTACCTGCTGCCATTGTGTCAACCCCTCAGCCCTGTGTAGGATCTGTGGTTAGTTAAGACTGGCATATTTGCCTTAACCAATATGACCCAAATCCGAATGACAGATAAAGGCCAATACTGATACTTTTCCTGTACCGATGCGGATAGGCTATAATATCGGGAGTCGGGACATCCCGAGTTATTTATAAAAGGTGGGACACAGAATTTTCAGAAAGCTCTCAGGATTTAGAAGATATTTTGTACAATCTACTGTCAGATCGAAATGAGTTGAGAGTCATTTTAAACCTCAATGTCCTTCAGGCCGGGAATCCATTTTTGGATTCTGTACAGTATTCAAACATTAATTTGTTTTGGTGCTGCTTCATACTGTAAATATTTGAAGTTTTTCAGAAAGCTTAGGTCAGTCCTAAATTAGTTTAAAAAATAAGGTTATTGTAAAAAGATTCATGCAATTTACAACTTGAAGATATGGTGCCACTTGGACCTGGATCAACGTGTAGAACTACAGGACGTAAGGACTAAAATAGAGGATAGTAATGCAGACTAGTTTGGGGTCCGAGGGAGACAGAAATATTCCTCTCTTACTAAAAGGTTTGGGAAACATGTACTGATCCAGAGAGAAGCTAAAAAAGCCCGGTCACTTTTGCACCGTCATAATGATGGTCTCAAAATAGACATGCATGTCAAAGTCTAGTTTACATGGACCTTAGACCAGGGGGAGTGGGCGATTGAATTCATCCCCCTCCTGGTTGTTAGCAGGAGGCCTAACGCTAACGGTGTTCTCTCTCTCCCCCTCGGTGATCGCTCTCTCCCCCTTGGTTCCCACCACGGGTGGATCTAGGCAATACCCAGTCCCAAACATGATGGCATGCAAAAATTAGAGTGCTTATATTTAAAATGATGTGTAACACTACTATTGCTACTAACTAACTACAGCTGTGTCACCACTAAACCAACAGCATTTCATCATTGAAAACAGAAAACTCTGTGAGTCAGACGTTTAGCTTTATGCATGCTGCGTGTCTGTTGCAACTTCAACAACAACTGGTGTTATTATTGATGCTTTACTTGACTAATAAAAGTCCTGTAACCGAAAATGGTACACAATACACACTTGTGGGGACATTTGACCCTAGTAAGTATAGTAAGAAAAGTGAACACATGTTTGATCGAGGTAGCGGGATGACGGGAGCGATCCAGCTGATTGGCTGGATTAGTTGATGAGGAAGTAGTGTGAAGTAGGGAACGCGGGTATGGCATGTACACATGTACAGGTGTGTAGATTTTAGAGCAGTGGTGTCAATTGTCAAAGTCATTTGGGGTGGGGGCCGCATTGGACTTAATGTGACTTCATGGGGGCCGGAGCGCCGCGGTGCAACCAGTCGCAGACCGCAAGCATGCACGGCACACGCATGTTTATGCACACAGCCGTTACTTCTATACAGTATATCACACAAGTCATATTTATTATTAAGAATAGCTATTAATATATATTAATGACTTTTCATTATTGGTTTTATACTTGTAGCCTAGATTAAGACATTTGCTATGAAAGATGCTATTTTCATTTACAGAGCATCAATAAACCATATGAAAATAGCATTTAAATTTCAAATACTAAATTTAAGTAAGTATGTATAGTTAACTAAGTATAGTTCTCGGTTATACACCCTTGTACTGCTGACGTATAGTTCTCTCGGTTACACACCCTTGTACTGCTGAAGTATAGTTCTCTCGGTTATACACCCTAGTACTGCTGAAGTATAGTTCTCGGATATACACCCTTGTACTGCTGAAGTATAGTTCTCTCGGTTACACACCCTTGTACTGCTGAAGTATAGTTCTCTCGGTTACACACCCTTGTACTGCTGAAGTATAGTTCTCTCGGTTACACACCCTTGTACTGCTGAAGTATAGTTCTCACTTTGCAGCACCAGCAGCCTAGCCTGGTAAAACGACTCCCCCTGCTGGACAACATGCATTACATGCCGTTCAGAAGAGAGCTCAAAAGCATTTCTTTAAACGACCATAACTTTTGATAGGAACGTGCTAGAGACTTACTTTTTTTTTAATAGACTCAGACATTTTTGCTCTACAAGCCCGGGATTAAATCATCTCGCGGGCCGGATCTGGCCCGCGGGCCTTGACTTTGACACGTGTGTAGATTTTAGAGTATGTATGATGACAAAAGCAAGTGACAACAAAGGGAGTCTACCAAATGCACAACTCGAGCCTAAGAACGGCCAATCCGGTGCATCACAGAGACATCAAAACATTACCATTCAGGGCTTGACACTTGCCCGCTTGCTCGGGGTAAGTAAAAAAAAGATGGTCGGGCAAGTGAAGACTGTTATACCTCGTTGCCCGATCGGGCAAGTGTGCGACTTAGTGCAGTACTAACACAACACGAGATATATTTGTCTTGAAGATGGTCATTACACTCTGCGTCTTTCCCTGCTTTCTAGCTATGTCTCCTATCTCTATCCCAGGTCCATTTGGTTTCAGACTATCATTTTGCTGGCATCACAGACCCCTGAGTCCGTGAGCACATGTGGGAAACACTGATTTACAAGTTATGTAGCTGGTGACTTAAACAAAACATGGTCTTCTACTGCGAAAGGAAATGTTTAAAGCACCCAAGTAGGCCGTAAACTTTACAATATATTACGATATATACGTTATAATTTACAAGATATTTTGGCAAGTGCCTCGGAGACCTTAGTGTCAACCCCTGCCATTGGTCGTTTTCTGTATATTGCCACGTAATAAAAAGGCTTGAATCACCCGTGCTGCTCCACTGTCCTCAATATATGGTCCACTTACTTTAGAATTGTTTTAAAATGTTCTAGCATAATAAAAGCAGAGTAATTGATCCGGGACCCTAGATATTATTAATTACCTCACCATTGCATGATTGCATCATCACCCAACCGTCCATTCGGATTACTTTGAGGGACGACCGACAGCGACGCGAACCGACCTCTTAACTTGTGCTCGCACGCTCTGCTCCCCATTGGTCAAGACACTGTTCGGTTATGGGCAGGGATGTGCTCTGCTCTGGATGTGGTGAAATATTATGTAGTTCTGGTCATTTTGTGGAGGTCACTGGGGCCATGCAGTAAAACACAATACAAATTACCTTCCTTTTTGTGGATTCCTTCATTTTTACTGCACTACCCCCACAAAATGTGCTGGTTGGAAATCTGACTAGGGCAGCTGACTGGCCAACAGACCTGTCACTCAACATTGTCAAACAACTAACATGCTTTCCCAATATTCTGATTGGTTGGTATGAACCAATCACTAAAGACTGCTTGCTTTGACAATGGCCATCCCATATACTGCTCCTGTATGGGGGGAGGGTTTTCAGACTGAATAATGAAGTGAAAAGAAAAGATGAAATAATGCGCCATTCTCAAAATCCCACCCTTTGGGGCGGGGTTTAGTCAGTGTCCAATGCCAGTCTAAATAGTTTATCAACTGTTGCTATCCAGGTCAAGCTCTCCTCTTCTAACATGCCTATTGGGCAAGGACGGATTGGGGAGGAGCTTAGTGAAGGGCTAATTCAGACTGAGTGTCAGATATTGGAACTACTTAATATTATTAACCAAAACCAGAGCAAAACCTCCAACACAAACAAAAAAAAAACTACTGAGAAGTGTCCACCTGTCCTCTGTGCAATGTGCTGACACGTTACGGACGGGGTGAGCCAAAGCAGCTCCTACATTTTATTACCACTGCTTGAAGAGGGTTGGAGGAGCAGACAGCTGCACAGCAGTGACATTCTGGTGTCAGCGCTCGTCACTTTCAGTCCCACTCGGTCAAGTCTGCTGAGACGGACAGCTGGCCTGGTCGGTCGCGCGCGCAGGCCTGTCACCTTTACTATTAACCGCGTGAACCCTCGTGAAACCTCTTCTCGGCAGAGATGTGCGTCGTGTGTAGGGCAGGGGTTTTCAACCTTTTTCATCTCGGGGACCACCATTTATTCAGGATTTGAGCCACGGACCACCATTTGAGGGATATTTTAGCCCCACAGACCCCAAATCTAAAGATTTATTTTGCTTTTGTCCACAATTCCAGGCTGGATTTGGGAAACAAAACAAGCAAAACATGCATTCCAAAATGGCTAATTCAGATGATGAATATTTTAACTCTTGAGAGCGTAAAAATGAAACCAAATGGACCCGCAAGGGTCCATTTGGTTTCATTTTTACGTTCTCAAGAGTTACATCTGGTTAACCAACTTAGCTGAGGACCACCTGGAACCCTCTCAAGGACCACTGGTGGTCCCCGGACCACTGGTTGAAACCCCTGGTGTAGGGAGAGTGGTAGGGCTGTCGTTTCAAATTTAAGTTGAAGATTTATTGTCAACCAAATGGTAGTAAAATTTGTTTTGTTTTTATTTATTTGAGGGGGGCTTCGCATTGACGCCTGTTCTGGAAGAGATTTCCTTGTTCATTTTTTCTCACAGACTTTTAAAAAAGTATTTATATTACGCCGTGGACAAAGCCAACTCGGGGACGTGATAAATAAACCAAAGGTTGATCAACCAAGGGTTGATTTGTCCATCCATATTTTGAGCCTAACAAATCATTAGAAAGATTAAAAAAAAACACTTTTGCTGTTTATCTTCTTTTAATTACATTTTCGGTCCAAAGCATTGTGATGCGTCGTCATGACCCAAATTGTCTTTGGTGTAATCGTCTTCATACAAATCAATTTTGAAATATCTATGAGGAAAGTGAATGGGGAAATCTCAGGCGCTCTGCAAATTACAATGAAAATTATTAAAAGGTTTCTTTGTAGCCTTTACAATCACTGATCTCCACCATCTCTCACCCTCTCTTGCAAGTGCTGTACTTGAACGAATATAGAAAGTCACTCGCCCTCAGGTCATGGTCACTTGCCCACCAAAAAATATATTGTAAATTTTGCATTCAAGTTTACTTCCTACTTGGGTGCTTTAAACCAGGGGTTTTCAACAGGTGGTCCGGGGACCGGGTTCCAGGTGGTCCCCAGCTAAGTTGTTTAACTAGATGTAACTCTTGAGAACGGAAAAATGAAACCAAATGGACCCGCAAGGGTCCATTTGGTTTCATTTTTCCGTTCTCAAGAGTTAAAAATCATCATCTTTACCCCAGCAAAATGATAGTTTGGAACCAAATGAACCTGGGAGAGAGATAGGTAGAGATAGCTCGAAAGCAGGGAAAGACACAGAGGTAGAGTGCAATGACTGCCTTCAAGACACATTTATCTTGTGTTGTGTTATAGTGCACTAAGTTGCACACTTGCCCGATCGGGCAACCAGGTAGCAGTCTTCACTTGCCCCACCATTTTTTTTACTTGCCCCAGGCAAGCAGGCAAGTGTTAGTGTCAAGCCCTGAACCGTGTCACATACATTTGGAAACCTAGCTTTGGGAATTGTTTTCTAATTTGTATTGTATCTTACATAGTTTTAATCATTGATTAGTCACCTTTGCAACAAGACATGTCGGGCAGAGATTGCACATTCCTGGAATGAGTAACACTGCTATACAGTACGTGTGGGCTGCAATCCACACGTATAGGGCTTGGGCTGCAAGCCAAAACAGCAAATTCAACCTTGCTTTGAAGCAGGTATGGTCAGAAACGGCACAAAGTCAGGAAAGTGACAGGACCCTGGACCCATGCTTATGTGCCTGGCACACACCTGTTACTGAGTGACACACCCCTGTAACTGTCTGGCACACCTGCCAGCACTTGAAATACAAAAACCACAGTGAATACCGACAGCACAACATTTTCATTTTGACAGATTTTGTTGAGGGTGCAACCCGCACGTTTAGCAGTGTCAATCATTCCAAGAATGTCCGATCTCTACAAGCCATACTTGGTTGTTAACGTGATTATTCTATGATTAAAATTATATAAGACACAATAACAATTGGTATTATTAAGGTGGAGAAAATAATTTCCAAAGTTAGCTTTGCGATCTTATTTTTTTACATTTGACAACAATTGTTACGCAAATGGTATATTAAGTAAGCAAAACGTCTGCAGGGTTAGTGGCTAGAGGTCAAGAGGTCACAAACTGCTACATTACAACAAGACACATTTTAACCTACAGTATATCCACAATGTATCACACCTTTTGTGATAAAAAGCACGGACTGCAGCTGCCAAACTCACACTAAACTAAACTAAAAAGGTGCAATACAATAAAATCCATTTTGATGTTATGCCCATGCCTGAACAAAAAGCAACTTTGCACATGTCCTTAAAACTAAAGGGTACAATTCCATAGCGCCTTTACCCGAGGCGCTTGACATTTGCTCCTGAATTGTTGTGCCTGTGCCTTGCACGGTTTCTTCCTCCATCAGTGTATGAATGTGTGTGTGAATGGGTGAATGTGATGCGCCTCGGATAAAGGCACTGTATAAATGTAGACAAGAGGAGCCGGGATTCGAACCGCAGACCCACGGATCATTGGACGACCTGCTCTACCTCCGGAGCCCCAGCGCGGCCTCAGCTGTCAAATGACTTAATTATATGTTTTAGCAAGAGAATACCAAAAAGAAAAAAAAATGGCCCATGTAAGTTCAGAAACCTAACGCTGGGAATTATTTTCTCCACTTTAATAATACCAATTTGGTATTGTATCTGTCTTATATTGTTTTAATCATTGATTACTTTATAACAAAGTATGGCGTGTGGAGATCGGACATTCCTGGAATGAGTAACACTGCTAAACATTTTGGAATGAGTAACACTGCTAAACATTTTTACCCCCTCTATGTTGCTTCTACTTTGATGCTGCAGCTGTTTCCCTGCAGACAGACACTTGCTTCGTCCTGCAGACGAACCAGAACTTAGTTGTTGTAAACAAATCATGTGTGTGTGTGTGTGTGTGTGTGTGTGTGTGTGTGTGTGTGTGTGTGTGTGTGTGTGTGTGTGTGTGTGTGTGTGTGTGTGTGCGTGTGTGCGTGCACAGCAAGACAGTCTCCAGCAGTTTCGTAATGAGCCAATAGAGTGGAGGTGAGGAGGAGTTGGATTCTGTTCTTAAACAAATCCGTTTACAAACACAGTGTTTGTGCACGCTAACATTGCCTTTATTACCCTTAAAGGTGGGGGAAAATAAATCCCAAATTTGGGCGTTTTTTTAGGAGGTGCAGCCTACGTGTTTAGCAGTGTCACTCATTCCAATAATCTCAACAAGCCATACCTTGTTGTTGTAAGGTGACTAATCAACGCTTAATAGAAGTCAATGTCATATGGTGGAACACACAATTCAGCAGGAGAATGTCTACTAACAGACTGTAATCGAGTACAGTACTTTGAGTAAATGTGATTTACTCTGTTCCCACCCCTGTCTGGTGGATCAGTATGCACTTCCCTTATTCAACATGTGCAATATTCTGCAGCGAGATCTCTGTAGCAAACTCATGCACAGCTATTGTACTAGCTCACAAAACAGGGGCGGATGTAACATGTCCCATTTGGGGGAGGGGGGGCAAGAGAACATGCTGGAGGGGCAAGAGAAAATGGTATGGGGGTGGCTTCATTGCCCGGGCGATGAAGTCGCACCCATACCATTTTCGGTTACAGGACTTTTATTAGTCAAGTAAAGCAGACAAGTAATTACGCAAGTAAAGTTGCAACAGACACGCAGCATGCAGTAAAGTTGCAACAGACACGCAGCATGCATAAAGCTAAAGGTCTGACTCAGAGAGTTTTCTGTTTTCAATGATGAAATGCTGTTGGTCATTTTAAATATAAGCACTGTAATTTGAAATATCTTGGGTAGTTTTGCATGGCATCGTGTTTGGTGGGGCAGACTGGGTATTTAGGGAGGCATTGCCCTCCCCATGCCCATGCCTAGATCGGCCCCTGTCACAAACCGACTTGATCCAGAATGCCGGTACTACAGAAGCATATCGTGGCACACAAAGGCCTGAGTCGCTCTCAACCGAGGAAATGCCTGTGCACGATAAAGCAGTCGTTCAAACGTAGAGGGCTGCAAATCAATGATACACCGACTGCACAATACTGTATGTGCACAGTGAGTCAGCTACAGTGTTTCAAAACTGCACAATTCAAACCGAGCCACCATGAAAGTAGGCGATTTTTTGAAGGTAGGCCTGTATTTGAACTGAAATTTAGCACGGACGTACGCACACACAAACACAATAAAGCGTGGCGAAGATTATACTGCAAGATATTTGGAGTATAAAGTTTGCGTACAAAGTTGGGAAACATTGCTGTAGAGTGTAGATCATACCTGGGCATTATGCGGCCCGGGGGGCCAAAGCGGGTCCATTTGGTTTCATTTTTACACTCTCAAGAGTTAAAATATTCATCATCTGAATTAGCCCAAAGTCTACACATTCAATCAGAGAATGTAAGAGAATAGTCATTTTTGTTATCCTGTTTTGTTTCCCGAATCCAGCCTGGAATTGTGGACAAAAACTAAAGAAATCTTGAAGTTTTGGGATCTGTGGGGCTAAAATGTCATGAAATGGTGGTCCGTGGCTCAAAT
This sequence comes from Benthosema pterotum, assembly GCA_039105355.1. Taxonomy (NCBI): domain Eukaryota; kingdom Metazoa; phylum Chordata; class Actinopteri; order Myctophiformes; family Myctophidae; genus Benthosema; species Benthosema pterotum. The sequence goes on along the minus strand of CM076980.1, from coordinate 42,172,053 downwards.
ACTGAATAAATAGTGGGCCCTGTTGTCAAAATGGTTGGTCTTACGCAGACTTTAGTCCAGCCTTTAGTCTTGGCCCTCCACAATATTTTATGTATCTCATGGGGCCCCTTGGGAAAAATAATTGCCCAGCCCTGCTGTAGATCCACAGCAACGGTTCATAAACATTTGCATTGGGACCTCAGAGTAAATAATTATAGAGCGAGCACCCTGAGGAAATCTTGAGGCGAAATGGACATAGTGGCCAAAGTTGAGAATGCAGTTTGAGAGCATGGGGCCAGTAACATGAACGCGGAATAGGCTCCGCCCCCTCCATAGCTCTCCGCTCTGACACACGCACGCGCGCCGATCGTGCATGAGGTCGCCCGCGTTCATGTTCTCGGCCCCATTTTCCCAGAATGCACTCTGTTTTTTCCCCGGAAATAGGGGGAAAAATAGGAGTGAAATCGCCTCATGCGCTGAGTGAGCAACTCAATGCAAGTGGATGAGAGGGGATTTCGGGTGCTCTCTCTATAATTATTTACTCTGAGATTGGGGACAAACAAACAGCATTCTACAGTGACTTGTGTGTAACTGCTCGACGGACTAGCTATCGACAACAACCGAATCCCACCAACGGAATCAATTATGATCTGCTTGATTATAAAACAATGATGTAGGAAGTTACAATGATGTAGGGCCACATTCATGTAGGAACTGGCCCAACCCTCAAGCTGAGACATCAGCCTTATTCCATTCCGTTACTTTATCCATTATTCAACCTTCCACTAAAACTCAGGTTTACTTGTAGAATAGACATGATGACACATTTGACTCGATCGGGCAAGCTTTGCCCAATTCTATGGAATTTCGTAATCTCTTTCGTAATCAGACTCGGTGACTGACAACATTGCCGCGCTTCCATGGAGCAATGCACCAAGATTTAGCGTGCCATTCCGTGGAAGGAAAACACAAAATCTTCACTTTGCTCAATTTGCTATAAATACATGCCTGCTCAGGAACCAAGTGTGGGATAGCCTCACGGTCACGGACCACCTGTTGAAAACCTCCGGTGTGAGACGGAGGCGTGGCTTTGCTAATGGAACAAACCAACTTTTGGACTTTACTTTAATATATAAAGAGACGCATTGTAACTCGGATCGGCCAAGTCGGCTACGGAAATTCACAGGCGGCACGTACTCCGACTCTGTGCTTGCGTCACATTCCATATTTGAGCATGCGTCACACAATCCATATTTGGGCATTATGACCCAAAACTCCATGTATGGATTTGTGCGGCACAGATGCATAACTCCACATAAGGGAAGCGCTTCCTGTGTATATATCTACCATATATGTCTGTTCTGGCACAACAAATATATCTGCATGTCTGTCTGTCTATTCTACTGTATATCATCAATAAAAGGGTTCTCTATCCCTCTCTCTCAGATAGATAGATAGATAGATAGATAGATAGATAGATAGATAGATAGATAGATAGATAGATAGATAGATAGATAGATAGATAGATAGATAGAGAGATAGAGAGATAGAGAGAGAGATATAGATGGAGATTTGCCATGCACTCCTCATGCTGGGTTCTGGTCCAAGTTATTTGTGTCTCTCTGTGGAGGAGAAACTATATCATCTTTCCTGCCCACACCTCCCCAAGCAGGCCATGCATGCTAACGTTAGCATTGGGGGACAGGACAGTGGTAGTAGTAGACTATAATAGGCATCACGCCCATCCAGCAGCACAATCTAATTGGACCGTCCAGACGCAAGCAGCAGAGAAGCAGCAGCAGCAGGGATCGGATATGTTGTGCTAAACATTCATAAGTACAGAGAGAGAGGCTAGAGTTCAGGAGTCCCATCGCCCGGGGGGACGCTCTCTAGAACAGTGCCAGCTAGTAGAACAGTTGCGACATTGAGGGGTCGGAAACCGAGCGCTCTAGCTCAGTTTGCAACCTTTTTGCAAGTTTGTGTCCACAATTTAGTGACTGACAAAACGTTGGTCAAAACAACAATTATTCTACATTTTCTAAATGTGTACGTTGTTGAAAATTAAGTAATGCATATGTTTAAATATAATTTAACTCTTGAGAGCGTAAAATGATACCAAATGGACCCATAAGGGTCCATTTGGTATCGTTTAACGCTCTCAAGAGTTACAGATCTATAAGGGTCCATTTGGTTACCAACTGTCCATTATTTAGCTGGGGACCACCTGGAATCCTCTCCTCTCTCCATTAACTATTTTGGGCATGCGTCGAAATGCTGTTTTTGAAGTATATACAACTTAGGTCTCTGTAATCTTTATGCAGTGATTGCTGTCTATGACTACAAAACATATTGCAAAAGATCATTTAAGGCATTTAAGATCATTCAAGCTAGGCTGGACCTGTCCCTATTTGTTGTGTCCATTCTCAACGGAAGAGTGGCCCCATGAAGTGAGCGGAGTTTGCGTAACTGCCTGCCCTATGCGGCTCTGGCAAGGGGTTGCCGGGGCAACGGTTATTCTTGAACGTTATACGAAAACGAGTGCTTCTGATTATGAGATCTGCTGGTATTATTATAAATATAATTGCTGTTGTTGTTTTCTTTTTAAGACAGCAAAACAACGTAGGGAAATATTTGTGTTTATTGCGATGTGATCATTATAATACAAGATCAATGTTTATGATTATTATGCTTAATAATAAACAATAAGGATAATTATAATACAAATAATAATGATTATGGTGACGATAAACTCCGTCAGTCAGATGCTGCGGTTGTTTTGACAACCAGCTGGGCCAATCACGGCTCTGCGGGGCGTCCGCCCGGCCGATGTGGTCGTAACATTTAAAGGGGAATTCCACCCATTTTCAAAATTTTCCTGGGAGGGTACAAATGTGAACCAAATGGACCCGCTAGGGTCCATTTGGTTCACATTTGTACCCTCTGTACCTTCTCAGGAAAAAGGGATCTGAAAGAAAAAGAAAAAACATGGTGAAATGCATCTTGATGATGTCATTAGATGTGTTTCACCATGTTAGTGATTTTTTTTCAGACCTCCATTTTTAGGAAATACAGAATTGGGGGAGCTTTTTTTCCCATCATGTCCACACAACATCCCCAAGGTATATTAATGACATATTAAAATGTTGAAAATGGGTGGACTTCCCCTTTAAAGGCTTTTTTTTAGGTGGCTAGGCTAACAACTCTCAAAAGCTCCAACTCCACTATCATCACGTGTCGCTGCTGCGCTGCTTCTATGAGTCGCGCGGTGCGATCGCTGCTGCTGATGATGATTATTACACTCCACGTCGCGGCGAAACAAACGAGTGTTATTACCTTTTTACTTATGTTGTGTGTGTGTTTGTAGCGGATCCTCTCTCCACTCTCTGCTCCGTTAATATCCAGCACTTGTCTGTATCTCTCTCTTCTGACGTGCGCGTGAAACCTATCTTGACAAAGTCAGAGCCGAGGTTGGCGCATAGGCGTAGAGTTACGCAAACTCCGTTCACTTCTCGGGGCCCAGTCCAATGGCGGGCTCTTCCGCATGGACTTCTATGGGAGATTGGGGACAACAAACAAATAGCAAACATGTTTTTTCAATCTTTTTCATGCCAGGGCGCACCATTTATTTATTTATTTTTATTCGTTTATTTTTATTGTCTCCTGGACGAAAAATAAAGGATTTTCATCTGTGTCTTCATTTTCTTGAAAAGATTCTTGAAAATAAAGTAATTCATGAAGTACCATTAACTCTTGAGAGTGCAAAATGAAACCAAATGTATTCTCAAGAGTTACAGATCTATAAGGGTCCCTTTGGTTACCAACTGTCCACCATTAAAGCTACTGACCACCTGGACTCCTCTCAGGGACCACTGGTTGTACCTGACTCTCCGGACCACTAGTTGAAAACTGGAAGGCAGGGATTTAAAGATATTTAAATCCCCTTTAGGAGTAGTACAACATAAGCATCACAGAGTTTTCAGTTGATGTGGCACATGTCGCCCTCGTTGAGAACAACGGATTCCCAACTCCAGTTTGTCCCTATTCGGGCTGCAAGAACAGTGGCCCTTCAATGTCGCAACTTGGGCTCTGGTGAAAGCTATCGTGACAAAGACCACGCCCTTTTGCCTCACGTGACGGAGTTGCTGAGGCACTGCCATTGGACGAGGGGCGCGATGTTGCGGCTTCACGGATTCACAGGTTGGTTGCGCCCGGTTGCGCCGCTGGTTATGGGGTTTATCCTATTATACCCTAAGGCAGGGGGTTTCAACCTTTTTGACTCCAGGGACCACCATTTATTCAGCATTTGAGCCACGGACCACCGTTTGATTACATTTTCATATGGAACGCTCCATATTTTCACACCAAGGATCTAAAATGAAAGAATTCTTTTGGTTTTGTCCACAATTCCAGGCTGGATTTTGCAAAAAAAAAAAAGAAAAAAAAAAAAAAAACAGTGCAGACTTCTTAATTAAGTGGTGCTAATTCAGATGATGAATATTTTAACTCTTGAGGGTGTAAAAATGAAACCAAATGGACCCGCAAGGGTCCATTTGGTTTCATTTTTACATTCTCAAGAGTTACATCTGGTTAACCAACTTTCCATCATTTACCCTGGGGACCACCTGGAACCTTCTCAGGGACCACTGGTGGTCCCCGGACCACCTGTTGAAAACCCCTGCTCAAGGGTTTATCGCGTGAAGCAAAACGAGCGCTCCCTCAGCCTCGCTCTCATTGTCCGCCAATCACAACTGGTCAGGGGGTGTGTTTTGTGCGGGTTTTTTTTTTGTCTTGCAAGAGCCAGAGGCTCAGAGTTGCGACATTGAGGGGGGCAGAAAACAGTCTCGTCACGTCGTTCATATATTTCCCCGTTCGATGTCCCCGTTCATTAGAAGCCTATGTAGAAGAGCCGCCATTGGACTGGCCCCATGAAGTGAACGGAGTCGTCTTAATTTCATCTATACTCTATGGTTCTGTGTAAAACACGCCTACATGAACGAAGAAGAAGAAAAGCCTCAACACGTTTATTCCTTTCTTTCTTTCTTTTTCTTAGATCTTCATTTCTTCTTCTTTTTTTTCCTCTGCGGTGCGTTAGTGTCCTTTTTTGTTGCATAGTTTGGAGATAGAAGAGTGCAGTATAGCTTGCCATGCGCAACAATACAGCAGCTATTATAGAGGAATAGCAGTTAGTTCTAAGGTCCAGCAGCACCACACCATTGATGTGCATCCTGCAGTGTCTATGACCCAACCATCCCAACACCGGGTAGGCTATTGAAGAACTATCTATATACTATTATTATCATAAAATCCAAGGATCGAGGAACACTCAGGGGACTCATGGGGATTTCCACCCATTTTCAGCATGTTACTATGTCATTAAATGGGTAGTTCCACTCATTTTCATCATTTTACTATGTCAGTAATAATTATACCTTAGAGATGTTGTGTGGACCCACACTGTGTTATACTGTGTTTCCTAGAAAGGGAGGTCTGAAAACAATTAATTAACATCAAGTTGTGTTTCACCATGTTTTTCTTTTTAAAGGTAGGGGAAGTGATTTCACTTTTGTCAGATATCACCCAAAAAATATTTTTTTCTGTTAAAATGCTCTATTATAAGGTGTGGAAACCATATATGGAGTTTCCCCCTCCCCCACGTTAGCAGAGGAGCTAATAAAAGTTCCCCAGGTGGTGGCGAATTCTCCTCCAATCAGGATCGAGCAGCAGGCTCACATAGTGTAGCTACTGTTTGGCGCCCCTAGTGCACTAGCCTGGAACTACAGGATGAATTTCAAATCACTTACCCTACCTTTAAGACCTGTGTTTTTTTGTTTTTTTTGTTTTTTCTGAGAGTGTACAAATGGAACCTGCTAGGGTTCATGTGTAATTGTGTATGCTCAGGGGGAAAAAAAAAAGAAAAAAAGAAAATGGGTGGAATTCCCCTTTAATACACCTTAGAGATGTTCTGCAATTCCTAATTGTGTAGATTCTTGAAAATTAAGTATTTCAGTTGCTTAAAGGTAGGGGAAGTGATTTGAAATTCATGGTGTAGTACCAGCCTGGTGCACTAGGGGCCCCCAAAAGTAGCTACACTATGTGAACCTGCTGCTCTCTCCTGATTGGAGGAGAATTGTGGTGACCTGGGGAACTTTTATTAGCTCCTCTGCTAACGTGGGGGAGGGGGAAACTCCATATGTGGTTTCCACACCTTATAATAGAGCATTTTAACAAAAAAAATATATTTTTGGGGTGATATCTGACAAAAGTGAAATCACTTCCCCTACCTTTAAATGTAATTTAACTTTGAGAGCGTAAAATGGAGAGCGTAAAACTGTTGAGATCGTAAGTGGACACCAAATGGACCCATACGGGTCCATTTGGTGTCCACTTACGATCTCAAGAGTTTCAGATCTATGAAGGGTCCATTTGGTTAGCAACTGTCATCATCATTTAGCTGGAGACCACCTGGAATCCTCTCAAGGACCACTGGTGGTCCCCAGACCACTGATATAGGCCTGGTGGTGTTGCTGGTTGTTTGACAGACTTGCAGGCATAGATGAGAGACTTCAGGGAGAACTCGGTGTTCTTCTCCGGCGGCGGGACAGCGGCCGCCGCCGCGGACCACATCAAGCCATGCTGGTACTGGGACAAGAAGGACCTGGCCCACACCCCGTCCCAGTCCGAGGGTCTGGACCCCGCCACAGAGGCCCGCTACCGGAGAGAAGGGGCGCGCTTCATCTTCGACGTGGGCACGCGCCTGGGACTGTATCCTAAAACCACTGGTTAGGCCAGGGCCCACTATTTATTTACCGTAATATCATAACTCTTGAGTGTATACATGAAGCGCAAGGGTCCAATTGGTTTCATTTTCACGCTCTCAAAGAGTAACATCTGGTTAACCAACTTTCCATCATTTAGTCTGGAGGACCCACCTGGAACCCTCTCAGGGACCACTGGTGGTCCCCGGACCACCTTTTGAAAACCCTTGTTAAAAAAAAAAACACCTGTAAAAATCCATAGATTGGCCGCACCATTGTATAAGCCGCAGAGTCAAAAGCATGTGAAAAAAGTAGCGGCGTATAGTCTGGAAATTACGGTAGAATTTCAGCCACGGACCACCATTTGATGGCATCCTCTACATCCTCTAGTTGTGTAGACTTGGGCTAAGTCAGATGACTAATATTTTAACTCTTGAGACTGTAACATAAACAAATTCTTCTATTACCACCGCGTCACAACGTTGGCTGGTGCCTTATCCAAACAAATGTATCACATCAAGAAAGGGGAGGTGGGTCGCACGACAGGTTGCAGGAGAGTTGTAGTTTATTAATTTCTGCTTACATTTCTTTGTACTTTGCAGTAGACGCACACCTCTTGAGACTGTAAACATGAAAATGGACCCACAAGAGTTACATCCTGTTAACCAACTTTCCATCATTTAGCCTGGGGACCACCTGTTAACCCTTTAGACATCTCTGAAATATGTGTGACAAAAATGTACACAACTGCTGTGATTTTTTTGTTTTGTTTTTGAGTTCAATCAATCAATTACTCTGCACTCTGGACCTATTGGGGGCGCTACAGGCTGGCAAAATGGCTACCAAGGAGTTAAACAAATTTCTTTACAAACAGTGTTTGTGCACACAAAAGTTGCCTATACCTTTTCAGATGGCTCTGATGAAATAGACAGGAAAATGTCACATTCTATACAGGGTGATTCTATACAACCTTAACCACTGTGGTTTAGACACTATGACACACTGGCTACCGGCATCATTTACTTCCACCGCTTCTACATGTTCCACTCCTTCAAGCAGTTCCCCAGATATGTAAGTATATAAGTACAAGCATATGCAAAACAGATATTGAGATGTAAGTGTATAAGCGCTACACCTTGAAATGTGCTCATTCCAACGGGCGCAGGTGTATATTCGGTCCCTTGGGTCCTACTGAACACGGCTTGAATTTCTGCAGTAAAAAAAATGTTCTACACTTCAAGCAGTCCACCTGCAAGAGGTCTAGTGCATTGAAACTGGGATACATTCCATCTCACAGAGGTCTACCGTGATGAAACAAGGGTAGATTCTACAGCAAACAAGGGTAGATTCTACAGCAGGGGTGGGCAATTATTTTTCCCAAGGGGCCAAATGAGATACATAAAATATTGTGGAGGGCCAAGGCTAAAGCAGACTAAAGTCTGCGTGATATTCATTTAATTTCAACATAAAAGTAAGAGTAAGACCAACCATTTTGACACCAGGGCCCACTATTTATTCAGTATTTGAGCCACGGACCACAATTTGATGACATTTTAGCCCCACAGATCCCAAAACTTTCTTCAAGATTTTTTTTTTTTTTTTTTTTTTTTTGTCCACAATTCAAGGCTGGAACAAAACAGGATAACAAAAATGACCATTCTCTTACATCCTCTGATTGAATGTGTAGACTTTGGGCTAATTCAGATGAATATTTTAACTCTTGAGAGTGTAAAAATGAAACCAAATGGACCCTCAAGGGTCCATTTGGTTTCATTTATACGCTCTCAAAGAGTTACATCTGGTTAACCAGCTTTCCATATTTACCTTGGAAATCTCTCAAGGACCACTGGTGGTCCCCGGGCCGGTCAGAGTCGGCCAAAGGGCCGCATTTGGCCCCCGGCGCATTCTACAGTATCTCCCAGAGGTCTAGTGCATTGAAACGGCGACAGAGTGCCCCTTTTCAATGCACTATAGATTGCTTAAATGATGGATATAAATAACGCTCAACTTACTCACTGTTCTTTTAAAACAAACTAAATTGACATACTAAGAGGTGTGTGTGTGTGTGTGTGTGTGCGTGTGCGTGCGTGCAGGTGACGGGGGGATGCTGCCTCTTCCTGGCAGGTAAAGTTGAGGAGACGCCCAAGAAGTGCAAAGACATCATTAAGACAGCGCGCAGCCTGCTCAACGATGTCCAGTTCGCCCAGTTTGGAGACGATCCAAAGGTGTGTTCAAGGTCTACACCAGGAGTGGACAACTTTGTTGATGGAGAGGGCCGCTATAGTTCCCAGTGTTGGGCAGTAACGAATTTTGGATTACATATTACTGTAATATTATTACTTTTGCTCCAAAAAGCAAAGTAACGAGATTACTGCAAAATGGTTAAAGTAATGCATTACTTTGCAAGTAACGCCAAGTTACTTTTTTTATTAAATGAGCTTGTTGTTGCATTCACAAATAGATCAGATTTACAAGCTATCGACAGGTACTGTAACAACAGAGATGTGCACTAGATTGTAGATCCAGTGCACACGCTGCGTCCTGCACACAGTTATGTACACTACAAATCGCTGCTTTATTTTGTATTTTATTTTTAAATACAAGACCTTAACTGTCTTTGAAAACAATTGTGAAAA
>CM076980.1:41937683-42160183 GCA_039105355.1 Benthosema pterotum | reverse complement strand
TGCCCGCTTGCCCGGGGCAAGTAAAAAAAATGGTGGGGCAAGTGAAGACTGCTACCTGGTTGCCCGATCGGGCAAGTGTGCAACTTAGTGCACTATAACACAACACAAGATAAATTAGTCTTGAAGGCAGTCATTGCACTCTGCCTCTGTGTCTTTCCCTGCTTTCTAGATATCCACAATTCCAGGCTGGATTTGGGAAACAAAACAGGCAAATTAACATACACATCAAAATTACCTAATCTTCTACATTATCTAGTTGTGTAGACCTGGGCTAATTAAGATGATGAATGTTAACTCTTGAGAGTGAACATAAAAATGAAACCAAATGGACCCGCAAGGGTCCATTTGGTTTCATTTTTACACTCTCAAGAGTTACATCTGCAAAATTTACAATATATTTTTTGGGGGCAAGTGACCATGACCTGAGGGCAAGTAGAACCTGACTTGCACTTGCCCGGTGGGCAAGTGCCTCAGAGACCTTAGTGTCAACCCCTGGCTGCAGCAATATTCTAGCTTTTGACGCTAGATTCTACAGTAGTTTCCGACACTAGAATCTAGTTATTGACACTAAATTAGAAAGGATCGACTTTTTGACACTAGAATCTAGTTTCTGACACTAGAATCGAGTTTTTTTTTACACTAGATTCTATAGTTTCTGGCACTAGATTCTAGTTTTTCTGAAAAGTATGTGTTCCTGTGTCAGTGATGCTAACATATTTCAAGCCAAGGGCGACCAGAATTATCCATATTTGGCTGCAGAGCGCCACCTGAAACATGTTCTAGGGATCCCCCAGATGCAAAAAATTGAGTTAAAAATGTTTGCTTCCAAAATAACATATTCAGAGATTTGCAGCACATTTTCACAATTTTTCAAAAATAGCAGAACAACAAGCTCATGTCGCGCCACTCGGTGGCGCGACATGAGCTTGTTGATCTGCTATTTTTCAACAGATAAAACACCAAAACGCGTTCAGGACACTAAAGGCTCTTTCAGAGTCTGGAATTTCGGTGCCCACCGCGACCACCGCTCAGAGCACCGCACCGCGCGCTATTATATAGTCTGTCACCACCGCGACCACCGCTATTTCATATACCACTAGCAGCACCTCGCCCTCCCTCCCCTGTTCTCCTCGCGTCCATTGTTGTTTATTTTCCCCTCTGCTTTTCTCTACTTCCTACCTCAATTATAATAAATTCTGCTGCTTTCATGTTTATTTCGTATTCTGTTTATGTCATTGTGTCTATCATTGAATCCCTTCGTTCTCCTCCTGGCCGTCGTGCTGTGGTGTGTTTTCTTTTCTTTCTTTTTTTTTACCAGCTGGCAGCCGTTAAAAACAAGTACTGGAACCACCGCGGTGCGGTGGTTAGTAAAATCCGAGAGGAGGGCTGGGAGGTGCGGTGGTAGCGGTGGTATGACGTCATATTGTAGGAAACGGTGGTCGCGGTGGTCGCGGTGGCCACCGAAAATCCAACTCTGAATAGGCCTTAAGGGTTAAGGTACTACACGATTTATCTGCATGTGATATACCGTGCAGTGTTTTCCTGGCTGCACGTCACCCCGCACTATCGAGTGTCTTCTAAATGCCTTAATTATGGATCGTGTGCATTCCAGGTGACAAGAACAAGGTGCAGAAGCTTGTCCAGATGGCGTGGACCTTCGTGAATGACAGGTGGGTTCCAACGCACAGTGAGGTGATAGATCTGCTAGTTTGGCCATCTTTGAAGAGTTCTGACATTGACTCAACTAAGGACGTGAAGTGAAGACAGAGAGACAGAGAGAGAGAAATTTTACTTATTAAGTAAGTAAGTAAAATTCATTCATTCATTCATCAGATCAATGATATGGAGTGAATTCTGTACTGGCCATATATGGTCTCGAGTGCACAGGGTTTGATGAGGTCAGATCAACACACAGCATAGAATGCCAGAACACAGGTTCCACCAGCTCCGTCTATGGATATCTAAAGGCCCTGCTACACTAGCAATATTTTGATCAATATCAACTAGCAATGTCAACATCAATGGGAACATGATGAGACAATTGGCAACAGGCAACCATTTTCATTTTTTCCTGAGAGTGTACGAATGTGAACCAAATTTTGGTTCCATTTGTACACTCTCAGAAAAAAAGAAGCCTTAGTTTGCACTGAATCATTTTCACCCAACTGCCACCCAACTCAAAATGTTCATTTATCAGGATAAAAGTCACAAAATCCTTGTTGTCCACTGCAGTGAAGCAGCAGCCATGGTTTCAGTTTATCTGTGGGAGTCTGGGAGAAAAGATCACATGACACCAAGGAGGGCTGTCATTGAAGGATTCTGAAATGTTGACCAGTAGAGGGCGCTAAAGATCTGACTTTTCTGAACAACCAGGAGTTGATCATTTTCTATAGAAAAGTGAAAAGTCAATATTAATGATTGACGTTGCTTGTTGATGTTGATCAAAACATTGCTAGGTGTATCAGGGCCCTAAGGGTGGAAGCAGAGGGGGTATTGTCTTCAGCTGGGTGCACAGGGTTTGATTAGGGCCAAGGTAGGCCCGGGCCTCAATTTCCGGGGCATTCATACAGGTTAAATGCACACGACAGGTGTCAGTCAAAGTGGAGACAGTCAAAGAGGAAGGACGGATGGGGACGGATCAAGTCCACAGCTGAGCACCATATAAGGTGATCTAAGGGGTTTACAGACTTTGATTGCGTTTTTTCCCGTCCCGCCGCAGCCTGTGCACCATGCTGTCCCTGCAGTGGGAGCCGGAGATCATCGCGGTGGCCGTCATGTACCTGGCCGGACGCCTCTGCAAGTTCGACATCCAGGAGTGGACGGCCAAGCAGTCGTCCCGCCGCTGGTGGGAGCAGTTCGTCCAGGACGTGCCCGTGGAGGTGCTGGAAGGTAAGATGGGTGGGGGGGCATGCAAGGGGGTACGACAGGGCGGTCGCACCCTGAACGGTTTGGATCTTGGTCACCTTACTTTGTTTGGGCAGCAGATGTCAACATGCCACAATGCTGTACTATAGATCACGGGTTTTTCAACAGGTGGTCCGGGGACCACCAGTGGTCCTTGAGAGGGTTCCAGGTGGTCCCCAGGCTAAGTTGGTTAACCAGATGTAACTCTTGAGAACGTAAAAATGAAACCAAATGGACCCTTGCGGGTCCATTTGGTTTCATTTTTACACTCTCAAGAGTTAAAATATTCATCATGTGATGAGAATGTAGAAGATTAATGGACATTCTGTATGTTTGACTGGTTTGTTTTGCAAATCCAGCCTGGAATTGTTGGACAAAAGCAAAATAAATCTTTAGTTTTGGGGTCTGTGGGGCTAAAATCTCCTCAAGTGGTGGTCCGCGGCTCAAATGCTGAATATATGGCGGGCCCTGGTATCAAAAAGGTTGAAAACCCCTGCTATAGATCATTTTACTTTGATGAAAGTGGACAATTTTCCATTTCCATTTGTGATTTTTAAATGTTGTTCTTGGAGAGCTGTGTAGACCACTCTGCTGCATGTTTCCTTCTCATGTATGAACAAACAAACTTGGTACTTGCTACTAAAACAGCATGAGATGGACCATACCATCAACTGGGATATACCAGTTTAAAATAGGGGGGGATGAAATAAGAAAACTCAAACCACCAGATGGTGTATCAAGTTATATGGTAATGTGCCACCCTGTGGCAGTGCACTGACACTGCATACAAAGTTCTGAACTAAAGAGGTCAAGGATCAGCATAATTGTAACATGGGATTTTTCTTCATACTAAAAGTCCTGAAAAATCCCAGTTGCAAAATGATCACCAGTGAATAAAGAAATATCGTATTCAGTGCTGCACATAACATTTTTTCTGACAATACAATGTGTGAGTCTGTGAGTCTTCAAGAACCCTGCCCGCACAATTACATGATGTATTTCTCATGTTCAGTCTTCCATGTTTCTATGGCTTATTTGTGTATATTGTTCTGACTGCTTATTGCCTTAGCTGCTTGCTTGGTCCTGTCTTATCACTGCTTGCAGCTATACTGTGTTTGTCCCGATGCGAGTTGGCTTTGTCCCGGAGTAAATGTCTTTATGTAAATACTTTTTCAAAAGTCTGTGAGGAAAATGAATGGGGAATTCACTTCCGGAAACAGGCGCTCTGACGTCAACGCAGACCTCTAGACTAGGTTAATTAGTGGGGATGGTAGCAGGTGAGGGTGTGGCACAGACTGTGGCTGAGGTTGTGACAGATCCTGTTTTTTCTGAGGGTTTGGTTTCCATTCAGGCTGAATTGAATAATTTGTCATTGCTCTGCCATAGAGGTGTTTAGACAATAATTGCATACATTACAGGGGTTGACACTAAGGTCTCGGAGGCACTTGCCCATCGGGCAAGTGCAAGTCAGGTTCTACTTGCCCTCAGCTCATGGTCACTTGCCCCCCAAAAATATATTGTAAATTTTGCAGATGTAACTCTTGAGAACGTAAAAATGAAACCAAATGGACCCTTGCGGGTCCATTTGGTTTCATTTCTCAAGAGTTAAAATTCATCATCTTAATTAGCCCAAGTCTACACAACTAGAAGATTAGGTCATTTTGATGTGTATGTTAATTTGCCTGTTTTGTTTCCCAAATCCAGCCTGGAATTGTGGATAGCTAGAAAGCAGGGAAAGACACAGAGGCAGAGTGCAATGACTGCCTTCAAGACAAATTTATCTTTTGTTGTGTTATAGTGCACTAAGTTGCACACTTGCCCGATCGGGCAACCAGGTAGCAGTCTTCACTTGCCCCACCATTTTTTTTTTACTTGCCCCGGGCAAGCGGTCAAGTGTTAGTGTCAAGCCCTGCATTACATACATGCTTCTCACGCACACCCATACACCAGATATGAAAACCTGAACTTGTGTCCTCGCCTCACCTGCCCTAACCTCACGTAACCTCACCTACCCTAACCTGGCATATTTTGGACATAATGCAATATAGACATTTGCCTGACATGCTAATTACTAGGCTACTGCATTTTGCAGGAGGAGATTTTTTGGGGGGAATAAAAGAAAGAAAGTAAATATATTCAGTTGTTTCAAAGTGTCCAATAATGATTGGACACTAATTCATGGAGATTCCTTGATCCACAGCTTCATGGTCAGACTCAAGAACCCTGCCCTGGCCTGCTCCCACATTTACATGATGTATTTCTCAAGTTCAGGCTTTTCCATGTTTCTATGGCTTACTGTATTTGTGCATACTGAGGTTCGACTATCCACCATACCCTCCTTTCCAGTGCTTTGGCGTAAACTTTTCCAGGGAGTCTGAGTAATGTGATACCCCAAATAAGAGTGTGTAAAGTGCAGTGTGGTGTGATGCCTCCCTCACATTCAGTAGATCCTGTGAACTTCCATGGCCAGTTATAATTTCCTAAACATGAAACTTGTTTGTAGTAGTAGTCATTCAAGGGCCTTTCAAAGGGGTAGTATAAATGCACGCATTATTGCAGAGATTCCAGTGTGCCTCTCAGTGCCTACATGAACACAATCGCTTAAAGGAGAATTTCACCCCCAAAGTTTTTATTTTAATTTATTTATTTACTTTTTTTTATCTGCAGTTATTTTTATAGAAAAAGTGGTCCAGGTGTTGTTTTGTCAAAATGTTCCTTCATGGCTGTTACCCCTATCCCAAAATAGGCTTATAATGGGCCTAATGGGTGAAATGCAAGTTCACCATATACATCACTCCAAAATGCAATTTTCTGCTATATATCGTCTCCCCACCATGTCAGTAGTGTGTTAACACTCACACTTTCACTTTTGGTTCAGCAGTGGTTCAGCCATAAACAATGTGCCACGCCCCCACCTTTTGAGACAGCTGAATCACTGCTGTAAGTGAAAGTGTGAGCTTTCTTGTGCATCATCATGAGAAGAGGCTTTCTTCTGGGATAACAGCCATAGAGGCCAAGTGTCTGCAGCATGTGGCGTATTGTCCCACAGATTCATTAGAATCGAAAGTCTATTTCCATCGCCTATGACCCCTAACTAAATGTGCTCCTCCTTCTCGTTGGGCCCGCAGACATCTGCCACCAGATACTGGACCTGTACTCGCAGGGGAAGCAGCAGATGCCGCAGGCCGCCAATGCCGCGTTAACGGCCGCCGCCAATGCCGCCGCCGGCGGCCTGGGCGGCGGGGACAGCAAACCTCTGCCCGCCGCGCCTCCCGCCTCCTCCGCCACCCCCACTGCCCCCACTGCCCCACCACCTCAGGTTCAGGTTCAGACGCCCTGTGCACCCCCGGTTCCCGCCGCTCCCTCCACCGCGCCAGCAGGGGCCCCTCCTCCCCCGCCGCCTCCGCCGCTGACCAAGAAGCCCTCCCCGCAGGCCAGCCCGCCGAGACCGGCGCTCAAACGGACCCACGTGAGTGGACGGCATGAATGCGTGCGACGGACACACACACACACACACACACACACCCATGTGTGCCACATCTTGTATTTTGTAGGTGATTTGTGCCACCTGCATACAAAATACGTTTATACGTATTAGTCTTGGGCGGTATTGATTTTTTTTATATCTGTAATGATAACGTGTTAATTAGCTTCATATTCGATATTACCAGTATTGACCACTATGGCAATGGCGTGCAATCAGAGTCGGACACGTTTCACCAGTCACCTAGTTCTCAGAATTGTGACATTTGTCCAGTGTTTAGTTACACTTAACACTGGACAAAAACTATGGTTACGTGGGAAAGCGCCCATGATAAATTAGAAAAAACTCCAGCGATTACAAGCCAATTCGATTGCTAATCGATTACTAGTTGACAGCAAATAGAATAATCGATTTGATCGTGTCGTGTCCATCCTATTCCGCTGAAAGCACTGCCACAACAACAACATGCTGATGTTGGTAAAAGTGTTGACTATCGCCCTCTGACATCCTCTTCTCATTCCTGTCACTTTAGCCATCTCCCAAAGAAGACATCAAGAGCTCTGGTAAGCTACGACCCTGTGTGGTTATTCTTTGACAGGGATGCAACAATTCATTGAAAGATATCGATATTATTGATTAATTTCTCTGTTTATTTATTAATTCATCAATAAATGTAGTTGTAGTAGTAGTAGTAGTAGTAGTAGTTAAAGATCAACGAATCAGGCTTTCGGATGATGTTTCAGATCACCGATAAGTGGAACATCAAACACACTGATAGCCGATATCAGCCAATATGATTATTATTATGATGATTATTATATTATTATTATTATTATTATTATTATTATTATTATTATTATTTACTTTTTGATGAGGTGAGAGAGTCACACAGCTATACATCTCCTTACGACCTCAATCTACCAGATTTTCAGTGAAAGTGGTTGTTGTACCATTTTTGCGAATTGATAAGAAATATAAGTAATCGGCTGCCCTTTGTTTGTTTGTTATTAATGTTTGTTTGTTATTAATCGATTATTAATAAAATCATGAATATCGCATTTGATAATCGGTCTAGCAGTAGGTAGTAGTAATAGTAGATGTCTAAATGTTGAATCCAGCCACTACTAAAGCCCTTTAAGTACAATACTACCTCTATATATATATATATATATATATATATATATATATATATATATATATATATATATATATATATATATATATGAATGATACAGTTGTCTGTGTTGTCTTTTACTCTTCTTATTCCAGAAATTGTGGGCTCCAAGATTCCACGACTGGAGCCTCCCATGCCTCCCCTGCCCACCACCCTGCCCTCCACTGGTCAGTACCCTTCGTAAAGCTATAGACACGTTTCCAGTCCACAGATAACACACAAGGGGGGAGAGACGGAGGCAGACCCCTCCTTTTAATGGGATTTAACATATCTCCACCTGTTGCTGATTTTCATCAACGTTTATAAATGTATTACAAATCATCATAATGAAGTGTTGCTTTTTTTAGATTTGGTTTTTTAGTTTTAGGTGTTTAAGTTTTATTGAGAAATAGTGAACATCTGCTATTTTATCATTGTGGGGGGAAATCCTGAAAACGCAGGCACAAATCTTTGAATATTATGTTTTTTTCACAGTGAACGTTTTTACAATCTATAGCAGGGGTGCCCACACTTTTTTAACTTGAGAGCTACTTTCAAAATGACCGACTCAACAAGATCTACACATTAAAAAATCCATTTCAAGGCTCCCAAGAAAGTTTGACTTTGAAATAAGTTAGAGTCTTTAAGAATAATGCACTTAGAATGAAAAATAGAGGGAGAGAATTGGAAGATTTTCTTGTATATGCTACTACTGACGTTTGAAAACAGTATTTGGGATTTGAGATGACAGTTCGTGATGTTGAATTTAGTCTCTTGCACCCAAAACTAAGAACTTTCACGTTTTTGTCCACAATTGGGAAAGAGAACTGGCAAAACCTTGGTCAAAATAACAATTATTCTCCATTTTCTAATTGTGTGGACTCTTGGAAATTATGTAATTTAGATGTTTAAATATAATTTAACTCTTGAGAGCAGTAAAATTAAACCAAATGGACCTATAAGGGTCCATGTGCTGTCATGTGATCTACCTGCACGGCCTGTGTGATCTACTGGTAGATCACAATCTACCTTTTGGGCAGGCGCTGATCTATACGGTCAAATCGAAATGGGTTAAGGCCTGCATTTTTTTTCTTCAAGAAACTGTTGTTTCCCGACAGATCGCAAAGCTCCTCTCTCCTACCCCCCGGCCCCCCTCCCGGGAGACCCCGAGCCCTCCGCCAATCCGCCGGACCCCTCCTCCAACAAGGTCAGTGGTGCAATACAAAGTAACCAAGTAGACATACTCGGGGATTGTGCTTACTTGTTGATTCCCTTTTCTTTATACTGATCAGTACTTATGTTACAGTGATTATTAATGTGCAAAATCAATTATCTAATCAATGATGATAACATGCAAAATCTAAATAATTAACTATTGTATATGCAATCTACTATATACTACTAACTTCACAAACTTCTGTCAGTTCGTCTTTTGTTGTTGTTGTTGTTGTTGTTTTTTTTGGTCCAAATGCATTTGTAAAGTTGCCTAGAACGTAGTCAACAAAGTGAGTATTTGGCAGAAAATGTTAGGGCTGACGCCGAAGCTTAATACCGTAATTTCCGGACTATAAGCCGCTACTTTTTTCACATGCTTTTGACCCTGCGGCTTATACAACGGTGCTGCCAATCTATGGATTTTCCAGGTTCCAGGTGGGCTCCGCAGACTAAATGATAGAAAGTTGGTTAACCAGATGTAACTCTTTGAGAGCGTAAAAATGAAACCAAATGGACCCTAGCGGGTCCATTTGGTTTCATGTTTACACTCTCAAGAGTTATGATATTCACAATCTAAATTAGCACCACTTAATTAATAAGTCATGTTCATTTTGGTCTGATTTTGATGTTTTGCCTCTTTTGTTTGCGAAAATCCATCCTGGAATTGTGAACAAAACCAAAAGAAATCTTTAGTTTTGGGGTCTGTGGGGTGAAGATGTTGTTAAATTGTGAAAAAGTTGAAAACCACTGCTCTAACATGAAGCACCTGTCTATAAGCCTGTAGCGGCTTATAGTCAGGTGCGGCTTATACAAGGAAAAATCAGTATTTTGCCCCAAATTTAGCTGGTGCGGCTTATATTCAGGTGCAGCTTATAATCTGGAAATTAAGGTAATTGCCCGTCCTGTAGTCTTAAGTCAACTTAAAAATGCTATCTACGATACAAAAATCGAGCCTTTGCATATGCCCGTCGGCCGGGGCTAGCGCAAGTACTGCTACAAGTGCTATGGGCTAAGACAGAGTCTGAAGAGGAGTGTTTTCAGACTGTGGCGGAAGATTGGGAGACAATCTGCAGGTCTGATTGAAACGGGAAGTGCATTTCATAGTGTTGGAACCAGAAGGGAGAAGAGTTTTGGACGTGTTGCGTTGTCCCAGCGTTCTTTCTTTATTTATTTTTTTTAGCTAGGGCACTTCCAGCTTCTCTGCGTCGGCTGGTCTGTAAGCGCTCTGGAGGGTTTGTAGTTCTACACACGAACGCTGTACTAATGCAATTGTGTATAATCCTTCCTCCTCTGTCCCAAAGGTGTCTGTCCTGGCTCCACCCCTCCAGCACCAGCCCCCTCCTTTGCCCCACCGTCCTCCCCCTCCACCTCCTCAGCCCCCTCAGGTAACATCCCCCCCGACCCGTCACAATACACCTTTCAGTAAGCCCTTTACCAAACTGCTATGGCCCAATCATAGCTAGGAACAACACAGGGGCAATGCCCCCATAAATGGCCAGACTGCCTCACCAGTCTGAACATTGTTGCTTCGCCCCCTTACCATCCCCCCCCCCCCCCCCCCCAAATTGGGAAGTGTTACATCCGCCCCTGGAACAACATGTAATACACAATCCTCTCCACCATTAGCTTTCCTATATGATAAAACATTGTTTAAAAAAAAAATGTCACACACATTTTTTCCACTGCATAAGGCATGCCTTGTTGATGGATTTGGAAGAGATTTTGAAGGTCTGGTTCCAAAATTGAACCAGTATTTAATGTGTAATGTCCATGATATTTACATTGGAATGAATGAGTCCACCTGGAAAGTGCCCTAGCCTTGGGTGGACACCGGGGAGAGGGCGGGGCTTACTGAAAGGTCTGTTACTACCCAACCGTCTGATTCCATTTTGAACAGAATCGTTTCCATTTGTTTATATAAACATACAATGTTGGGGTGAGGGAAAAAAGAAGTGGGGGAAAAAGACAATGTTACAAGCTCAGGGTTAGGGTTGGATTCTTTCTTTTCTTTATTTGTAGTTCTTCCATCAAAGAGGTCCAGGAGTTATTTTGTGGGAAAAAAAATCCTTTTTTGGCTATTTCGCCTGCCATAAATCCCTCGATGGATTGAACTGAATGGGGCATCGGGGTGGTAATTTGAACTAGAATGATCAAATGCATCTACGCATTTCAGGACGAAATGGGTTTTAAAGGGGACATAACATGAGATTGAACCGTTTTAATTTGTTTCATATTTTTGGTTCTCCCATGTGTTTGTCCCCACAAATTGTCCAGTTTGAACAATCACTCTTTAATATCATATTGTATCGTATCATATCATAAAGAAATGACCAGGACCGATTGAGGCTCAAACCATTAGAAATAAGGTTGAGGGACATATACAATATGATATTAAGTATTAAAAACAATTTTAGGAATCCATGTTATCTCTTCTTTAACCCTTAGTGAACCCTTGGTGTTCTAAGCATTATGTTTTAACTGTTGAAAAATAGCAGATCTACAAGCTCATAGCGCGCCACCGAGTGGCGCGCTATGAGCTTGTATCTCTGCTATTTTTGAAAGATCGCGAAAACGCGGTGCAAATCTTTGATTCAGAAACTAGAAATCTAGACAGGACACAGTGGGTCAATGTGGTATTTCAACTTCAACTGTATTAACCTTTCTTCTGTTAAATGGACACAACACGCCCGTCACCAGCAGGCAGCCACCAACAGCTACATCATGGGCATCCCCACCGACAGCTCCTACATGTCGGGCGAGGGCTACCAGAGCCTGCAGTCCATGATGAAGACCGCCGTGCCTCCACAGGTAGGGTTTTTGGTCATGTTCTTGTCACCGGAAAAGGTTTAGTTTTAGCCTTGGTTTCAGTTAAATACCATGAGATTAAATCTCGCAATGGCAGGTTTAACAAATGGTTGCATGTTGAAGATCTACAAGCTCAGCGCGTACACCTGCAGTCTACTGCAGTCTACAGTCAACACAGAATAGAAGTTACTGCAGTGAAACGATCCATATATAAAGGCGTTCCGGATTATAAGGCACACTGTTCCATTTAGAGAAAATTAAAGGCTTTTAAGTGCGCCTTATAGTCCGGAAAATACAGTATTTGAGTTTGACATCCCTGCCATATTCTGCCTAGCCAGACGGACAGTGAAAAAAAGGCATAATATCCTGATGCAGTGCAAGTTCCCAAACTTTTCTTTTATGTCAAGCACCCCCAAACTGATACTTATCTCCCTGCAATCTCCATGCCATTTGATAATACAAGCCAATTGGACCCCCATAACAGAAGAGCTTTGTGCCCCCCGCCCCCCACCAGTTTGGCATGAATTACACTACGGGACCTGATCTCGGGAACCCCAACAGGGTGTAAATCAAACCTAATTTGGCTCTGGAGAGTGTACAATTGGTCCATTTGGTTCCATTTTGGGAACCAAATGATCATATAGGATTCCAATAGAAAAGTCCTATCAGATTTTAAGACAAATCCTATTGGATTTCCAATCGGAATCCAATAGGATTCCACTAGAATCCTATAGGATCTTATAGGAATCCTATAAGAAAATCCTACAGGATCCTGTAGGATTTTCTTATAGGATTCTATAGGATTTTGGGGAAAATCCTATAGGATTCCTATTGGAAATCCAATAGGATTTGTTCCAAAATCTGATAGGAGGAATCCTATAGGATTTTTTGACTAGGGTGTCATTTAGCTGGGGACCTCCCTTGGAACTCCCTCAATAGGGGATATGCCGACTCCCCTCTGTCCTATAACGGTCTCATCCCCTGTTCTTTCACCACCACCCCTCTCCTCTCCGACAGGCCTACGCCACGGCGCCCCCGGGCTACCACGCCTACGCGTCCGCCGCAGCACCGCCCCCGCCTCCGGCACCGCCCCAGGCCGCCGCCGTGTCTTCGTACCACCCTCCTCCCCCTCTGCCACCCTCGTCGGTCTACGCCCACCACCACCACCATCACCACCACCACCAGCAGCAGCACCACCAGCTGCCTCCCGCCTACACCCACGGCTACTCCATGCCGGCGGCAGCGGCAGCGGCGGCACACATGGCGAGCATGGCGCACGCCGAGTACGGACACGGCCTGGCCGGGTACCCGCCACCACCCCACCCCTCGGCCGGCCAGGGGGGCGTGATGCCCCATCACCACCCTCCGCTGCCGCCGCCCCCGGGCATGCCACCCAGGATGCCCCGCGGAGGGTCCTGGATGAGGTGATTTACCTTGGGGGCAGTGTGACATTGTGCCTATGGGGCCTGTAGTTTTTAACCCTAGAACACTGAACGTGGGTGATTTTCACCCAGGCGATTATAGTTTTTTTGCAATTTTCATATTGTTGCTGATGTCTGAGGTGGGCGGGTCTTTCAGTAGCTTCATGATGCTCAGTGACATCATAATGTAGCTGATGTCTGAGGTGGGCGGGTCTTCATGATGCTCAATGACATCAAAACAGTGGTAGCGTTTTGTAGAGTCACAGATCCAATGGCCTACGTGTGTGAGCGGAGTAGGCTAATACTAATGACATTACCTATAAAGGTCTTTTTACGTACGTCACATTATGTCACCGGCCAATCGTAGTACCTCAAGAGACCGTCCGCCGACCACCGAACACCAATCGCCTTACTTGTGCCCACTCCACTCACGCAAGTATTAACTTTTACAATACATCCTCTACATTTTTTTCCCATTATGCTCAGGTTGTTTTTATTTTGATTCTTCATTGTTTTTTTTTATTATATTGCTGTATATGAATACTTATTTCAATATATAGATTTTGTATTTGAACTTTATTTTTTTCTTTACAGCTGTTTAAAAACAATAATGTTATAGTATCATTTATCATCATGTTTTGACATATACTTCCACAAGTGTGGAATGGCTACAGGGACCCATCAATCCCTGAGGCTAATTCTACACAAGCCTTCTACAGTAAATTAGAAGTTCCCAAACGTTCTTTTGTGCCAAGGACCCCTAAAAACACTTTCACTATTATTTGTGACAAATTCCCTGAGGCACTGCCATCGGATTACCAAACCACTTGCAGTCTTTTTTTTTTTTTGTTTGTTTGTTTTCCTAGATATTTGCTGATGTTCAACTTTTTTACTTTTATATTTGAGTTATTATCCATGCTGTTTTTATACTTATGCCCTACATTTTCTTACAACATGGCTAATGTATTGTACAGTTTTGTATTGGATTTTTGAATTTTGTTAAGTGCCAGTCTTTTGTACACAAACGTGAATGTTTCTCCACAGTGTAATTGAAAGGTGTTCCACTAGGGGGCACTCTAATGTTAAAATAAACATTAATTGCTGAACATGAAGACGTTACACTGTGTGTGTGTGTGTGTGTGTGTGTGTGTGTGTGTGTGTGTGTGTGTGTGTGTGTGTGTGTGTGTGTGTGTGTGTGTGTGTGTGTGTGTGTGTGTGTGTGTGTGTGTGTGTGTGTGTGTGTGTGTAACATTGAGTCGAAATGGTGAAGGTTGAAATGTGTAAAGGGATAATTCATTCCAACTATTTTCAAAAGAATACAGGTCAAGTGGGCACAGTGGACATCTAGGCACACTAAAGTTTCTAGTCAAGTGGTCATACCAGTTAACTGGACACAGGCAATTCAGCTATTCATTCAGTGATTCAGTAATTTCATTGAAAAGGAAAAAGTATAAAAGCCTTAGACAAGAAAATAAGATACGGGGAGTGCATTCCCTTGAGTCCAAAATGGATTAAGACAGTGGTCTTCAACCTTTTTAATACCAGGGCCCACTATTTATTCAGCATTTGAGCCCCAGACCACCATTTGATGACATTTTAGCCCAACAGACCCCAAAAAAGATTTCTTTTGCCTTTGTCCACAATACAGACCTAAATGACCATTAATCTTCTACATTCTCTAGTTGTGTATAGACTTGGGCTAATTCAGGTGCTGAATATTTTAACTCTTGAGAAGACTCAAAGAGTTACATCTGGTTAACCAACTCTCCATCATTCAGCCTGGGGACCACCTGGAACCCTCTCAAGGACACACTGGTGGTCCCCAGACCACTGGTTGAAAACCCCTGGATTGGGAACATTCCGTAAGGTTCCAGGGTGTTAAATTAAAACTTATTGTCTCTCAGTGTTTGCCGTGCTCAGCAGGCATGCATCATGCATGTGAGTAAACACGACAATAAATCAGTCATGAAGGCTTTTCAATCAACCGGTGGTTTTCCTCTCCCACATCTGACTGGCGGTGACGGTGACACTACCTGAAACCTACAAGGCACCAGGGGCGGATCTAGGCCTGGGCATGGAGGGGGGGCAATGCCCCCCCTAAATGCCCAGACTGCCCCACCAAACATGATGGCATCCAGAGAAATGAAAGTTCTTATATTTAAAATGATTTGAAACACTACTTCTGCAACTAACTAACTACAGCTGTGTCACCACTAAACCAACAGCATTTCATCATTGAAAACAGAAATCTCTCTGAGTCAGACCTTTAGCTTTATGCATGCTGTGTGTCTGTTGCAACTTCAACAACAACTGATGTTATGGATGCTTTACTTGGCTAATAAAAGTCCTGTAACTGAAAACGGTATGGGTGCGGCTTCATCGCCCGTGGGCGACACGGGGCAATGAAGCCGCACCCATACCATTTTCTCTTGCCCCTCCAACCTGCCCCCCCCCCCCCAAATGTGACATGTTACATCCACCCCTGCAAGGCACCAGATTCTGACTAATGATAATGAGAGCGCCTAGAATAGAATTCTGTCTCACCTGTAGAAGAAAAAAGGAAACTCATCAACATGGTGAAATACATCTTGATGATGTCATCAAGATGTATTTCACCATGCTAATGATTTTGTTCAGACCCAAAAATATTTTAGATGTGAGAAGTGGGGGGGGACGCCGCCCACCCGCGTCCCCCCTCCACTACACCCCTGCTTATTTTGGGTGTTTATTAAATCCTGCTGAAATGCAGGTGCGCCGGGCCGGGAAGAAAAATACTCCGGTGTAGGGGGGGGGTTCATCATTAACATGGTGAAACACAACTTGATTCCATCAAGTGGTGTTTCACCATGTTAATGATTGTTTTCAGATAGATCTCCATTTTTAGGAAACACAGAACGGGTTGAACTTTTAGTCGTGTCCACACGACATCTTTAAAATGACATTTTACTATGTCATTATTAATGACATAGTAAAATGTCAATGGAAAATGGATGGAATTCCGCTTTAGGTACATCATGCAGACCTGGATAACGTTCACAAAGCAGGTTATTGAAATAAAGCTGCAGTTACATTGAGCATGATGAAACCTTAGTGACAGCTATGCCGTATTACAAGTGGATGGTAGGAGGATTCACGCTGCAACTATAACAACAAGCAGAATATCTGAACCATGCAATTTTCCAGCCAGTGGCGATGAGGGATGACTTAATTGGCCTATTGTGAACACATTGTTCTGTTGAAAAGGAGCGGTGAAGATCATATACGCGGTCCCTCCCAATGTCAATAAAAGATGCCAATAAAAACTGTCACACCCCTGCCTCGATATTTCCTGGAACAGGCCGCACTGCATAAGACTGCACGCGCACGCACACACACACGGTTTACAAAGCATTCAATATTCATCTTTTTCCTGCTCTTGTCTTTCTTTTATGGAAAATATATATTGTTTAAAGTAGTAATACCATTAATTATAGAACCATGTAAAGCCATGACTGAATGTAAATAAATACATATGAAAAATAGCAGAAATAGTAGATAGATAAATAGATAACATACACAGCATTTTAGTAATCTTATAATAGGCAAACATTTTGAGAAGATAAGCACACCTTATAGCCAATGTCATGCCAAATCAAACATCCTGTGCAATTTCGAAACATTTGGAAGGTGCATTCTTTATGGAGAATTCCACAGCAAAACACATTGTGCATCCATCTAGCTATCATATACTGTATATTGCACTTGATTTTTGTCATAGATGCCCCCTTTCCCCCCAACAGTTTGCATTGGTGCAGACTGTCTATTCCAATGCGGGTATTTTAGTAGCTCCAAACTTTTTTCTTTTCCTCCCACACATCATATTTTAGCAGTATATTGATAGAAAAGAATGCATGAGGTTTACATCACTCTGGGGCTAGCCTCGACACCCAGGCTTTCATTTTCGTCCGCCTTGCGCGAAAACGGAAAGCCTGGACTAACTCGTTACACAAAGTGGCCTTGAGGGGGGAGTGAACCTTCCGGGGTGGGCGTTGATCTAAATGATGTTACGTAGAACAGCAGTGGACGGGCGCGGGAGGGGCCGGGGATGACGACACGTTAGTGAGATCAAATCAGATCAGCTCGATCTGCCGTGTGGATCCACACGGCACCCCACCCCCCCAAGGCCAAAATCATTGAGGGCTAGACCAGGCTACTCTGGGGCAGACTTTACATGTAATCCCAGAGGTAGGCCTAATCTATGAGCAGTAAAAATAAGTTTTGGTCAATATTACGTATTTCTGACCTTTTATGGGGAGCAGGGGGGGGGGGGGGGGCGGGGGGACTGGGGCACACATCAAAGGGTGTTTGTTTTTGACGCCTAATGATTGAAAATGCATTGCTTTCCACAAGAGCGGCACAAGCAGTCGCTGCTGTTACACCTTTCCATGGAAGGGAATGGAGATGACCACCAAGGGTCCTTGAGAGGGTTACAGGTGGTCCCCAGCTAAATGATGGAGAGTTGGTTAAACAGGTGTACAGTAACTCTTTGAGAGTGCGGGTCCATTTGCTTTCATTTTTAGCTGTGCATCATATTCATCTTGTTTCCCAAATTTAGCCTGGAATTGTGAACAATACAAAAATAAATCTTTACTTTTGCGTCTGTGGGGCTAAAATGTCCTCGAATGGTGGTCCGTGGCTCAAATTCTGAATAAACATTAGGCCTTGGTATCAAAATGATTGAAAACCACTGCTCTAAACGAAAATTACCATTACTGCAAAAGTAATCAGCATAGGCTACCATGTTATCAACAATCAATGTAACATCAATTATCTGCTATATCCTCTAGTGTCCTCATGTCCTGAACGCGTTTTGGTGTTTTATCTGTTGAAAAATAGCAGATCAACAAGCTCATGTCGCGCCACCGAGTGGCGCGACATGAGCTTGTTGTTCTGCTATTTTTGAAAAATTGTGACAATGTGCTGCAAATCTCTGAATATATTGTTTTGGAAGCAAACATTTTATCTTAATTTTTCGCTTCTGGGGAACCCCGAGAACAACATGTTTTCAGATGGAGGTCTGCAGCCAAATATGGATAATTCTGGCGGTCCTTGGCTAGAAATATGTTAGCATCACTGACACAGGAACACAGAATGTTTAGAAAAACTAGAATCTTGTGTCAGAAACTATAGGATCTAGTGTCAAAAACTCGATTCTAGCGTCAGAAAGTAGATTCTAGTGTCAAAAAGGAGATCCTAGCATCAGAAACTATATCATTTAGTGTCAATAACTAACTAGAATCTAGTGTCGGAAATTACTGTAGTGAATGAAACTCGAATCGAGGGTCAGGACTCAATGGGATATTATTTATGCAGAATTGCTCTATGAAATGTACATACCTGTGCCTTGTGCTATGTGTATTTGTTTGACTGGAAATTGAGCATTGATTGTGTTACAGACCTGCAACAATTCTGCTTATAATAATAGCCTACAGCAGACGCCATATAATTGATGTATCAATTTTACTTGTTAGAATAGAATAGATCAGGACTGCCCAAAAGGTAGATCGTGATCTACCAGTAGATCACACAGGCCATGCAGGTAGATCTGTAACTCTTGAGAGCATTAAAATGAAACCAAACGGACCCTTACGGGTCCGTTTGGTTTCATTTTACATTATATTTAAACATCTGAATTCCGTTCCAGTTCTCTTTCCCAATTGTGGACAAAAACGTGCAAGTTATTAGCTTTGGGTGCAAGAGACTAAATTCAACATATAAGTGCATTATTCTTAAACACTATAACAGTAAGCAACACCATCACCACTATTTCAAAGGTCAAACTTGCTTAGGGGGCCTGGAAATAGATTTTTTTTAATGTGTAGATCTTGTTGAGCCGGTCATTTTGAAAGGAGCTCTCAAGTCAAAAAAGTGTGGGCACCCCTGAAATAGATCTTTATTTTTTCTTCCGAGGAAGGAATTTCCAGAGTACAAGAAAACAAAGTACATACAGTGCATACAGTACATTACATACCATGTAGTCATACAACCATAGAGGATGGGGCTGGTACGCCCGTAATCATACCCGCCCTGTTGATCAGGCTGCAGAGTTGTGATTTAAGCTTGATGGACAGGTTGCCAAACCAGGTTGTGATAACATAATAACCAACAATGGTTTCTATAGCTGCCCTGTGAAACATCATCATGTTAAGATCCTCGTTTACTCTGTGAACCCTATAAGCCTGCGTAAGAAGTGCAGGCGGCGCTGACTTGAGTGACATGAGTGGCCATGGGTCAAAGTGATACTTATAAGATATTATCAGCCAATAAAGGCTTTGAAGATGAATATCGGAAAAAATATTATAAAATATGACTTTTTGTTTTTTTGAAAAATCGGTAAAACACCATGCACATGTATAGATCGAGCGGGGGTCAGCAACCTGCGGCTCAGGAGCCGCATGCGGCTCTAGAACACAGCCCTAGTGGCTCAGTGGCTGTAGCATTATTACATACACACTGGGGTGATCCACACCAAAATAATATAAACATTTTAGTCACCCAAAACGCGTTGCACTGTCTGATAGTTGCCAGTTAAAGTAGCACTTGGCAATGGCCATGTCAAAAAAGCCCAGCAGTTATGAGAGGTGGAGCTTTCAATCTGAACCACCCATTTTCAACAGTTTACTCAGTTTTCATTAATGTACCTTAGAGATGTTGTGTGGACTAGGAGTTCTGTAAAACTCCTTTATTTCTTTTTTAGAAACTCCATTTCTGAAGAAAGGTTGTGTTTCACCATGTTAATGATTTAGCTTTGAGGACCTTTTTTTCTGAGAGTGTGCAAATGGAACCAAATGGACCCGCCAGGGTCCATTTGGTTCACATTTGCACACTCTCAGGAAAAAAATAATAAAATGCGGCTCCAGACAGATTTTGAATTTAATTTCGGGTCGAAAATGGCTCTTTCAACATCTTGGGTTGCCGACCCCTGGTATAGAGCCACACAATCGGGAAACAAATACATGGGGGACCTTCCTCCAATTATGATCGAGTCGTGGCAGGCCTTGGTGCAAATGCTGTTGGTCTGTTGGGTGTTTTCCAAATCGCTAAATAATAAATAAATAATGCTCCCATTATTATTATTTTTTTGTCAAACACAAAAGCAGGGGCGGATCTAGGCATGGGCATGGGGGGCAATGCCGCCCTAAATACCCAATCTGCCCCCCTCAAACACGATGCCATGCAAAACAACCCAAGATATGTCAAATGAAAGTGCATATATTTAAAATGATTTGAAACACTACTACTGCTACTGACTAACTGCAGCTGTGTCACCACTAAACGCCACGGGCGATGAAGCCGCACCCACACCATTTTGTCTTGCCCATCCAACATGGGCAAGACAAAATGGTGTGTATATATATATATATATATATATATATATATATATATATATATATATATATATATATATATATATATATATATATATATATTATATATATATATATATATATATATATATATATATATATATATATATATATATATATATATATATATATCAGTATCGTAAATGGATTAAGGGTTAAACTGCGAACAAAGACAATGCTTAACAGACGTCACAGTGCAGAGTGGCTATTATCTTTTGAAGTGGAACAAACAATACTGACTGGAGTGGCAGAGGTGATTATATAGGTGTGGCTTAATTAGGTGTGGAGAGTTAGTATAGGCGGGAGACAATGATCCTTTAAGACTGTACTGTTCCTTTTAGACTGACTTTAATCAAAATGTATGCAGTAGGAATAAGGCTAGATATATTAATTTTTTAACCCCTTTCGATCTGAGAACCGCGTTCGAGACAAGGAGACAAGGAGAGCCAGAATATCTGGCTCTCCTGATATAATAATAATCTCCTAATATAATAATAGCTATATATGTATACAGTATGTGTCGATTAAAAAATGATGCAATTAATTTGATTTTTTGGAATGAATTCATCTCAATAAATTGCACATCAATATTTTGCCTGAGAAGCATTTTCCAGCCAAATAAAACAGATTGGTATATAGTGTATGAATGAATGATTTTTTTTTTCAATGAAAAAATCCCATCATCCACTGGGTGGATGGAAACAGTTGAAAACCACTAAACCACCTGTTGAAAACCACTGAACCAGTGGTTTCATCTGAATTAGCCCAAAGTCATCTGAATTAGCCCAAGGTCTACACAACTAGAAGATGGACAAAAGCAAAAGGAATCTTTAGTTTTGGGGTGTGTCCTCAGATTGGTGGTCCGTGGCTCAAATGCTGAATAAATGGTGGGTGTTCTGCCTTCCAGCCAGTACCTGTTATTATGTAAATGCACCCCCCCACTCTGTTGCTGGACATGGTACAGTCCCTAATGTTGTCATTGTTGTGTGTGAAAAATCTCCCCCTGTTGACTGTGTAATGGTAGAGTCCTTGACACTACTTCCTGCCTAAACAGGAAGCCTTAGAAAAAAGTCCGTTTTTGGAGAAGATTACATGCAATGCTATTGAAAGCTAGTTGCCTTTGTTTCAGCCTAAACCAGTGCATTCTCTACATATGCTGCCACCTGTTGTTGTGCCAGGCAAGCATAGTCTGTAAGTGGAAGTTTATTGGCATTACTTAGGCCTGTATTTACACATCAATGTGGTGTAGGCTATTGTTGTTAAAACTTTATTTTAAGTGTTTAGAATTATTGACTCATTATTACACTATCTTATGCTACAGTTAACCTTTACTAGGTTAAAGCAGCACTACAGTAATCCTTTTTTCTTGTTGTTGTTGCCTTTGCAGTTTCACTCCGTTTCACTGCCACTGAGTCTGCAATAAATATTGGAGCTTGGAGTGTATTTCCTGACTCTCGTGTCCTTTGTGGAAGGAGTTTAACTGGCTGTCGAATTAGGGTTACTACACTTTAAGGAGGACAGCACAGTGAAAAGACTTTGATATTAGCTGACACTACAGCAACTGGTGAAGTACGTTTGTACGGTGCATCATGGAAGGAGACGACAGGGGTTCTTCAGTAACCAGACGGAGCAGCCGAAACAACGGAAGCAGCCACCATTCATCCGCATCATCAACAAGCGTTGCTGCGAAGGCACGGGCCAAGGCCGAGGCAGCACGGGCCCGTGCATCATTTGCGGAGCAGGAGGTGACATTAAAAGTGGAACAGGCCAAACAGGAAGCAGAATTGGGAGCATTGTATCTGAAAAGAGAAGCAGCTGCTGCGATTGCTGAGGCTGAGGTACTAGAAGCAGCAGCAGAAATGGAAAACGTACTCAGTGTTCACACATTGTCAGAAAAAGACATTATAGAACGCACTAGCAACTACGTTGAAGCTCATTCGCAACTGAACGTCCGAGCTGTCACCCATACACCTCTGACGGACAACGAACCACACATGTCTCACACCCAACTCACTAAAACAGAGGAACCAACCTTCAATCCCCACCTGTCTCCTCCCAATCCCACTTTCAGCAACATTCCTCACAGCCAATCTGTACAATGGTCAGAACCCAGAACTTCCAGCCAGCCCATCGTTCGAACAGCTCAGTCCTACGGTCAGCATGTGAATCCCACAGCTCAGTCCTACGGTCAGCAGGTGAAACCCACAGCCCAGTTCTACAGTCAGACCACAAGGCCCACAACTCAGTTCTACAGCCAACCCTTCAACTCTAATGTTAAGTCGTACAATCAGCCCTTGAACCCCTCAGCTCAGTTATTCTCCCCCAGCCGAAACATGACGCCAACTGATTTCCCGCACCAGACACAGGGAATGGAAGAGTTCGCCAGATATCTAGCTCGCCGCGAACTGGTGAGTACAGGTCTTGTTCAATTTGATGATCGCCCAGAGAGCTACAGGGCCTGGCAGTCATCATTCATAAACTCTGTTGAGGGTCTGGGTCTTTCAGCCTGCGAAGAACTAGATCTGTTGGTGAAATGGCTTGGCAAAGAGTCCGTTGAACATGTCAGGAGGATACGTGCCGTACATATTAACAACCCTGGAGCAGCTCTCAGGAAAGCCTGGGCCAGGCTCAATGAATGCTACGCCTCACCAGAAGTTATCGAGTGTGCACTCTACAGGAAGCTGGACTGTTTCCCCCACATCTCCAGCAAAGACTACACCAAGCTCAGGGAGCTTGGTGACCTTTTGATGGAGTTCCAAGCAGCTAAGGAAGATGGGTACCTAAAAGGATTAGCCTACCTGGACACTGCACGCGGAATCAGCCCCATAGTGGAGAAGTTACCCTTTAATCTGCAGGAAAAGTGGCTATCCTATGGCTCGAAATACAAAGACAATCACGGTGGCCATTTCCCTCCATTCTCCTATTTTACCGAGTTCATCTGCTATGAAGCCCGTACCAGAAATGATCCGAGCTTTGCATTATCCACAACCAGAAGGACTCCTGAGAGAGGAGACAAATACGGTAGCAAGTATCCCCACACCGGGCCTCCCATATCGGTCCACAAAACTGACGTTTCCTCAGACGAGGACTCCAGTGGGAGCATCACAACAGAAGACACCCTAAGACCTGAAAAGTGTTGCCCCATCCACAACAAACCGCACCCACTCAGTAAATGCAAGGGTTTCAGAGCGAAGCCCCTAGGAGAAAAAAAAACCTTTCTTCAGGAGAACGGAATCTGCTACAAGTGCTGCAATTCATCTTCTCACTTAGCAAAAGATTGTAAAATAATAGTTAAGTGTGGTGAGTGTGAAAGTGAACATCACATCTCAGCAATGCACCCAGGTCCATCCCCACAAACGATCAAAAGATCCTCCCCTGCATCAGACAACGATGGGAGGAAGAAGGGACCCCAACTACATCGACTACAGTCACTTCTATCTGCACAGAAGTCTGCGGTCAAGGCCAGGTTGGCAGATCTTGCTCAAAGATATGTCTCGTCAGAGTATACCCACAGGGTCAGCGCGAAAAGTCAGTTAAAATGTATGCAATCATCGACGATCAGAGCAACCACTCATTAGCTCGATCAGACTTTTTCGACATATTCAACATCAACACCAATGCATCCTCTTACTCACTCAGAACCTGTGCCGGACTCACGGACATGTCAGGAAGACAGGCAGAGGGTTTCCAAATTGAGGCATTGAATGGCAGCGTCAGTCTTGCTCTACCACCACTCATAGAGTGCAACCATATACTCAACAACCGGTCTGAAATACCGACACCAGAAGCAGCTCTCCTGCACCCTCATCTGAAAACCTTGGCAGAACACATTCCAAAACTTGACCCAAAGGCCCAGATTCTTCTCTTACTTGGGAGGGATGTAATTAGAATACACAAAGTTCGCTCAACGATCAATGGCCCACACGATGCACCTTTTGCCCAGAAGTTGGACCTTGGCTGGTTCTGGTTGGCAACGTATGCCGTAGGAACTCTCACGTCCCAACCAACGAGCACCTGGGGAGCCCGTCTGATGAGACTCACACCACCGGCTCCTTGTCTGATCATAGGCAACTGCCACCTATCAAAAAAGACAAACCAAAGAGAACTAAGGCTGTCAATCTGTGTAGATACTAATAGTAGTGGCCTCAAAAGGCCACCTGGGGGGAGTGTTCTGCCTTCCAGCCAGTACCTGTTATTATGTAAATGCACCCCCCACTCTATTGCTGGACATGGTACAGTAATGTTGTCATTGTTGTGTGTGAAAAATCTCCCCCTGTTGACTGTGTAATGGTAGAGTCCTTGACACTACTTCCTGCCTAAACAGGAAGCCTTAGAAAAAAGTCCGTTTTTGGAGAAGATTACATGCAATGCTATTGAAAGCTAGTTGCCTTTGTTTCAACCTAAACCAGTGCATTCTCTACATATGCTGCCACCTGTTGTTGTGCCAGGCAAGCATAGTCTGTAAGTGGAAGTTTATTGGCATTACTTAGGCCTGTATTTACACATCAATGTGGTGTAGGCTATTGTTGTTAGAACTTTATTTTAAGTGTTTAGAATTATTGACTCATTATTACACTATCTTATGCTACAGTTTATTTTATTAACGTTTACTAGGTTAAAGCACTACAGTAATCCTTTTTTCTTGTTGTTGTTGTTGCCTTTGCAGTTTCACTCCGTTTCACTGCCACTGAGTCTGCAATAAATATTGGAGCTTGGAGTGTATTTCCTGACTCTCGTGTCCTTTGTGGAAGGAGTTTAACTGGCTGTCGAATTAGGGTTACTACACTTTAAGGAGGACAGCACAGTGGGCCCTGGTATCAAAAAGGTTGAAAATCACTGAACTAAAGTCATCTGATTGGCAGCGACTGCACGTACGTAGATCAGAAGTCCCATTGGCCTCCGAACATGCGCCGGAAATCCACAATCAGTGGAACGTTTGGTCGCCTTGTTTTAAGCCCTGTGTCCACACTGTGACATGTTCAGGTTGAGGGTTGAGACAGGGTTAGTAATTTCAGGCCAATAATGGGAGGACAAACAATGGGAGGTCGGATCAATGTGGTTACCCTAATTGGCTTTTTCTGCCATTGCGCGGACCGGTATGATCGGTTCGCCTGAAATTCGCCCAGTGAAAAAAAAAAGGTTCTGTGTTTCAAAATGTATGCGTGATTGAATTTGTTAATTTTTATTAATCGTTAGTATTATTATTTGATAATATAGAATGTTACAGAGCTGTGCTACCAATTAACTCCTGTACCGACGGAATGTAATCCAACTATTAGTCCAACTATTAGTCCGAGCGCATCGTCTGATAAAGATCCCGTTGTTGACTTCCATTTCCGCCAGAATTGCCGCAACAACTTTTTTTCTTTTGTCTCATTTGCACCCATTCAATCCAATGCATTCAAAAGCCTCGCCTGAGATTCTGCCCCTGAATGTCGTGGGCGCATGGGTAGATCAACTAGGGCTAGATGTCACTCCCTACGCGGTCCCGTCCGCCCATGCTCAGATCGTCAGAGGACAGGTTAGTCAAGACACCAGAAACAGCATGACATCATCGCACATCCCTAATCCTAAATGCCCGACCCTCAACCTAACCTCACAGACCGTCAGGTCTGTGAGGTTAGGTGGTTGAGCGTCAGGGATTTAGGCTTAAGGTTACGGTTGGAGGGGTCTAGGGTTTTGCTACAAACATTGCTACACCCTTCTCTAAACCCCTAAACCTAACCGCAAGCAGATTTGACTGTTATCAGTGGATAAGAACGCAGTTGTCATCTTATCAGTGAGTAGGCTCCCAGACAACATGCCTCCTCGATAAGATGCTGCTGATAAGCAGCCTACTGGGAATTATCGATTGATAACGGTAGAAGCGGGTGGTCAGATTGGCTGTACAAATGCATACGGTACACGCTTTACTTCCTTGCAGCAGTTTGCGGATGTATGCGAAATCATGAAATTAGTGAAGGCCGATCATTGATATGCGGGATGGATTTCGGATGAAAACAAAAAGCGTGTCTGCTCATCTCATGTCAGCTCATGTGTAACGATTTGTGGGATTTGGGGACAGAATCTGGAGGAGTAGATATAATGTGTTTTACAAAGACCAGCGTCTTCATGGTGCTATAAAAAGGCACATGTGGAAAAATACAGGCCAAAGGATCATCCTTGTCCTCTACGATGGGTGCATGTAAGGTTTCATGCAGATCGGCACATACTGTATACACTATATATTTATATTTTTATATTTTTTTACAAATATATATCGTAAAAAAAATGTGGAAAAACTGCCGCGGCTGTTTGGCATCGGATTAACAGTGCTGGAGGTTAGCTGGTAACAGACGGACGGTGTGTGAGAGCGAAACCCTATTCATCCTATGTTGGGCCTGGTCAAAAGGACAATGATGTATGATGGTAAGAGTGCTGCTCACTTCACACAGATTTATTTATTTCAGGGGTTTTCAACCTTTTTGACTCCAGGGACCACCATTTATTCAGCAAATTGAGCCACGGACCACCATTTGATTACATTTTCACAAAAGAATTCTTTTGATTTCGTCCACAATTCCAGGCTGTATTTTGCCAACAAAACAGTGTAAACTTCTTAATTAAGTGCTGCTAATTCAGATGATGAATATTTTAACTCTTGAGAGTGTAAAAATGAAACCAAATGGACCCTTGCGGGTCCATTTGGTTTCATTTTTACACTCTCAAGAGTTACATGGTTAGAGAGAGAGAGAGAGAGAGAGAGAGAGAGAGAGAGAGAGAGAGAGAGAGAGAGAGAGAGAGAGAGAGAGAGAGAGAGTCAGGGGCGGTGTGATTAAGTTCAACCAAATCATCCATGGTTCTCATTTATCACCTGTCAGTCAAAGGTGTGTTTCATTCCAGTTCATCTTCATTCTACGCAGACACACACACACACACACACACACACACACACACACACACACACACACACACACACACACACACACACACACACACACACACACACACACACACACACACACACACACACACACACACACACACACACACCCTATAGAGGAGCGTAATTACGGAATGATTAACATGCCAGGAGTTTAGGAGAATGCCTTGTCAACATTACTTATTATGATGTTGATCAACACTTGGATGGATCGGTGACCTTTGTCAAAGTGATACGTGCACGGCACTGATTTGTGATGATGGCACCGTAGTCGATCTGCTTCCTCCTTTGCACTCTTCAAGTTCACTTAACTGACTCGATAAACTCCACAGCAGCAGGCCCACTGAGAGGAGAAGACCCTGGCCATTTTGAACAGTTTTGAATACTTTATTTGCTCTATTCTTCGTTTTGATGACTCGTCTGTGAACCTCCTCTGACCTTCTGGTAAGTACTTTAAATATATATATATATATATATATATATATATATATATATATATATATATATATATATATATATATATATATATATATATATATATATATATATATATATATATATATATATATATATTAAGGCTGTTGAAAATAGTTAATTAATGGGATTAAATTAATTTTGTTGATTAATCTGATTAAAATTTTTAACGCAATTAACTCATGTGCACACTGACTCAACCCACTGAGCATTTTCTCATTGAAAGAAATGGGTAGAGCACGGTTTTACGGAGACCTATAGCTGTGTGTCTCCCTGAAACCAGAGCCATAGAGTATAGCTGGAGGATCAACAAGCATTGAGGGCTTCTAGATCACCTATTTTGATAAATATTTAAAAGATAATTAGTTATTTTTTTTCACAGATTCTGTTTCTTTTTAAATGTTGAAATCCTGTCCAGGAAAACATGCATATTTTGGACATAGTTCGAGTGGTGATTAATCATGATTAAATTAATTTTGAAGCTGTGATTAATTTGATTAAAAATTTTAATCATTCAACAGCCCTAATATATATATATATATATTCAATCATGGGCCTTTCGGCAAACGCTGCCAACACTGCGTCAAAGAGTGACAAGTGGTGTTGTAACATAAATTTACTATAATTATGGTAATATTAGCGGTATCAATAGGCCTATTTAGTATTTTTAGTAGTAGAACTGTAGTTGCGACCGGAGGTCACAATTAACAACTGTATGGAATCATGCATTTCCATGTCAGGTAAAAAGGAAAAGAGATGTATACAATGAAGGGGTATCGATGAGTGAGCAAAAAACTCACTCATCGCTACACTCATATTGAGGAGTCAAGTACTGATATGCAATTAGAACATGGTTAATTGAGATTAATTACAAAGCATCTAATTAATAATTAATTAATCAATTAATTAATTAATTATACATAAGAAAATAGGGAAAACATGTAAAATATGAAAACACTACTACTGTGGAAGGGTTATCTAATTTTGTTCTCCTTACACCAAAAACTTGGTAATCTGGTAGAGGCCTAGAGGGCCATACCAAACGGTGATGATGCAAAGCCCATGACTGTTGGCCAAATGGTGGAGCGCTATAGCACTCAACTGAAAAAGAAAACTTTGAACACTGATAGCTTGTGAACCATTTGACCGTTGACAATGTAGCTTATATTTACTTATGTGTCTCCTTATGCCAAACAACTTCAGCCTACTTAGTTTACCCTAGGTTGTGTGTCTGTGTGGAATCACTGCTATGACACCTCTATAAGGAAGGCAAATATTCCTTGTAGATATTTTCACAAATTCACTATTTATCACACATTTTCTTGGGGACAGCTAAGACTAGCCCACACAAATTGTGACACAACACTGTGCGCTTGTATCGGCTATAAATACTATAAGTACTGTTTACTTTAGCTAATTACTATAATTAGCTCTGAGGTAGGGCTTTATTTTTGTATTCATGGGGTGTTGATTTTGATGCTATTGAACTTTCTTATATTTACCCTATAAACAATTTATATAAAGTAGGTATTTATGTTCCAACTTAGGAGCAACTAAAACAAAAAGCAAATTAAAATAGAAATAACAACAAAACATAGCACTCATATTTTACTTTCTCCAATAATTTTTAAAAAATGAACCTTGGTTGAAAAACACTCACACCAAAATGTTGTCCTTTAAAGGACCACTTCAACACTTTTCAACGTATATAATTGGTCCTTACTAGTGTACAGGATACCACTATTTTTCTACTCAGTCTATGTTATCACTGGGGGGCTGTGGACAGTTCAGAAACTCTGTCTTCCATTGGGGAATCCAGTATAATTAGGGCTGGGACTTTAACTGATTAATTGAGATTAATTAATCACAGAAACAATAACGCGATTAACAAAATTAACTCATTTTAATCGCCACACAGACGCCAAAACTAAAGATTTCTTTTGCTTTTGTCCACAATTCCAGGCTGGATTTCAGAAACAATGTCACAGTTCAACATACAGAACAAAATCACCATTAATCTTCTACATTCTCTAGTTGAGTAGAATTGGACTAATTCAGATGGTGAATATTTTAACTCTTGAGAGCGTAAACATGTAACCAAATGGACCCGCAAGGGTCCATTTGGTTTCATGTTTACGCTCTCAGATGTAACTCAAAGAGTTACATCTGGTTAACCGACTTTTGATCTAGTTAACCAAATTTTGATCTGGTTAACCAACTTGCATTGTCGACACAGTGATTTAGAAAAACTCTCACACGCTATACCAGCCTGTTTTAACTGACAAAAAAATGCTTCTTGGGTCAAATATTGGTATGCAATTAATTGAGATTAATTAATTACAAGGCTTCAAATTAATTAGGTCAAAAACATTAATCGAGTCCCACCCTAATAAATATATATTTTTAAAGAAATATTTATGCCGGATGATGATGTCACTGGAAGACAGGATTTTGAGCTGCCCACAGCCCACAGCTCCAAATCCAAATTCAGCCAGCTGCATTGCTAGTCTAATGGACTGCTGTGCCCGACTCCATGCATCAATGCTTTGTGAGTCCTTTTGCTACATTTTTTCCCCAACAACCGCAGACTTTATATTTTTAATAATATAATTAAGGTTACGTTTAAGCATATTCTTTGTGAGGTTATGTTTAGGGTTAAGGTTAGATTTAGGCAGTTTTACTGGGGTTAGGTTTGTGATATAGGACTTCAGTGTTTTGTATCTTACAACATTATGTATGAGTATGTATGTATAGTCCTATGGAGGTTAGGATTAGGGTAACCTGTGGGTTTAGGCATAACCACTTGTGTGCAGTCCAAAACACAGTCCAGCGCTCCTTACTCCACTGACAACCAATCACAAGCCATAAAAAACGATCCATCCTTGCGTGCAGAACACTGTAAACTTGCGGTTGCAGTTATAATGTTTGTCACAACAACTACTGAGCAAAACATTATACAATGCAAAGCATACTTTAGATGCTTCTTTCTTTAACCCTCATGTTACAACCCTCAATTATATGATATACCTGGCACAATGCCAGGTATGTCTGTCTGTCTATCCAGAATGATTTCTATGTATGCTACAATAATAACAGGCTTTCGCGATATAGCATCTTTATGAACAATGTTACCATGCTGAGGAACCAATAGCAAAGTATAACAGTTTTCTGGGTCAGTGTGAATACAAACATTGTCGATCACCCCATAGGGGTGATTTGATTTGCTAAAAACAAACAAAAAAAAAGAAGTACAT
The DNA here is from genome assembly GCA_039105355.1 of Benthosema pterotum. Taxonomy (NCBI): domain Eukaryota; kingdom Metazoa; phylum Chordata; class Actinopteri; order Myctophiformes; family Myctophidae; genus Benthosema; species Benthosema pterotum. Next base: position 42,129,145 of record CM076980.1, on the reverse strand, counting down.
ATTGAAGAGTAGAAACGTGCCCTGCTGGCCAGGTCAGGTTGTGGGCTCCTGGTGGCGCTATAATAGTCCAATGTTAAAAGGGTACAATTTCTTCTTGTGACTTTGGCATTTGGATGATTTGAGGTATTTTGTCCAAAAAAAAATGTGTAAAACAAGTGGCAAATACTGTATCCACTTGTTGGATATTTACCAATGTTATGATGATGTCACGGGAAGACAGGATTTCGAACTGCGCACAGCCCTCCTGTGAGACACAGACACTATTATATGAAGTTTGAACAGTCGTGAAGTGATCCTTTAAGGACAGTACTCAGCTAGTTTGTACCATTGCATTCTACACTGGGCCACAGGCACATGCACCACTGGTTATGTATGACAGGTTTATCTAGGCAGATCAGTTTCCCCAGTCCCGGTGAACTGTACATGCATGGCTCAGTGACTATAGTGTATCTTTTTCTGTTCTTGGATTTCAGTTTATTGTTCTCCTGTGATTTTGATTGACAGTATTTTTTCTAGTTTGCGGTCTGTCCAAACATCCCCATCGAAAACATCACGCAGCACATAATAAAGAAAAGAAAAAAAAAAAAAAAAACAGAATGATCCTATCATACATGTACATTGTATACAAATGCTGTGTGTTGCATTTAACAATGTAGCAACTTTACCAAAGGTGCGTCACATGGTGCATTACATTCACACAGCGGTTGCGACAGAAAACCAGGGAAGGTATTTGGGGATCACTGTCTTGCCCAAGGACTCTTCGACATACAGTATAGACAGGAGGAACCGGGATTTGAACCACGGACCCATGGTTCATTGGTGGACCCGCTCGACCTCCTGAGCCACAGTCGTCCATGCAGTTCTATCATGCATGTACAGTACAGCACGCAGAATTTTTATCCTGAGGATGAATCTGGGAAGCAGCGCCTCTGGCTTACCCTGCCGGCTACTTTAGGCATAGTCTTTGTGAGGTTATGTTTAGGGTTAAGGTTAGATTTAGGCAGTTTTACTGAGGTTAGACTTAGGGTTAGGGTTAGACATAGGTTTATGGAGGTTAGGATTAGGGTTTAGGTTTAGGCATATAATCCTTGTGTGCAGTCCAAAACACAGCCCAGCACTCCTTACTCCACTGACAACCAATCACAAGCCGTAAAAAACAGATCCATCCTTGTGTGCAGTACACTGTGAACTTGCGTACAGTACCCTATATGCAGAACCATACGCAGGGGCAGGTTGTTATATAACAGCTGATGGGGGGGGGGAACACAAAGGGCCCAAACGATCAGGCGAGCTTCCTGCGTCTGAAAGGGTTGAGAAATGACAGTTACTGTGGGGTCCCCGGAACATCCAGACGCCCAGGAACACACGCAGGGGGACAGCATGGCCCTCAACAACTACTGAGCAAACATTATGCAATGGGAATCACATGAGGAGAACCGTGCATACTTTAGATGCTTCACAGAAATGATGAGGTGGGCGTCTCCTAATAATCCTCAAATTATCAGTGACGCACAGAGGCATCTACTGCTGGCACAATGCCAAGTACATCATGTATATCAGGTATATCTGACTACAGTGCACGTGTGCACGTGCGCACACTTTCTGGGTTTGTGTGAACACAAACATTGTCGTGATTGCCCGAGCACCCCACTGTGATGATTTGTTTGCTAAGAAAATACATGTTGTTAAGGCTCGAAAAGTGCCCTATTGGGCACAGGACTCCCAGTGACTTTGGTATTTGGATGATTTGAGGTATTTTGTCCAGTTTGGCAAATATCCTGTTGTTGGTGACGCTATAACAAGCCATTGTGAAAAGAGTAGGATATTTTTCTGAGCCTAGTAGGAAAGTGCTTATGTAAATTAAAGTTTATGTAAATTGCCTGCTGTGTTCATCACTCGATGCTTTTTGTTCTAAATAGACCAATGTTGCAAACTTTAAAAGTGAATTATAGTCAATTAGGATGGAATATGAAATATGGGACACGTCTGTCATGAGCACATGACTTTAGAGGTAGTGTCTAGATAGATAGATAGCAAATTGTGGATGGAGGATGTTTAATACACCAATAATTGCTGCATTATTAATACAATTTTGTTAATTTGAAAGAAGGGCTTCGTTAATCTCAGCGTAATATCATGGTCAAACCCTTGTGAAAAGTGAGGAGTTGAATGAATGAATGAATGAATGAATGAATGAATGAATGAATGAATGAATGAATGAATGAATGAATGACATTTTTATTGACAGAGATGAGAGTTACAGTACAAGTCAATTACACACTGCAACAAAACTGATAACAGCTTGGAGAATTACAGTACAAATCAAGTACAACTACATTAAATCTGACAGAGCTGATTGGACACACTAGTTAAGCATACACTTGTTTACAATAATGGCCAACAATTTCATTTAGGCATTCAAATACATACAAAACAACTACTTAGTTATGGCAGCTTCAGGCATTTCAGACAGACATTTGTTTAATTATAGTAATAGTATGCATGTGCCTTAGGGGCAGCAAACTTGGTAACTTGCCTGTGGCTTAGGCATGGCTAATTTATAGCGCTGGTGTCGCATGAACGCATTCCGAAGGAGTGAGACGTAACTATGAAGCTATTTCAAGGAACAGGCACAGGACAGTGAAGATGCCTTTGCTTTTGTGTCTTAATTTGATGCCATTTCTGAAGCCGTCGTCACGCAACGTCAACTTAAGGTCTCATGTGTTCTCATATGTTACTTAGACTGATAACGTGACATATTCATAGAGTGAACCACACGCACGTGCTTTGCCCGGGGCCCCAGGTGTGGCCCCAGGTGTGGCTTTTGGGACGATCAAATGATAAGATGAACGAGGAAACATGAAGTGCTGTATCCTGCTGTTTTCTTACTTCATGATTTGTCACGACCCGAGTTGGCTTTGTCCGTGGCGAAATCGTCTTTATATAAATTATTTTCGAAAGGTCTATGAGAAAAATGAATGGGGAAAACACTAGTGGGAACAGGGAGGTGCCATCTCTGCGCAGGTCTATACACACAGACAATACAATTAAACAACCAATCACAGTGGAGAACAACATGATTAGACAAGAGTGGACAGCTTGTGGATATTGTCAATTTGGTGACATCATTTAAAAAGTTACTTGGTTGCATCTAATATAATCAGAAATCAAAAACACAAATAGCGACACAGTCACTCTAGGTCCTAACTCAAGCGACAGGATTAATACAATATATACATATATACACACAACCCAATTTCACTCAACACTAGGCAAGAAGTTCTGAATAGAGAGAAAGTGTCTCTTTTTTTGGTGAAGGACTTTGTTTAAGAAACATAAGGCCCTGAGAAATAAACCAAAAGCATAACGTTCAGTAATAGTTCATCGTTGAGCCCTTTAGGTTGCAGGGTTTGAAAAGAATGGATCCAATATGCTTTGTGTTGTTTCAGCGGTTGGGCAGTCGAACTTGTTCTATATCCCAAAAATGGGGAGAAGAAATATCAAAATGTTTTGAATCGTTAAAATGGACGGCAACAGGATAATCTCAATCCCGGTCAATGCTCTTGTGTTCCCTAATTCGTTGCTTTAGCTGTCTAGTGGCAGCTAAAGCAACCACTAAGGAGGATACCAAAGTTCACTTTGCAATGCAGCCAGGAGAGGACATGTGGGCAGTCTATCCACTACCTTGTAAAGAGATTGACTGTAATACTTTTCTAATGGCCACTAGCAATGACCCTCCCCCCCTTATTAGGTCTTTGCCTATCAGCCAATTTTATAGGCAAATACAGACCCTCCGGAGCCCCTTACCTAAAGGTAATTATCCCTGTGGGCAATGTGATCAGTGCAGTAATACTTGTTTCACTCATCCTCATACAGGCAAGAAGTTCCAAATTAAGAATATAATTACTTATCTCTACACATGTTGTTTATATTATTCGATGTTGGAAAAACCACTAGGCAGCGCGGTGTAAAAGATCTCTATGTCACTGACTGGTCTAGCCCTCAATGATTTTGGCCTTGGGGGGCGGGGGTGTCGTGGGATCCACACGGCGGAAGTGCTGCGCTCTGATTTGATCTCACTAACGTGTCGTCATCTCCGGCCCCTCCCACGTCCGTCCACTGCTGTTCTACGTCACATCATTTAGAGCGACGCCCACCCCGGAAGGTTGACACGCCCCTCAAGGCCACTTTCCAACGTGCGTTAGTCCAGGCTTTCCGTTTTCGCGCAAGGCGGACGAAAATGAAAGCCTGGGTGTCGAGGCTCCTATGTCACTGAATTGACAATCTCCACAAGCTGTCCACCCCTGCAGGGGCGGATCTAACATTTCTCAATTGGCGGGGGAGGCGAAAATGGTAAGGGGGCGACTTCATCGCCCATGATGCTTTGCGCCACGGGTGATGAAGTCGCACCCATACCGTTTTCAGTTACAGGACTTATATTAGGCAAGTATAAGCATCAATAATACCATCAGTTGTTAAGTTGTGACAAACACACAGCATGCAAGAAGCTAAAGGTCTGACTCAAGAGAGTTTTCTGTTTTCAATGATGAAATGCTGGTGGTTTAGTGGTGACACAACTGTAGCTAGTTGGTAGCAGTAGTAGTGTTTCAAATCATTTGCAAGGGAGGCTTATCCAACGGGCACGTTGGGCCCAGGCCCAGGGGCCCCTGAGCTAGGGGGGCCCCTGAGCTTGAGCCCCCGCACGACTGCAAAGGCGTTGTCTTGCGGTGGAAGCGCAAATACAAGCCACATTCTTGCGGCAGAGGCTCAAGTAAAAGGGCCCCAGGTGGAGTCTTGAGGCAGTCTTGCGGCAGAGGCTCAAGTAAAAGGGCCCCAGGTGGAGTCTTGCGGCGGTCTTGCGGCAGAGGCTCAAGTAAAAGGGCCCCAGGTGGAGTCTTGCGGCGGTCTTGCGGCGGTCTTGCGGCAGAGGCTCAAGTAAAAGGGCCCCTGCCAGGCGTGGTCTACTGGTCTCATGGCCCACGACGAGACCAGTAGACCGTGCCTGGGGCCCTTGTACGGGTTGTAAGTACAAGGTTGGCCCGCGGAGGATCAAGTCTAAGGGCCCGGGGGACCCTGCAAAAAAGGTTTGACCAAAACCACCAAATCCCAAGCCCCAAAGAACAGCTCAAAGTCTTCATAAATCTGAAGACTACTGGCATGGAAACATCATTTCCCAACGTGTATGTGGCGCTGCGGATGTTTCTGACTCTGCCCGTTAGTAACTGTGAAGGGGAGCGGTCCTTTTCTCTCATGTCCAGTCCAGAATCAAAAATGAACTGAGGACTAAAATGACCCAGAGACGCTTAAAGGTAGGGGAAGTGATTTGAAATTCATGGTGTAGTACCAGCCTGGTGCACTAGGGGCCCCCAAAAGTAGCTACACTATGTGAAACTGCTGCTCTCTCCTGATTGGAGGATAATTGTGGTGACCTGGGGAACTTTTATTAGCTCCTCTGCTAACGTGGGGGAGGGGGAAACTCCATATGTGGTTTCCACACCTTATAATAGAGCATTTTAACAGAAAAATAAATAAAAATGGGGTGATATCTGACAAAAGTGAAATTACTTCCCCTACCTTTAAAGGCACTTTCACTGATGGCCATAGAGAGTGAGCTGACCCGTGGAATTAACTTTGATGATATGGATGACTTAATTTGCACGGACCAAAACCAGGCAAAAAACACATTTAAGGTAAGACTATGATTCAGGTTTAGGTTTTCCCACATTTTGTGTTGTTGTTTATAATTATTTCGGTAAGATGTGAAGTGGGCAGTGTATGGCCTATTTTGTTAAATTTGTGTTTGCTTATGTGTAAATCCTACAGTGGAAATACAGGTGCATTTATCTGGCTAGGTTTGGCATTGGCTGTTTATTTCGTCAATTCGATTTGTGTTGGCTTCAATAGTGTGTAAATCCTGTATAGTGGAGATACAGGTACATTTAGTTATTGTAATGGCTGTTTATTTCGTTACATCATTCAATGTATATTGGCTTTAATTGCATGTAAATCCTGTATAGTGGAGATACAGGTACATTTAGTTATTGTAATGGCTGTTTATTTCGTTACATCATTCAATGTATATTGGCTTTAATTGCATATAAATCCTGTATAGTGGAGATACAGGTACATTTAGTTATTGTAATGGCTGTTTATTTCGTTACATCATTCAATGTGTGTTGGCTTTAATGTGTGAAAATCCTGTATAGTGGAAATACAGGTACATTTATTTGGTGTTTTCTAAGCAATCGGATAATTGTTGCGTGTGCACTATGAATGTGCGAAAAAAGCGTAGGTCGGGCGCGGGGGGGTGGGGGGGGAGGGGGGGGGGGGGGGGGGCTTGGCGTCGTGGCGGCCCAGGGGCCCTTTCAGTCCATAATCCGCCTATGAATATAAGCACTTTAATTTGAAATATATTTGAAATTTGGGTCGTTTGCATGCCATCGTGTTTGGTGGGGCAGTCAGGCCATTTAGGGGTGCATTGCTCCCCATGCCCATGCCTAGTCCCTGATCTCTTCAAAATAAATGAACTGATCTTGTAGTTGTACTTGAATTGTACTGTAATTCTCCAAGCTGCTATCAGTTTTGTAGCAGTGTGTACTTGACTTGTACTGTAACTCTCATCTCTGTTAATAAAACTTTCATTCATTCATTCATTCATTCATTCATTCATTCATTCATTCATTCATTCATTCATTCATTCATTCATTCATTCATTTATTCATTCATTTCATTCATTTCATTCATCTGTCTCTCGGTTTCTTTGAAACAGGCTAGGCACAAACAGTGTAATGGCTGCCCCTGCAGTAAACCCAGTGGTAGAAGTAATCTACAAGTAAGTTTACTCTTAAGTATGTATTTTTTTCTCTTAAGTGAAATCATAAGAGGTGGTGAGTTACCTTGCTTAAAGGGTATTTCACTTTTTTAAAAAAAATGTTTATTTGTTTGTTAATTTTATCGCCTACTCAGTCTCACAAGTCGAACAAAATATTGTTTTATTCATTTGGCCAAAACCGGCGTGCTACAGGGGGTTCTCCATTTTCCACAGCCCTGTCACGTATTAGGAAGACCATATGAGTTACCAGAGAAAATATTGGATGTTTTTGATGAATACATTATGGTTAAAATTGAGTTTTAAGCTATAATAGCTTTGTATTGGAAGCGGGTGGGGCAGTGATGTAAAAACTGTCCGTGGTGTTCACATGAGTCTGAGTAGACGATAAAACGACCAAAAGTTATTTTGAAAGTGAAGCACCACTTTAACAGAAAAAAGGAGGTGTCATGGCATTTTTGAGCAAAGGTGCTGTTTTTACATTTTAATGTGCTGAATCCAATTCTGCCATAAATGAAAATGACTATCAAATTTGAGAATAATTGTGCACAATGTGCGTGTATATAATGGTTTGTTTGTATATGATTTTTAAGTGTTGAATTCATTTCTGTCATATGCCGAGTGATACAAGTCACCATTTTGTCAGACATTAATAGTAATTGCAATAATTAATCACTAAACCTGGAAATCGACTATAATTCTGATATATTGTACTTGTGTTGGCTCTACATGATTTTTATGTGCTGAATCAATTTTTTCCATATGCAAAGTGTTGTGAGTCATCATTTTGGAAGGACACCTACAACATTTAAGTACACCTACTGTCAGTGTCAAGTGAGTGAGAGCAGCACTAATTTGATGTATGGCTATTGCTTACTACGAAACGGTGACTCATGGCACTACATATATGGCAGAAATGGATTCAGCACATAAAGATCACATAGACACAACAACACAATTACAATTTATCAGAATTAAAGCCAATTTCCCGTTTTAGGTCAGTTGTATCACTTGGTATGTGGCAGAAATGGATTCAGCACATCACAATCATGTAGACACAAACAACACATTGAGCACAATTATTTATAACAATGATAGTCATTTACAGTTTTTTAGTGATTAATAATGCTAATTACAAAATTTCTGACTAAACAGTGTATCGTATCACTTGGCATATGGCAGGGATGAATTCAGAACATCAAAATCATATAGAAACCACAACCTAAGTAACTGAAAAATGACCTCAGGGTCATTTTCTCAAGGTTGTTTTCTGGGACTTTTCTGGGACCAGACTATAAATATGGATTATATTCACAAAGAATGTTCTACAATCACACTTCTCTCTTTCTGTTCTGTGTGCTCTGATCATTGTGCTGTACACTGTCTGTGTTTTGTTTTTGTTTTGTTTTTCTTCTGCAGCTGACACGCCAACTGGGCTTGATTAGTGGAGTACTGCAGGTTGGGGATAATCACTGCACTAAGATTTGGTGATTATTGGGTATCCCAACAAGTCTCTGCGCCACCCAGTGGTAGGTTTTAGACAGGATCACTAAACATAAGATTATAGTTTCTAGGCCAGGCAACTGTAGTTTGTCTCTATATGTTAGGGGTGTAGCTGTAATCCACATCGACACATCAAAATATATGGGATTTGCAGGACGCAACATCACACCATGCAGGAAAATCAGAGCTCTTGTTTGAGCCAGAACATTAAAAAAATAATAATGTTACCGCATTGTCCTGAATATAAGACTACCCCCATTTTGGACTCATTTGTGTAAAAAGAACATTGAATGACAAATAACATATAGTCCCCAAATAACATTTTTTTTTTGCATATTTCCATTGAAAAAAAAAAGAAAAAAAAAAAAACACTATCTTATATTCAGGCCAATAGGGTATATTCATCTTTACAAGTTATTGAACTAGTAAAGTAGCAGTGGTGAAGTAAAATAACACACAGTCTGGGGAATAAAATCAAATCCAGTGTAGGGGCATCCGGATTTCTAGGAACACGATTAAGGATTCATACAGACAAACATGTGTTTGCTGTATATATGTCGAGACAGAACAACTACATTGGGATAAAAACAATCAATCAGGAATTGCAACACTGTCACAGCTTATATTTTGTCATATATGAGGACGGCAATTGTGTTGCTTTTTTGTTGTTTTTATGAAATTCCTGACTTTTTCTTCTTTTTTTTAAGAATCTCAAGGTGAGAGGATGGGATTTGGACCGAGACTAACAACCGTGTTCATTCTTATTGGTAAGTAATTTTATGTGTGTGTGTGTGTGTGTGTGTGTGTGTGTGTGTGTGTGTGTGTGTGTGTGTGTGTGCGCGCGTGCGCGTGCGTGTGCGTGTGCGTATGTATGTACATACTGTATGTATTGGATCAAAATGGGTGATGTTTGAAAGAGGCAAATATGTATGTATGTATGTACATTATGTATGTATGCATGCATGTAGCGGGGTGTATGTATATTGTATACTGTATGCATGTATGTTATTTACTGTATTTATGCAATTTATGCATTATTGCTGTTAAAATATATTATTAAAGATAGTTGTTACGTAGTAATTCCTCCTATTTAAACTCTGTATTCCGTTAACAGTGGTGATCACTGATTTAGCCACCACAAGTACCACAGCATCCACAACTGGAGCATCAACTACTGCAGCAAGCACACCTGGTGTATCCACACCTGGTGCATCAACTACTGCAGCATCCACACCTGGTGCATCCACACCTGGTGCATCAACTACTGCAGCATCCACAACTGGAGCATCACCTACTGCAGCAAGCACACCTGGTGTATCCACACCTGGAGCATCAACGACTGCAGCAAGCACACCTGGTGTATCCACACCTGGAGCATCAATGACTGCAGCATCCACACATGGTGTATCCACACCTGGTGCATCAACTACTGCAACATCCACACCTGGTGCATCAACTACTGCAACATCCACACCTGGTGCATCAACTACTGCAACATCCACACCTGGTGCATCAACTACTGCAACATCCACACCTGGTGCATCAACTACTGCAACATCCACACCTGGTGCATCAACTACTGCAACATCCACACCTGGTGCATCAACGACTGCAGCAAGCACACCTGGTGTATCCACACCTGGAGCATCAATGACTGCAGCATCCACACATGGTGTACCCACACCTGGTGCATCAACTACTGCAACATCCACACCTGGTGCATCAACTACTGCAGCATCCACACCTGGTGCATCAACTACTGCAGCATCCACACCTGGTGCATCAACTACTGCAGCATCCACACCTGGTGCATCAACTACTGCAGCATCCACACCTGGTGCATCAACTACTGCAGCATCCACACCTGTTGCATCAACTACTGCAGCATCCACACCTGGTGCATCAACTACTGCAGCATCCACACCTGGTGCATCAACTACTGCAGCATCCACACCTGGAGCATCAACTACTGCAGCATCCACACCTGGTGCATCAACTACTGCAGCATCCACACCTGGTGCTTCAACTACTGCAGCATCCACACCAGGTGCATCCACACCTGGTGCATCAACTACTGCAGCATCCACACCTGGTGCATCAACTACTGCAGCATCCACACCTGGTGTATCCACACCTGGTGCATCAACTACTGCAGCAACCACACCTGGTGTATCCACACCTGGTGCATCAACTACTGCAGCATCCACACCTGGTGCATCAACTACTGCAGCATCCACACCTGGTGCATCAACTACTGCAGCATCCACACCTGGTGCATCAACTACTGCAGCATCCACACCTGATGCATCAACTACTGCAGCATCCACACCAGGTGTATCCACACCTGGTGCATCAACTACTGCAGCATCCACACCTGATGCATCAACTACTGCAGCATCCACACCTGGTGTATCCACACCTGGTGCATCAACTACTGCAGCAACCACACCTGGTGTATCCACACCTGGTGCATCAACTACTGCAGCATCCACACCTGGTGCATCAACTACTGCAGCATCCACACCTGGTGCATCAACTACTGCAGCATCCACACCAGGTGCATCCACACCTGGTGCATCAACTACTGCAGCATCCACACCTGGTGTATCCACACCTGGTGCATCAACTACTGCAGCATCCACACCTGGTGTATCCACACCTGGAACATCAACACCTGAAGCATCAAGAACGGAAGCGCCAACACCTGCAGAATCCACACCTAGATCATCAACACCTGCTACATCCACACCTGGAGCCTTCACTCAGTATTGTGGCACAGAAGGGATTATTAAAGCACCACCACCACCATCACCACCACCAACAGGTTGTTGTTGTTGTAGTGCTGGAGCATGTTGTTGTTGTAATGGAGCATCAACTACTGCAGCATACACAACTGGTGCATCAACTACTGCAGCATACACAACTGGAGCATCAACTACTGCAGCATACACAACTGGTGCATCAACTACTGCAGCATACACAACTGGTGCATCAACTACTGCAGCATACACAACTGGTGCATCAACTACTGCAGCATACACAACTGGTGCATCAACTACTGCAGCATATACAACTGGTGTATCTACACCTCGAGCATATACTACTGTTGCATCCACACCTGGTCCATCAAGTACTGCACCTGGAGCATCAACTACTGCACCTGGAGCATCAACTACTGCACCTGGAGCATCAACTACTGCAGCATCCACACCTGGAGCATCAACTACTGCAGCATCCACACCTGGTGCATCAACTACTGCACCTGGAGCATCAACTACTGCAGCATCCACACCTGGAGCATCAACTACTGCACCTGGAGCATCAACTACTGCAGCATCCACACCTGGAGCATCAACTACTGCAGCATCCACACCTGGAGCATCAACTACTGCAGCATCCACACCTGGAGCATCAACTACTGCAGCATCCACACCTGGAGCATCAACTACTGCACCTGGAGCATCAACTACTGCAGCATCCACACCTGGAGCATCAACTACTGCACCTGGAGCATCAACTACTGCAGCATCCACACCTGGAGCATCAACTACTGCAGCATCCACACCTGGAGCATCCACACCTGATGCATCAACTACTGCAGCATCCACACCTGGTGCATCAACTACTGCAGCATCCACACCTGGAGCATCAACTACTGTAGCAACCACACCTGGAGCATCAACAACTGCAGCATCCACACCTGGAGCATCAACTACTGTAGCAACCACACCTGGAGCATTAACTACTGCAGCATCCACACCTGGTGTATCCACACCCGAAGCATCAACTACTGCAGCATCCACACCTGGAGCATCAACTACTGCACCTGGAGCATCAACTACTGCAGCATCCACACCTGGTGCATTAACTACTGCAGCATCCACACCTGGAGCAATAACTACTGTAGCAACCACACCTGGAGCATCAACAACTGCAGCATCCACACCTGGAGCATCAACTACTGTAGCATCCACACCTGGAGCATTAACTACTGCAGCATCCACACCTGGTGTATCCACACCCGAAGCATCAACTACTGCAGCAAGCACACCTGGTGTATCCACACCTGAGGCATCAACTACTGTAGGAACAGCACCTGGTGTATCCATACTCGGTGCATCAACTACTGTAGCATCCACACCTGGAGCACCAACTACTGCAACATCCACACCAATTACAGCTCCAATTACGAATGCGGTTGTGGGCATCAGGGCAACTATGCAACACGCCTTCATAGAAGCTTATAACGACCCTTCTTCAGCTGAATTCCAATCCCTGGCAGCTAAAATTGTGGCAATAGTAAGTCTGAAAATCATTCTTGGTTTATGTAATGCAGATATTGCTGTGTATCTGTCTTCCATTTATTTGCACAGTATATATGTGAACAGCCTTTAATTGTTTGCCCTTTTTTATTTTCCTCTCAGTACAACAAAATCTACTCAGAACGATATGGAGCAGTCTTCATCCGTGTTCAAGTAATACGTATCAGGTGAAAAAACAATTCTCTTTCAACTTCATGTGTTCTGATTCGTCCTTTTGAAAAAGCATCTCTAGAGGACAGGCGTTTACATTGTGTTGACAATTTTGTGTTCATGCAGTCGTGCAGTAACAACAAATGCAAGTCCTGCGATAGTATGTGATGTGAACATCATCTTCAAAGACACAGCCCCAGCGGCTACTGAAGTCTCACAAACTCTGCAAACAGCAGTATCTAACCCCAACAGCTTCAACATCACTATTGTTGCCAGCTCTGTCGGCGTGTCTCGTAAGTCAATGCAGATTAACGTTCTCCATGAAGGGAACACATAGGACTTTAAATGCAAAGTACCATTGCAAAAACGTATTAAGATATTGCAGAACTTAACATGAATTAGAAACTAGCATCATACTTTAAACTCTCGTCTTTACTTTCAATGAATTTCCACCCTTAAAAAATTGCTTTGACAGGATATCCAAGCACAACTACAGCTACGAATGCGGTTGTGGGCATCAGGGCAACTATGCAACACGCTTTCATAGAAGCTTATAACGACCCTTCTTCAGCTGGATTCCAATCCCTGGCAGCTAACATTGTGGCAATAGTAAGTCTGAAAATCATTCTTGGTTTATGTAATGCAGATATTGCTGTGTATCTGTCTTCCATTTATTTGCACAGTACGGGCCCGATTTTGGTTACATTAGCCCTTATGCGCAATTAACGCACTTAGCGAAGGGAAGAGGCGTTCCCACACTAAAGTTGATAATTTCGTAACCATGCCATCTCCCTTAAACACCTCCTATACCCGTTAAATTATGCATAGGTGTGGTTTGGGCGTTTTTAGCTTTCATCCAATCCGTGTTGGTCTTGCCATTCCCTTTAATTCATCCCTTATCTAGTTCCCTTATCCCTACTGCTATGTCTGACCCTCCTAAGCACGCAGCCTGGCTGCGGGCTTAGGACACACATGCATGAGTAGCCTATTCCCAAAGATCATAGCTCTGATTTTCAAACAATTATAGCTCGGTCAATTCTCAATCATTTCTTACCATTCAACATGTTATGTTGAAAAAACATGTTCCATGTTTTTTTTGCTGTATGTGGCGTGCATTTATCCCAAGTCTGCAAAATGTTATAAAGTAAATTCCAAAAAAAAGTCCGAAATTCGCGGCAAAAAAGACCTTTTTTTGATCATTCATTTCTCGGTCAATTCTGGACCATTTTTTACATTTCAAAGTGCAGCGTGACGGGAAAAACCTCCTCTCTCAGATGCTGTATAGAATATGTGGGTAGGTCTTCTCTATGATGCGGGATCTAGCAAAATGTAAGTGTCGGGAATTTGGTGGAAACGGTCCACAGAATCCCCGACACTTACATTTTGCTCGATGCGGGGCACTTTGAAATGTAAAAAATGGTCCAGAATTGACCGAGAAATGAATGATCAAAAAAAGGTCTTTTTTGGCCGCGAATTGCCGACTTTTTTGCAATTTACAGCATTGCGTCACAAGTTAATTAATGTATTTAATTATATTATATACTGTACATTACCTAAACACAAGGAAGTGACCGACAGCAGGCAATCTACAGCTGTTTATAGGACAATCCATAAATAAGGAGATGAATTGAACTGGCGCCTTTCCACGTGGAGTCGTGGACATCTCCAAAGCGCACAGATGCCTGCACGTGCGCACGTGGCTCTGCCTTCTCTTATCGGTTAAGGGGTGGTCTGAGATGGCCTTATCTAGTTCCCAAATCTATTTGACGAAATTAGCAACTTAAGGGACTGCGCAACAAACACGCCCATGACCACACCTCCAGCCACAAATAACGGTGTCGGCATAAAGAATAGTGGCTAAGGGAAGAGAAAAGGTGACCAAAATAGCAATAAGGGAATTCGCTGCGGGTATCGCATAACGTTAGGGACAAGGGGTGGAAGGAAAATCGCGCCCTACATATGTGAACAGCCTTTAATTGTTTGCCCTTTTTTATTTTCCTCTCAGTACAACAAAATCTACTCAGAACGATATGGAGCAGTCTTCATCCGTGTTCAAGTAATACGTATCAGGTGAAAAAACAATTCTCTTTCAACTTCATGTGTTCTGATTCGTCCTTTTGAAAAAGCATCTCTAGAGGACAGGCGTTTACATTGTGTTGACAATTTTGTGTTCATGCAGTCGTGCAGTAACAACAACAAATGCAAGTCCTGCGATAGTATGTGATGTGAACATCATCTTCAAAGACACAGCCCCAGCGGCTACTGAAGTCTCACAAACTCTGCAAACAGCAGTATCTAACCCCAACAGCTTCAACATCACTATTGTTGCCAGCTCTGTCGGCGTGTCTCGTAAGTCAATGCAGATTAACGTTCTCCATGAAGGGAACACATAGGACTTTAAATGCAAAGTACCATTGCAAAAACGTATTAAGATATTGCAGAACTTAACATGAATTAGAAGCTAGCATCATACTTTAAACTCTCATCTTTACTTTCAATGAATTTACACCCTTAAAAACTTGCTTTGACAGGATATCCAAGCACAACTACAGCTACGAATGCGGTTGTGGGCATCAGGGCAACTATGCAACACGCCTTCATAGAAGCTTATAACGACCCTTCTTCAGCTGGATTCCAATCTCTGGCAGCTAAAATTGTGGCAATAGTAAGTCTGAAAATCATTCTTGGTTTATGTAATGCAGATATTGCTGTGTATCTGTCTTCCATTTATTTGCACAGTATATATGTGAACAGCCTTTAATTGTTTGCCCTTTTTTATTTTCCTCTCAGTACAACAAAATCTACTCAGAACGATATGGAGCAGTCTTCATCCGTGTTCAAGTAATACGTATCAGGTGAAAAAACAATTCTCTTTCAACTTCATGTGTTCTGATTCGTCCTTTTTAAAAAGCATCTCTAGAGGACAGGCGTTTACATTGTGTTGACAATTTTGTGTTCATGCAGTCGTGCAGTAACAACAACAAATGCAAGTCCTGCGATAGTATGTGATGTGAACATCATCTTCAAAGACACAGCCCCAGCGGCTACTGAAGTCTCACAAACTCTGCAAACAGCAGTATCTAACCCCAACAGCTTCAACATCACTATTGTTGCCAGCTCTGTCGGCGTGTCTCGTAAGTCAATGCAGATTAACGTTCTCCATGAAGGGAACACATAGGACTTTAAATGCAAAGTACCATTGCAAAAACGTATTAAGATATTGCAGAACTTAACATGAATTAGAAACTAGCATCATACTTTAAACTCTCATCTTTACTTTCAATGAATTTACACCCTTAAAAACTTGCTTTGACAGGATATCCAAGCACAAGTACAGCTACGAATGCGGTTGTGGGCATCAGGGCAACTATGCAACACGCCTTCATAGAAGCTTATAACGACCCTTCTTCAGCTGGATTCCAATCCCTGGCAGCTAAAATTGTGGCAATAGTAAGTCTGAAAATCATTCTTGGTTTATGTAATGCAGATATTGCTGTGTATCTGTCTTCCATTTATTTGCACAGTATATATGTGAACAGCCTTTAATTGTTTGCCCTTTTTTATTTTCCTCTCAGTACAACAAAATCTACTCAGAACGATATGGAGCAGTCTTCATCCGTGTTCAAGTAATACGTATCAGGTGAAAAAACAATTCTCTTTCAACTTCATGTGTTCTGATTCGTCCTTTTGAAAAAGCATCTCTAGAGGACAGGCGTTTACATTGTGTTGACAATTTTGTGTTCATGCAGTCGTGCAGTAACAACAACAAATGCAAGTCCTGCGATAGTATGTGATGTGAACATCATCTTCAAAGACACAGCCCCAGCGGCTACTGAAGTCTCACAAACTCTGCAAACAGCAGTATCTAACCCCAACAGCTTCAACATCACTATTGTTGCCAGCTCTGTCGGCGTGTCTCGTAAGTCAATGCAGATTAACGTTCTCCATGAAGGGAACACATAGGACTTTAAATGCAAAGTACCATTGCAAAAACGTATTAAGATATTGCAAAGTACCATTGCAAAAACGTATTAAGATATTGCAGAACTTAACATGTATTAGAAACTAGCATCATACTTTAAACTCTCATCTTTACTTTCAATGAATTTCCACCCTTAAAAACTTGCTTTGACAGGATATCCAAGCACAACTACAGCTACGAATGCGGTTGTGGGCATCAGGGCAACTATGCAACACGCCTTCATAGAAGCTTATAACGACCCTTCTTCAGCTGGATTCCAATTCCTGGCAGCTAAAATTGTGGCAATAGTAAGTCTGAAAATCATTCTTGGTTTATGTAATGCAGATATTGCTGTGTATCTGTCTTCCATTTATTTGCACAGTATATATGTGAACAGCCTTTAATTATGCCATTTTTATTTTCCTCTCAGTACAACAAAATCTACTCAGAACGATATGGAGCAGTCTTCATCCGTGTTCAAGTAATACGTATCAGGTGAAAAAACAATTCTCTTTCAACTTCATGTGTTCTGATTCGTCCTTTTGAAAAAGCATCTCTAGAGGACAGGCGTTTACATTGTGTTGACAATTTTGTGTTCATGCAGTCGTGCAGTAACAACAACAAATGCAAGTCCTGCGATAGTATGTGATGTGAACATCATCTTCAAAGACACAGCCCCAGCGGCTACTGAAGTCTCACAAACTCTGCAAACAGCAGTATCTAACCCCAACAGCTTCAACATCACTATTGTTGCCAGCTCTGTCGGCGTGTCTCGTAAGTCAATGCAGATTAACGTTCTCCATGAAGGGAACACATAGACTTTAAATGCAAAGTACCATTGCAAAAACGTATTAAGATATTGCAGAACTTAACATGAATTAGAAACTAGCATCATACTTTAAACTCTCATCTTTACTTTCAATTAATTTCCACCCTTAAAAACTTGCTTTGACAGGATATCCAAGCACAACTACAGCTACGAATGCGGTTGTGGGCATCAGGGCAACTATGCAACACGCCTTCATAGAAGCTTATAACGACCCTTCTTCAGCTGGATTCCAATCCCTGGCAGCTAAAATTGTGGCAATAGTAAGTCTGAAAATCATTCTTGGTTTATGTAATGCAGATATTGCTGTGTATCTGTCTTCCATTTATATGCACAGTATATATGTGAACAGCCTTTAATTGTTTGCCCTTTTTTATTTTCCTCTCAGTACAACAAAATCTACTCAGAACGATATGGAGCAGTCTTCATCCGTGTTCAAGTAATACGTATCAGGTGAAAAAACAATTCTCTTTCAACTTCATATGTTCTGATTCGTCCTTTTGAAAAAGCATCTCTAGAGGACAGGCGTTTACATTGTGTTGACAATTTGTGTTCATGCAGTCGTGCAGTAACAACAACAAATGCAAGTCCTGCGATAGTATGTGATGTGAACATCATCTTCAAAGACACAGCCCCAGCGGCTACTGAAGTCTCACAAACTCTGCAAACAGCAGTATCTAACCCCAAACAGCTTCAACATCACTATTGTTGCCAGCTCTGTCGCGTGTCTCGTAAGTCAATGCAGATTAACGTTCTCCATGAAGGAACACATAGGACTTTAAATGCAAAGTACCATTGCAAAACCGTATTAAGATATTGCAGAACTTAACATGAATTAGAAACTAGCATCATACTTTAAACTCTCATCTTTACTTTCAATTAATTTCCACCCTTAAAAACTTGCTTTGACAGGATATCCAAGCACAACTACAGCTACGAATGCGGTTGTGGGCATCAGGGCAACTATGCAACACGCCTTCATAGAAGCTTATAACGACCCTTCTTCAGCTGGATTCCAATCCCTGGCAGCTAAAATTGTGGCAATAGTAAGTCTGAAAATCATTCTTGGTTTATGTAATGCAGATATTGCTGTGTATCTGTCTTCCATTTATTTGCACAGTATATATGTGAACAGCCTTTAATTGTTGCCCTTTTTTATTTTCCTCTCAGTACAACAAAATCTACTCAGAACGATATGGAGCCGTCTTCATCCGTGTTCAAGTAATACGTATCAGGTGAAAAAACAATTCTCTTTCAACTTCATATGTTCTGATTCGTCCTTTTGAAAAAGCATCTCTAGAGGACAGGCGTTTACATTGTGTTGACAATTTTGTGTTCATGCAGTCGTGCAGTAACAACAACAAATGCAAGTCCTGCGATAGTATGTGATGTGAACATCATCTTCAAAGACACAGCCCCAGCGGCTACTGAAGTCTCACAAACTCTGCAAACAGCAGTATCTAACCCCAACAGCTTCAACATCACTATTGTTGCCAGCTCTGTCGGCGTGTCTCGTAAGTCAATGCAGATTAACGTTCTCCATGAAGGGAACACATAGGACTTTAAATGCAAAGTACCATTGCAAAAACGTATTAAGATATTGCAGAACTTAACATGAATTAGAAACTAGCATCATACTTTAAACTCTCATCTTTACTTTCAATTAATTTCCACCCTTAAAAACTTGCTTTGACAGGATATCCAAGCACAACTACAGCTACGAATGCGGTTGTGGGCATCAGGGCAACTATGCAACACGCCTTCATAGAAGCTTATAACGACCCTTCTTCAGCTGGATTCCAATCCCTGGCAGCTAAAATTGTGGCAATAGTAAGTCTGAAAATCATTCTTGGTTTATGTAATGCAGATATTGCTGTGTATCTGTCTTCCATTTATTTGCACAGTATATATGTGAACAGCCTTTAATTGTTTGCCCTTTTTTATTTTCCTCTCAGTACAACAAAATCTACTCAGAACGATATGGAGCCGTCTTCATCCGTGTTCAAGTAATACGTATCAGGTGAAAAAACAATTCTCTTTCAACTTCATATGTTCTGATTCGTCCTTTTGAAAAAGCATCTCTAGAGGACAGGCGTTTACATTGTGTTGACAATTTTGTGTTCATGCAGTCGTGCAGTAACAACAAATGCAAGTCCTGCGATAGTATGTGATGTGAACATCATCTTCAAAGACACAGCCCCAGCGGCTACTGAAGTCTCACAAACTCTGCAAACAGCAGTATCTAACCCCAACAGCTTCAACATCACTATTGTTGCCAGCTCTGTCGGCGTGTCTCGTAAGTCAATGCTGATTAACGTTCTCCATGAAGGGAACACATAGGACTTTAAATGCAAAGTACCATTGCAAAAACGTATTAATATTGCAGAACTTAACATGAATTAGAAACTAGCATCATACTTTAAACTCTCATCTTTACTTTCAATTAATTTCCACCCTTAAAAACTTGCTTTGACAGGATATCCAAGCACAACTACAGCTACGAATGCGGTTGTGGGCATCAGGGCAACTATGCAACACGCCTTCATAGAAGCTTATAACGACCCTTCTTCAGCTGGATTCCAATCCCTGGCAGCTAAAATTGTGGCAATAGTAAGTCTGAAAATCATTCTTGGTTTATGTAATGCAGATATTGCTGTGTATCTGTCTTCCATTTATTTGCACAGTATATATGTGAACAGCCTTTAATTGTTTGCCCTTTTTTATTTTCCTCTCAGTACAACAAAATCTACTCAGAACGATATGGAGCCGTCTTCATCCGTGTTCAAGTAATACGTATCAGGTGAAAAAACAATTCTCTTTCAACTTCATATGTTCTGATTCGTCCTTTTGAAAAAGCATCTCTAGAGGACAGGCGTTTACATTGTGTTGACAATTTTGTGTTCATGCAGTCGTGCAGTAACAACAACAAATGCAAGTCCTGCGATAGTATGTGATGTGAACATCATCTTCAAAGACACAGCCCCAGCGGCTACTGAAGTCTCACAAACTCTGCAAACAGCAGTATCTAACCCCAACAGCTTCAACATCACTATTGTTGCCAGCTCTGTCGGCGTGTCTCGTAAGTCAATGCAGATTAACGTTCTCCATGAAGGGAACACATAGGACTTTAAATGCAAAGTACCATTGCAAAAACGTATTAAGATATTGCAGAACTTAACATGAATTAGAAACTAGCATCATACTTTAAACTCTCATCTTTACTTTCAATGAATTTCCACCCTTAAAAACTTGCTTTGACAGGATATCCAAGCACAACTACAGCTACGAATGCGGTTGTGGGCATCAGGGCAACTATGCAACACGCCTTCATAGAAGCTTATAACGACCCTTCTTCAGCTGGATTCCAATCCCTGGCAGCTAAAATTGTGGCAATAGTAAGTCTGAAAATCATTCTTGGTTTATGTAATGCAGATATTGCTGTGTATCTGTCTTCCATTTATTTGCACAGTATATATGTGAACAGCCTTTAATTGTTTGCCCTTTTTTATTTTCCTCTCAGTACAACAAAATCTACTCAGAACGATATGGAGCCGTCTTCATCCGTGTTCAAGTAATACGTATCAGGTGAAAAAACAATTCTCTTTCAACTTCATATGTTCTGATTCGTCCTTTTGAAAAAGCATCTCTAGAGGACAGGCGTTTACATTGTGTTGACAATTTGTGTTCATGCAGTCGTGCAGTAACAACAACAAATGCAAGTCCTGCGATAGTATGTGATGTGAACATCATCTTCAAAGACACAGCCCCAGCGGCTACTGAAGTCTCACAAACTCTGCAAACAGCAGTATCTAACCCCAACAGCTTCAACATCACTATTGTTGCCAGCTCTGTCGGCGTGTCTCGTAAGTCAATGCAGATTAACGTTCTCCATGAAGGGAACACATAGGACTTTAAATGCAAAGTACCATTGCAAAAACGTATTAAGATATTGCAGAACTTAACATGAATTAGAAACTAGCATCATACTTTAAACTCTCATCTTTACTTTCAATTAATTTCCACCCTTAAAAACTTGCTTTGACAGGATATCCAAGCACAACTACAGCTACGAATGCGGTTGTGGGCATCAGGGCAACTATGCAACACGCCTTCATAGAAGCTTATAACGACCCTTCTTCAGCTGGATTCCAATCCCTGGCAGCTAAAATTGTGGCAATAGTAAGTCTGAAAATCATTCTTGGTTTATGTAATGCAGATATTGCTGTGTATCTGTCTTCCATTTATTTGCACAGTATATATGTGAACAGCCTTTAATTGTTTGCCCTTTTTTATTTTCCTCTCAGTACAACAAAATCTACTCAGAACGATATGGAGCCGTCTTCATCCGTGTTCAAGTAATACGTATCAGGTGAAAAAAACAATTCTCTTTCAACTTCATATGTTCTGATTCGTCCTTTTGAAAAAGCATCTCTAGAGGACAGGCGTTTACATTGTGTTGGCAATTTTGTGTTCATGCAGTCGTGCAGTAACAACAACAAATGCAAGTCCTGCGATAGTATGTGATGTGAACATCATCTTCAAAGACACAGCCCCAGCGGCTACTGAAGTCTCACAAACTCTGCAAACAGCAGTATCTAACCCCAACAGCTTCAACATCACTATTGTTGCCAGCTCTGTCGGCGTGTCTCGTAAGTCAATGCAGATTAACGTTCTCCATGAAGGGAACACATAGGACTTTAAATGCAAAGTACCATTGCAAAAACGTATTAAGATATTGCAGAACTTAACATGAATTAGAAACTAGCATCATACTTTAAACTCTCATCTTTACTTTCAATGAATTTCCACCCTTAAAAACTTGCTTTGACAGGATATCCAAGCACAACTACAGCTACGAATGCGGTTGTGGGCATCAGGGCAACTATGCAACACGCCTTCATAGAAGCTTATAACGACCCTTCTTCAGCTGGATTCCAATCCCTGGCAGCTAAAATTGTGGCAATAGTAAGTCTGAAAATCATTCTTGGTTTATGTAATGCAGATATTGCTGTGTATCTGTCTTCCATTTATTTGCACAGTATATATGTGAACAGCCTTTAATTGTTTGCCCTTTTTTATTTTCCTCTCAGTACAACAAAATCTACTCAGAACGATATGGAGCCGTCTTCATCCGTGTTCAAGTAATACGTATCAGGTGAAAAAACAATTCTCTTTCAACTTCATATGTTCTGATTCGTCCTTTTGAAAAAGCATCTCTAGAGGACAGGCGTTTACATTGTGTTGACAATTTTGTGTTCATGCAGTCGTGCAGTAACAACAACAAATGCAAGTCCTGCGATAGTATGTGATGTGAACATCATCTTCAAAGACACAGCCCCAGCGGCTACTGAAGTCTCACAAACTCTGCAAACAGCAGTATCTAACCCCAACAGCTTCAACATCACTATTGTTGCCAGCTCTGTCGGCGTGTCTCGTAAGTCAATGCAGATTAACGTTCTCCATGAAGGGAACACATAGGACTTTAAATGCAAAGTACCATTGCAAAAACGTATTAAGATATTGCAGAACTTAACATGAATTAGAAACTAGCATCATACTTTAAACTCTCATCTTTACTTTCAATTAATTTCCACCCTTAAAAACTTGCTTTGACAGGATATCCAAGCACAACTACAGCTACGAATGCGGTTGTGGGCATCAGGGCAACTATGCAACACGCCTTCATAGAAGCTTATAACGACCCTTCTTCAGCTGGATTCCAATCCCTGGCAGCTAAAATTGTGGCAATAGTAAGTCTGAAAATCATTCTTGGTTTATGTAATGCAGATATTGCTGTGTATCTGTCTTCCATTTATTTGCACAGTATATATGTGAACAGCCTTTAATTGTTTGCCCTTTTTTATTTTCCTCTCAGTACAACAAAATCTACTCAGAACGATATGGAGCCGTTTCATCCGTGTTCAAGTAATACGTATCAGGTGAAAAAACAATTCTCTTTCAACTTCATATGTTCTGATTCGTCCTTTTGAAAAAGCATCTCTAGAGGACAGGCGTTTACATTGTGTTGACAATTTTGTGTTCATGCAGTCGTGCAGTAACAACAACAAATGCAAGTCCTGCGATAGTATGTGATGTGAACATCATCTTCAAAGACACAGCCCCAGCGGCTACTGAAGTCTCACAAACTCTGCAAACAGCAGTATCTAACCCCAACAGCTTCAACATCACTATTGTTGCCAGCTCTGTCGGCGTGTCTCGTAAGTCAATGCAGATTAACGTTCTCCATGAAGGGAACACATAGGACTTTAAATGCAAAGTACCATTGCAAAAACGTATTAAGATATTGCAGAACTTAACATGAATTAGAAACTAGCATCATACTTTAAACTCTCATCTTTACTTTCAATTAATTTCCACCCTTAAAAACTTGCTTTGACAGGATATCCAAGCACAACTACAGCTACGAATGCGGTTGTGGGCATCAGGGCAACTATGCAACACGCCTTCATAGAAGCTTATAACGACCCTTCTTCAGCTGGATTCCAATCCCTGGCAGCTAAAATTGTGGCAATAGTAAGTCTGAAAATCATTCTTGGTTTATGTAATGCAGATATTGCTGTGTATCTGTCTTCCATTTATTTGCACAGTATATATGTGAACAGCCTTTAATTGTTGCCCTTTTTTATTTTCCTCTCAGTACAACAAAATCTACTCAGAACGATATGGAGCCGTGTTCATCCGTGTTCAAGTAATACGTATCAGGTGAAAAAACAATTCTCTTTCAACTTCATATGTTCTGATTCGTCCTTTTGAAAAAGCATCTCTAGAGGACAGGCGTTTACATTGTGTTGACAATTTTGTGTTCATGCAGTCGTGCAGTAACAACAACAAATGCAAGTCCTGCGATAGTATGTGATGTGAACATCATCTTCAAAGACACAGCCCCAGCGGCTACTGAAGTCTCACAAACTCTGCAAACAGCAGTATCTAACCCCAACAGCTTCAACATCACTATTGTTGCCAGCTCTGTCGGAGTGTCTCGTAAGTCAATGCAGATTAACATTCTCCATGAAGGGAACACATAGGACTTTAAATGCAAAGTACCATTGCAAAAACGTATTAAGATATTGCAGAACTTAACATGAATTAGAAACTAGCATCATACTTTAAACTCTCATCTTTACTTTCAATGAATTTCCACCCTTAAAAACTTGCTTTGACAGGATATCCAAGCACAACTACAGCTACGAATGCGGTTGTGGGCATCAGGGCAACTATGCAACACGCCTTCATAGAAGCTTATAACGACCCTTCTTCAGCTGGATTCCAATCCCTGGCAGCTAAAATTGTGGCAATAGTAAGTCTGAAAATCATTCTTGGTTTATGTAATGCAGATATTGCTGTGTATCTGTCTTCCATTTATTTGCACAGTATATATGTGAACAGCCTTTAATTGTTTGCCCTTTTTTATTTTCCTCTCAGTACAACAAAATCTACTCAGAACGATATGGAGCCGTCTTCATCCGTGTTCAAGTAATACGTATCAGGTGAAAAAACAATTCTCTTTCAACTTCATATGTTCTGATTCGTCCTTTTGAAAAAGCATCTCTAGAGGACAGGCGTTTACATTGTGTTGACAATTTTGTGTTCATGCAGTCGTGCAGTAACAACAACAAATGCAAGTCCTGCGATAGTATGTGATGTGAACATCATCTTCAAAGACACAGCCCCAGCGGCTACTGAAGTCTCACAAACTCTGCAAACAGCAGTATCTAACCCCAACAGCTTCAACATCACTATTGTTGCCAGCTCTGTCGGCGTGTCTCGTAAGTCAATGCAGATTAACGTTCTCCATGAAGGGAACACATAGGACTTTAAATGCAAAGTACCATTGCAAAAACGTATTAAGATATTGCAGAACTTAACATGAATTAGAAACTAGCATCATACTTTAAACTCTCATCTTTACTTTCAATGAATTTCCACCCTTAAAAACTTGCTTTGACAGGATATCCAAGCACAACTACAGCTACGAATGCGGTTGTGGGCATCAGGGCAACTATGCAACACGCCTTCATAGAAGCTTATAACGACCCTTCTTCAGCTGGATTCCAATCCCTGGCAGCTAAAATTGTGGCAATAGTAAGTCTGAAAATCATTCTTGGTTTATGTAATGCAGATATTGCTGTGTATCTGTCTTCCATTTATTTGCACAGTATATATGTGAACAGCCTTTAATTGTTGCCCTTTTTTATTTTCCTCTCAGTACAACAAAATCTACTCAGAACGATATGGAGCCGTCTTCATCCGTGTTCAAGTAATACGTATCAGGTGAAAAAACAATTCTCTTTCAACTTCATATGTTCTGATTCGTCCTTTTGAAAAAGCATCTCTAGAGGACAGGCGTTTACATTGTGTTGACAATTTTGTGTTCATGCAGTCGTGCAGTAACAACAACAAATGCAAGTCCTGCGATAGTATGTGATGTGAACATCATCTTCAAAGACACAGCCCCAGCGGCTACTGAAGTCTCACAAACTCTGCAAACAGCAGTATCTAACCCCAACAGCTTCAACATCACTATTGTTGCCAGCTCTGTCGGCGTGTCTCGTAAGTCAATGCAGATTAACGTTCTCCATGAAGGGAACACATAGGACTTTAAATGCAAAGTACCATTGCAAAAACGTATTAAGATATTGCAGAACTTAACATGAATTAGAAACTAGCATCATACTTTAAACTCTCATCTTTACTTTCAATTAATTTCCACCCTTAAAAACTTGCTTTGACAGGATATCCAAGCACAACTACAGCTACGAATGCGGTTGTGGGCATCAGGGCAACTATGCAACACGCCTTCATAGAAGCTTATAACGACCCTTCTTCAGCTGGATTCCAATCCCTGGCAGCTAAAATTGTGGCAATAGTAAGTCTGAAAATCATTCTTGGTTTATGTAATGCAGATATTGCTGTGTATCTGTCTTCCATTTATTTGCACAGTATATATGTGAACAGCCTTTAATTGTTGCCCTTTTTTATTTTCCTCTCAGTACAACAAAATCTACTCAGAACGATATGGAGCCGTGTTCATCCGTGTTCAAGTAATACGTATCAGGTGAAAAAACAATTCTCTTTCAACTTCATATGTTCTGATTCGTCCTTTTGAAAAAGCATCTCTAGAGGACAGGCGTTTACATTGTGTTGACAATTTTGTGTTCATGCAGTCGTGCAGTAACAACAACAAATGCAAGTCCTGCGATAGTATGTGATGTGAACATCATCTTCAAAGACACAGCCCCAGCGGCTACTGAAGTCTCACAAACTCTGCAAACAGCAGTATCTAACCCCAACAGCTTCAACATCACTATTGTTGCCAGCTCTGTCGGCGTGTCTCGTAAGTCAATGCAGATTAACGTTCTCCATGAAGGGAACACATAGGACTTTAAATGCAAAGTACCATTGCAAAAACGTATTAAGATATTGCAGAACTTAACATGAATTAGAAACTAGCATCATACTTTAAACTCTCATCTTTACTTTCAATTAATTTCCACCCTTAAAAACTTGCTTTGACAGGATATCCAAGCACAACTACAGCTACGAATGCGGTTGTGGGCATCAGGGCAACTATGCAACACGCCTTCATAGAAGCTTATAACGACCCTTCTTCAGCTGGATTCCAATCCCTGGCAGCTAAAATTGTGGCAATAGTAAGTCTGAAAATCATTCTTGGTTTATGTAATGCAGATATTGCTGTGTATCTGTCTTCCATTTATTTGCACAGTATATATGTGAACAGCCTTTAATTGTTTGCCCTTTTTTATTTTCCTCTCAGTACAACAAAATCTACTCAGAACGATATGGAGCCGTGTTCATCCGTGTTCAAGTAATACGTATCAGGTGAAAAAACAATTCTCTTTCAACTTCATATGTTCTGATTCGTCCTTTTGAAAAAGCATCTCTAGAGGACAGGCGTTTACATTGTGTTGACAATTTTGTGTTCATGCAGTCGTGCAGTAACAACAACAAATGCAAGTCCTGCGATAGTATGTGATGTGAACATCATCTTCAAAGACACAGCCCCAGCGGCTACTGAAGTCTCACAAACTCTGCAAACAGCAGTATCTAACCCCAACAGCTTCAACATCACTATTGTTGCCAGCTCTGTCGGCGTGTCTCGTAAGTCAATGCAGATTAACGTTCTCCATGAAGGGAACACATAGGACTTTAAATGCAAAGTACCATTGCAAAAACGTATTAAGATATTGCAGAACTTAACATGAATTAGAAACTAGCATCATACTTTAAACTCTCATCTTTACTTTCAATTAATTTCCACCCTTAAAAACTTGCTTTGACAGGATATCCAAGCACAACTACAGCTACGAATGCGGTTGTGGGCATCAGGGCAACTATGCAACACGCCTTCATAGAAGCTTATAACGACCCTTCTTCAGCTGGATTCCAATCCCTGGCAGCTAAAATTGTGGCAATAGTAAGTCTGAAAATCATTCTTGGTTTATGTAATGCAGATATTGCTGTGTATCTGTCTTCCATTTATTTGCACAGTATATATGTGAACAGCCTTTAATTGTTGCCCTTTTTTATTTTCCTCTCAGTACAACAAAATCTACTCAGAACGATATGGAGCCGTGTTCATCCGTGTTCAAGTAATACGTATCAGGTGAAAAAACAATTCTCTTTCAACTTCATATGTTCTGATTCGTCCTTTTGAAAAAGCATCTCTAGAGGACAGGCGTTTACATTGTGTTGACAATTTTGTGTTCATGCAGTCGTGCAGTAACAACAACAAATGCAAGTCCTGCGATAGTATGTGATGTGAACATCATCTTCAAAGACACAGCCCCAGCGGCTACTGAAGTCTCACAAACTCTGCAAACAGCAGTATCTAACCCCAACAGCTTCAACATCACTATTGTTGCCAGCTCTGTCGGCGTGTCTCGTAAGTCAATGCAGATTAACGTTCTCCATGAAGGGAACACATAGGACTTTAAATGCAAAGTACCATTGCAAAAACGTATTAAGATATTGCAGAACTTAACATGAATTAGAAACTAGCATCATACTTTAAACTCTCATCTTTACTTTCAATTAATTTCCACCCTTAAAAACTTGCTTTGACAGGATATCCAAGCACAACTACAGCTACGAATGCGGTTGTGGGCATCAGGGCAACTATGCAACACGCCTTCATAGAAGCTTATAACGACCCTTCTTCAGCTGGATTCCAATCCCTGGCAGCTAAAATTGTGGCAATAGTAAGTCTGAAAATCATTCTTGGTTTATGTAATGCAGATATTGCTGTGTATCTGTCTTCCATTTATTTGCACAGTATATATGTGAACAGCCTTTAATTGTTGCCCTTTTTTATTTTCCTCTCAGTACAACAAAATCTACTCAGAACGATATGGAGCCGTGTTCATCCGTGTTCAAGTAATACGTATCAGGTGAAAAAACAATTCTCTTTCAACTTCATATGTTCTGATTCGTCCTTTTGAAAAAGCATCTCTAGAGGACAGGCGTTTACATTGTGTTGACAATTTTGTGTTCATGCAGTCGTGCAGTAACAACAACAAATGCAAGTCCTGCGATAGTATGTGATGTGAACATCATCTTCAAAGACACAGCCCCAGCGGCTACTGAAGTCTCACAAACTCTGCAAACAGCAGTATCTAACCCCAACAGCTTCAACATCACTATTGTTGCCAGCTCTGTCGGCGTGTCTCGTAAGTCAATGCAGATTAACGTTCTCCATGAAGGGAACACATAGGACTTTAAATGCAAAGTACCATTGCAAAAACGTATTAAGATATTGCAGAACTTAACATGAATTAGAAACTAGCATCATACTTTAAACTCTCATCTTTACTTTCAATTAATTTCCACCCTTAAAAACTTGCTTTGACAGGATATCCAAGCACAACTACAGCTACGAATGCGGTTGTGGGCATCAGGGCAACTATGCAACACGCCTTCATAGAAGCTTATAACGACCCTTCTTCAGCTGGATTCCAATCCCTGGCAGCTAAAATTGTGGCAATAGTAAGTCTGAAAATCATTCTTGGTTTATGTAATGCAGATATTGCTGTGTATCTGTCTTCCATTTATTTGCACAGTATATATGTGAACAGCCTTTAATTGTTGCCCTTTTTTATTTTCCTCTCAGTACAACAAAATCTACTCAGAACGATATGGAGCCGTGTTCATCCGTGTTCAAGTAATACGTATCAGGTGAAAAAACAATTCTCTTTCAACTTCATATGTTCTGATTCGTCCTTTTGAAAAAGCATCTCTAGAGGACAGGCGTTTACATTGTGTTGACAATTTTGTGTTCATGCAGTCGTGCAGTAACAACAACAAATGCAAGTCCTGCGATAGTATGTGATGTGAACATCATCTTCAAAGACACAGCCCCAGCGGCTACTGAAGTCTCACAAACTCTGCAAACAGCAGTATCTAACCCCAACAGCTTCAACATCACTATTGTTGCCAGCTCTGTCGGCGTGTCTCGTAAGTCAATGCAGATTAACGTTCTCCATGAAGGGAACACATAGGACTTTAAATGCAAAGTACCATTGCAAAAACGTATTAAGATATTGCAGAACTTAACATGAATTAGAAACTAGCATCATACTTTAAACTCTCATCTTTACTTTCAATTAATTTCCACCCTTAAAAACTTGCTTTGACAGGATATCCAAGCACAACTACAGCTACGAATGCGGTTGTGGGCATCAGGGCAACTATGCAACACGCCTTCATAGAAGCTTATAACGACCCTTCTTCAGCTGGATTCCAATCCCTGGCAGCTAAAATTGTGGCAATAGTAAGTCTGAAAATCATTCTTGGTTTATGTAATGCAGATATTGCTGTGTATCTGTCTTCCATTTATTTGCACAGTATATATGTGAACAGCCTTTAATTGTTGCCCTTTTTTATTTTCCTCTCAGTACAACAAAATCTACTCAGAACGATATGGAGCCGTGTTCATCCGTGTTCAAGTAATACGTATCAGGTGAAAAAACAATTCTCTTTCAACTTCATATGTTCTGATTCGTCCTTTTGAAAAAGCATCTCTAGAGGACAGGCGTTTACATTGTGTTGACAATTTTGTGTTCATGCAGTCGTGCAGTAACAACAACAAATGCAAGTCCTGCGATAGTATGTGATGTGAACATCATCTTCAAAGACACAGCCCCAGCGGCTACTGAAGTCTCACAAACTCTGCAAACAGCAGTATCTAACCCCAACAGCTTCAACATCACTATTGTTGCCAGCTCTGTCGGCGTGTCTCGTAAGTCAATGCAGATTAACGTTCTCCATGAAGGGAACACATAGGACTTTAAATGCAAAGTACCATTGCAAAAACGTATTAAGATATTGCAGAACTTAACATGAATTAGAAACTAGCATCATACTTTAAACTCTCATCTTTACTTTCAATTAATTTCCACCCTTAAAAACTTGCTTTGACAGGATATCCAAGCACAACTACAGCTACGAATGCGGTTGTGGGCATCAGGGCAACTATGCAACACGCCTTCATAGAAGCTTATAACGACCCTTCTTCAGCTGGATTCCAATCCCTGGCAGCTAAAATTGTGGCAATAGTAAGTCTGAAAATCATTCTTGGTTTATGTAATGCAGATATTGCTGTGTATCTGTCTTCCATTTATTTGCACAGTATATATGTGAACAGCCTTTAATTGTTGCCCTTTTTTATTTTCCTCTCAGTACAACAAAATCTACTCAGAACGATATGGAGCCGTGTTCATCCGTGTTCAAGTAATACGTATCAGGTGAAAAAACAATTCTCTTTCAACTTCATATGTTCTGATTCGTCCTTTTGAAAAAGCATCTCTAGAGGACAGGCGTTTACATTGTGTTGACAATTTTGTGTTCATGCAGTCGTGCAGTAACAACAACAAATGCAAGTCCTGCGATAGTATGTGATGTGAACATCATCTTCAAAGACACAGCCCCAGCGGCTACTGAAGTCTCACAAACTCTGCAAACAGCAGTATCTAACCCCAACAGCTTCAACATCACTATTGTTGCCAGCTCTGTCGGAGTGTCTCGTAAGTCAATGCAGATTAACATTCTCCATGAAGGGAACACATAGGACTTTAAATGCAAAGTACCATTGCAAAAACGTATTAAGATATTGCAGAACTTAACATGAATTAGAAACTAGCATCATACTTTAAACTCTCATCTTTACTTTCAATGAATTTCCACCCTTAAAAACTTGCTTTGACAGGATATCCAAGCACAACTACAGCTACGAATGCGGTTGTGGGCATCAGGGCAACTATGCAACACGCCTTCATAGAAGCTTATAACAACCCTTCTTCAGCTGGATTCCAATCCCTGGCAGCTAAAATTGTGGCAATAGTAAGTCTGAAAATCATTCTTGGTTTATGTAATGCAGATATTGCTGTGTATCTGTCTTCCATTTATTTGCACAGTATATATGTGAACAGCCTTTAATTGTTGCCCTTTTTTATTTTCCTCTCAGTACAACAAAATCTACTCAGAACGATATGGAGCCGTGTTCATCCGTGTTCAAGTAATACGTATCAGGTGAAAAAACAATTCTCTTTCAACTTCATATGTTCTGATTCGTCCTTTTGAAAAAGCATCTCTAGAGGACAGGCGTTTACATTGTGTTGACAATTTTGTGTTCATGCAGTCGTGCAGTAACAACAACAAATGCAAGTCCTGCGATAGTATGTGATGTGAACATCATCTTCAAAGACACAGCCCCAGCGGCTACTGAAGTCTCACAAACTCTGCAAACAGCAGTATCTAACCCCAACAGCTTCAACATCACTATTGTTGCCAGCTCTGTCGGCGTGTCTCGTAAGTCAATGCAGATTAACATTCTCCATGAAGGGAACACATAGGACTTTAAATGCAAAGTACCATTGCAAAAACGTATTAAGATATTGCAGAACTTAACATGAATTAGAAACTAGCATCATACTTTAAACTCTCATCTTTACTTTCAATGAATTTCCACCCTTAAAAACTTGCTTTGACAGGATATCCAAGCACAACTACAGCTACGAATGCGGTTGTGGGCATCAGGGCAACTATGCAACACGCCTTCATAGAAGCTTATAACGACCCTTCTTCAGCTGGATTCCAATCCCTGGCAGCTAAAATTGTGGCAATAGTAAGTCTGAAAATCATTCTTGGTTTATGTAATGCAGATATTGCTGTGTATCTGTCTTCCATTTATTTGCACAGTATATATGTGAACAGCCTTTAATTGTTGCCCTTTTTTATTTTCCTCTCAGTACAACAAAATCTACTCAGAACGATATGGAGCCGTGTTCATCCGTGTTCAAGTAATACGTATCAGGTGAAAAAACAATTCTCTTTCAACTTCATATGTTCTGATTCGTCCTTTTGAAAAAGCATCTCTAGAGGACAGGCGTTTACATTGTGTTGACAATTTTGTGTTCATGCAGTCGTGCAGTAACAACAACAAATGCAAGTCCTGCGATAGTATGTGATGTGAACATCATCTTCAAAGACACAGCCCCAGCGGCTACTGAAGTCTCACAAACTCTGCAAACAGCAGTATCTAACCCCAACAGCTTCAACATCACTATTGTTGCCAGCTCTGTCGGCGTGTCTCGTAAGTCAATGCAGATTAACGTTCTCCATGAAGGGAACACATAGGACTTTAAATGCAAAGTACCATTGCAAAAACGTATTAAGATATTGCAGAACTTAACATGAATTAGAAACTAGCATCATACTTTAAACTCTCATCTTTACTTTCAATTAATTTCCACCCTTAAAAACTTGCTTTGACAGGATATCCAAGCACAACTACAGCTACGAATGCGGTTGTGGGCATCAGGGCAACTATGCAACGCGCCTTCATAGAAGCTTATAACAACCCTTCTTCAGCTGAATTCCAATCCCTGGCAGCTAAAATTGTGGCAATAGTAAGTCTGAAAATCATTCTTGGTTTATGTAATGCAGATATTGCTGTGTATCTGTCTTCCATTTATTTGCACAGTATATATGTGAACAGCCTTTAATTGTTGCCCTTTTTTATTTTCCTCTCAGTACAACAAAATCTACTCAGAACGATATGGAGCCGTGTTCATCCGTGTTCAAGTAATACGTATCAGGTGAAAAAACAATTCTCTTTCAACTTCATATGTTCTGATTCGTCCTTTTGAAAAAGCATCTCTAGAGGACAGGCGTTTACATTGTGTTGACAATTTTGTGTTCATGCAGTCGTGCAGTAACAACAACAAATGCAAGTCCTGCGATAGTATGTGATGTGAACATCATCTTCAAAGACACAGCCCCAGCGGCTACTGAAGTCTCACAAACTCTGCAAACAGCAGTATCTAACCCCAACAGCTTCAACATCACTATTGTTGCCAGCTCTGTCGGCGTGTCTCGTAAGTCAATGCAGATTAACGTTCTCCATGAAGGGAACACATAGGACTTTAAATGCAAAGTACCATTGCAAAAACGTATTAAGATATTGCAGAACTTAACATGAATTAGAAACTAGCATCATACTTTAAACTCTCATCTTTACTTTCAATTAATTTCCACCCTTAAAAACTTGCTTTGACAGGATATCCAAGCACAACTACAGCTACGAATGCGGTTGTGGGCATCAGGGCAACTATGCAACACGCCTTCATAGAAGCTTATAACGACCCTTCTTCAGCTGGATTCCAATCCCTGGCAGCTAAAATTGTGGCAATAGTAAGTCTGAAAATCATTCTTGGTTTATGTAATGCAGATATTGCTGTGTATCTGTCTTCCATTTATTTGCACAGTATATATGTGAACAGCCTTTAATTGTTGCCCTTTTTTATTTTCCTCTCAGTACAACAAAATCTACTCAGAACGATATGGAGCCGTGTTCATCCGTGTTCAAGTAATACGTATCAGGTGAAAAAACAATTCTCTTTCAACTTCATATGTTCTGATTCGTCCTTTTGAAAAAGCATCTCTAGAGGACAGGCGTTTACATTGTGTTGACAATTTTGTGTTCATGCAGTCGTGCAGTAACAACAACAAATGCAAGTCCTGCGATAGTATGTGATGTGAACATCATCTTCAAAGACACAGCCCCAGCGGCTACTGAAGTCTCACAAACTCTGCAAACAGCAGTATCTAACCCCAACAGCTTCAACATCACTATTGTTGCCAGCTCCGTCGGAGTGTCTCGTAAGTCAATGCAGATTAACATTCTCCATGAAGGGAACACATAGGACTTTAAATGCAAAGTACCATTGCAAAAATGTATTAAGATATTGCAGAACTTAACATGAATTAGAAACTAGCATCATACTTTAAACTCTCATCTTTACTTTCAATTAATTTCCACCCTTAAAAACTTGCTTTGACAGGATATCCAAGCACAACTACAGCTACGAATGCGGTTGTGGGCATCAGGGCAACTATGCAACACGCCTTCATAGAAGCTTATAACGACCCTTCTTCAGCTGGATTCCAATCCCTGGCAGCTAAAATTGTGGCAATAGTAAGTCTGAAAATCATTCTTGGTTTATGTAATGCAGATATTGCTGTGTATCTGTCTTCCATTTATTTGCACAGTATATATGTGAACAGCCTTTAATTGTTGCCCTTTTTTATTTTCCTCTCAGTACAACAAAATCTACTCAGAACGATATGGAGCCGTGTTCATCCGTGTTCAAGTAATACGTATCAGGTGAAAAAACAATTCTCTTTCAACTTCATATGTTCTGATTCGTCCTTTTGAAAAAGCATCTCTAGAGGACAGGCGTTTACATTGTGTTGACAATTTTGTGTTCATGCAGTCGTGCAGTAACAACAACAAATGCAAGTCCTGCGATAGTATGTGATGTGAACATCATCTTCAAAGACACAGCCCCAGCGGCTACTGAAGTCTCACAAACTCTGCAAACAGCAGTATCTAACCCCAACAGCTTCAACATCACTATTGTTGCCAGCTCTGTCGGCGTGTCTCGTAAGTCAATGCAGATTAACGTTCTCCATGAAGGGAACACATAGGACTTTAAATGCAAAGTACCATTGCAAAAACGTATTAAGATATTGCAGAACTTAACATGAATTAGAAACTAGCATCATACTTTAAACTCTCATCTTTACTTTCAATTAATTTCCACCCTTAAAAACTTGCTTTGACAGGATATCCAAGCACAACTACAGCTACGAATGCGGTTGTGGGCATCAGGGCAACTATGCAACACGCCTTTATAGAAGCTTATAACGACCCTTCTTCAGCTGGATTCCAATCCCTGGCAGCTAAAATTGTGGCAATAGTAAGTCTGAAAATCATTCTTGGTTTATGTAATGCAGATATTGCTGTGTATCTGTCTTCCATTTATTTGCACAGTATATATGTGAACAGCCTTTAATTGTTGCCCTTTTTTATTTTCCTCTCAGTACAACAAAATCTACTCAGAACGATATGGAGCCGTGTTCATCCGTGTTCAAGTAATACGTATCAGGTGAAAAAACAATTCTCTTTCAACTTCATATGTTCTGATTCGTCCTTTTGAAAAAGCATCTCTAGAGGACAGGCGTTTACATTGTGTTGACAATTTTGTGTTCATGCAGTCGTGCAGTAACAACAACAAATGCAAGTCCTGCGATAGTATGTGATGTGAACATCATCTTCAAAGACACAGCCCCAGCGGCTACTGAAGTCTCACAAACTCTGCAAACAGCAGTATCTAACCCCAACAGCTTCAACATCACTATTGTTGCCAGCTCCGTCGGAGTGTCTCGTAAGTCAATGCAGATTAACATTCTCCATGAAGGGAACACATAGGACTTTAAATGCAAAGTACCATTGCAAAAATGTATTAAGATATTGCAGAACTTAACATGAATTAGAAACTAGCATCATACTTTAAACTCTCATCTTTACTTTCAATTAATTTCCACCCTTAAAAACTTGCTTTGACAGGATATCCAAGCACAACTACAGCTACGAATGCGGTTGTGGGCATCAGGGCAACTATGCAACACGCCTTCATAGAAGCTTATAACGACCCTTCTTCAGCTGGATTCCAATCCCTGGCAGCTAAAATTGTGGCAATAGTAAGTCTGAAAATCATTCTTGGTTTATGTAATGCAGATATTGCTGTGTATCTGTCTTCCATTTATTTGCACAGTATATATGTGAACAGCCTTTAATTGTTGCCCTTTTTTATTTTCCTCTCAGTACAACAAAATCTACTCAGAACGATATGGAGCCGTGTTCATCCGTGTTCAAGTAATACGTATCAGGTGAAAAAACAATTCTCTTTCAACTTCATATGTTCTGATTCGTCCTTTTGAAAAAGCATCTCTAGAGGACAGGCGTTTACATTGTGTTGACAATTTTGTGTTCATGCAGTCGTGCAGTAACAACAACAAATGCAAGTCCTGCGATAGTATTTGATGTGAACATCATCTTCAAAGACACAGCCCCAGCAGCTACTGAAGTCTCACAAACTCTGCAAACAGCAGTATCAAACCCCAACAGCTTCAACATCACTATTGTTGCCAGCTCTGTCGGCGTGTCTCGTAAGTCAATGCAGATTAACGTTCTCCATGAAGGGAACACATAGGACTTTAAATGCAAAGTACCATTGCAAAAACGTATTAAGATATTGCAGAACTTAACATGAATTAGAAACTAGCATCATACTTTAAACTCTCATCTTTACTTTCAATGAATTTCCACCCTTAAAAACTTGCTTTGACAGGATATCCAAGCACAACTACAGCTACGAATGCGGTTGTGGGCATCAGGGCAACTATGCAACACGCCTTCATAGAAGCTTATAACGACCCTTCTTCAGCTGGATTCCAATCCCTGGCAGCTAAAATTGTGGCAATAGTAAGTCTGAAAATCATTCTTGGTTTATGTAATGCAGATATTGCTGTGTATCTGTCTTCCATTTATTTGCACAGTATATATGTGAACAGCCTTTAATTGTTGCCCTTTTTTATTTTCCTCTCAGTACAACAAAATCTACTCAGAACGATATGGAGCCGTGTTCATCCGTGTTCAAGTAATACGTATCAGGTGAAAAAACAATTCTCTTTCAACTTCATATGTTCTGATTCGTCCTTTTGAAAAAGCATCTCTAGAGGACAGGCGTTTACATTGTGTTGACAATTTTGTGTTCATGCAGTCGTGCAGTAACAACAACAAATGCAAGTCCTGCGATAGTATGTGATGTGAACATCATCTTCAAAGACACAGCCCCAGCGGCTACTGAAGTCTCACAAACTCTGCAAACAGCAGTATCTAACCCCAACAGCTTCAACATCACTATTGTTGCCAGCTCTGTCGGCGTGTCTCGTAAGTCAATGCAGATTAACGTTCTCCATGAAGGGAACACATAGGACTTTAAATGCAAAGTACCATTGCAAAAACGTATTAAGATATTGCAGAACTTAACATGAATTAGAAACTAGCATCATACTTTAAACTCTCATCTTTACTTTCAATTAATTTCCACCCTTAAAAACTTGCTTTGACAGGATATCCAAGCACAACTACAGCTACGAATGCGGTTGTGGGCATCAGGGCAACTATGCAACACGCCTTCATAGAAGCTTATAACGACCCTTCTTCAGCTGGATTCCAATCCCTGGCAGCTAAAATTGTGGCAATAGTAAGTCTGAAAATCATTCTTGGTTTATGTAATGCAGATATTGCTGTGTATCTGTCTTCCATTTATTTGCACAGTATATATGTGAACAGCCTTTAATTGTTGCCCTTTTTCATTTTCCTCTCAGTACAACAAAATCTACTCAGAACGATATGGAGCCGTGTTCATCCGTGTTCAAGTAATACGTATCAGGTGAAAAAACAATTCTCTTTCAACTTCATATGTTCTGATTCGTCCTTTTGAAAAAGCATCTCTAGAGGACAGGCGTTTACATTGTGTTGACAATTTTGTGTTCATGCAGTCGTGCAGTAACAACAACAAATGCAAGTCCTGCGATAGTATGTGATGTGAACATCATCTTCAAAGACACAGCCCCAGCGGCTACTGAAGTCTCACAAACTCTGCAAACAGCAGTATCTAACCCCAACAGCTTCAACATCACTATTGTTGCCAGCTCTGTCGGCGTGTCTCGTAAGTCAATGCAGATTAACGTTCTCCATGAAGGGAACACATAGGACTTTAAATGCAAAGTACCATTGCAAAAACGTATTAAGATATTGCAGAACGTAACATGAATTAGAAACTAGCATCATGCTTTGAACTCTCATCTTTACTTTCAATTAAATTCCACCCTTAAAAACTTGCTTTGACAGGAGATCCAAACACAACTACAGCTCCAATTACATCGACTGCTATCTCCACCCATGGAGTGACACCAGGAACAGCTATAGCTGAATCAGCGACACCTGGAGCAACAACTGTAGTATCAACTGTAGCAACCTTTACGCCAACCACTCCTGTATCAACAACGTCTGCAGCCTCCACACCTGGAGCAACAACTACTGCGACATCCACCCCTGTAGCAACAAATTCTGCAGTCTCCAGGCCTGGAGCAACAACTGCTGCGACATCCACACCTGGAGCAACTACTACGGCGGCATCCATACTTGGAGCAACAACTACCGTGGCATCCACACCTGGAGCAACAACTACTGTGGCATCCGCACCTGGAGCAACAACTACTGTGGCATCCACACCTAGAAAAACAACAACTACGGCATCCACACCTGGAGCAACAACTACTGTAGCATCCACACCTGGAGCAACAACTACTGCAGAATCCACACTTGGTGCAACAACAACTGTGGCATCCACATCTAGAACAACTAATGTGGCATCCACATCTAGAACAACTACTGCGGCATCCACATCTGTAGCAACAACTACTGCGGCATCCACACCTGTAGCAACAACTACTTTGGCATCCACATCTGGAACAACTACTGTGGCATCCACACCTGTAGCAACAACTACTGCGGCAACCACACCTGGCACCACAACTACCGCAGCATCCACAGCTGAAGCAACATCTACTGTTGCATCCACATCGGGAACAACTACTGCGGCATTCACACCTGTAGCAAACACTACTGCGGCATCCACACCTGTCGCAAAAACTTCTGCGGCATCCACACCTGTAGCAACAACTACTGCGGCCTCCACACCTGCGGAAACAACTACGGCAGCATACACACCTTCAGCAACAACTACTTTGGCATCCACACCTGGAGCAACAACTTCTGTGGCATCCACATCTGGAACAACTACTGTGATATCCACGCCTTCAGCAACAACTACTGCGGCATCCACACCTGAAGCAACAACTACTGCAGCAACCACACCTGTAGCAACAACTACTGCAGCAACCACACCTGAAGCAACAACTACTGTGGCATCCACACCTGTAGTATCAACTACTGTGGCTTCCACATCTGGAACAACTACTGCGGCATCCACACCTGAAGCAACAACTACTGTGGCATCCACACCTGTAGCAACAACTACTGTGGCATCCACACCTGTAGCAACAACTTCTGCAGCCTCCACACCTGTAGAAACAACTACTGTGGCATCCACACC
Organism: Benthosema pterotum; assembly: GCA_039105355.1. Classification (NCBI taxonomy): domain Eukaryota; kingdom Metazoa; phylum Chordata; class Actinopteri; order Myctophiformes; family Myctophidae; genus Benthosema; species Benthosema pterotum. The sequence goes on along the minus strand of CM076980.1, from coordinate 42,088,989 downwards.
TGTAGCAACAACTTCTTCAGCCTCCACACCTGCAGCAACACCTACGGCAGCATCCACACCTTTAGCAACTACTACTGTGGCATCCACACCCGAAGAACCAACTACTGCACCAACCACACCTACTGTGGCATACACACCTGGAACAACTACTGTGGCATCCACAACTGTAGCAACAACTACTGTGGCATCCACATATGGAACAACTTCTGCGGCATCCACACCTGTAGCAACAACTACTGTGGCATCCACATATGGAACAACTTCTGCGGCATCCACACCTGGAACAACTACTGCGGCCTCCACATCTGGACCAACAACTACTGTGGCATCCACACCTGGAGCAACAACTACTGCAACAACCACACCTGAAGCAACAACTACTGTGGCATCCACACCTGTAGCAACAACTCCTGCGGCATCCACACCTGGAACAACTACTCCGGCATCCACACCTGGAACAACTAATCTGGCATCCACACCTGGAACAACTAATCTGGCATCCACACCTGTAGCAACAGCTAACCTGGCATCCACACCTGTAGCAACAACTACTGCGGCATCCACACCTGTAGCAACAACTACTGCGGCATCCACACCTGTAGCAACAACTACTGCGGCATCCACACCTGTAGCAACAACTACTGCGGCATCCACACCTGTAGCAACAACTACTGCGGCATCCACACCTGTAGCAACAACTACTGCGGCACCAACGCCTGTAGCAACAACTACTGTGGCACCAACACCTGTAGCAACAACTACTGCGGCATCCACACCTGTAGCAACAACTACTGCGGCATCCACACCTGTAGCAACAACTACTGCGGCATCCACACCTGTAGCAACAACTACTGCGGCATCCACACCTGGAACAACTAATCTGGCATCCACACCTGTAGCAACAACTACTGCGGCATCCACACCTGTAGCAACAACTACTGCGGCATCCACACCTGTATCAACAACTACTGCGGCATCCACACCTGTAGCAACAACTACTGCGGCACCAACGCCTGTAGCAACAACTACTGTGGCATCCACACCTGTAGCAACAACTACTGCGGCATCCACACCTGTAGCAACAACTACTGCGGCATCCACACCTGTAGCAACAACTACTGCGGCCTCCACACCTGTAGCAACAACTACTGCGGCCTCCACACCTGTAGCAACAACTACTGCGGCATCCACACCTGTAGCAACAACTACTGCGGCCTCCACACCTGTAGCAACAACTACTGCGGCACCAACGCCTGTAGCAACAACTACTGCGGCATCAACACCTGTAGCAACAACTACTGTGGCACCAACACCTGTAGCAACAACTACTGTGGCACCAACACCTGTAGCAACAACTACTGTGGCATCCACACCTGTAGCAACAACTACTGTGGCATCCACACCTGTAGCAACAACTACTGTGGCATCAACACCTGTAGCAACAACTACTGCGGCATCCACACCTGGAGCAACAACTACTGTGGCACCAACACCTGTAGCAACAACTACTGCGGCACCAACACCTGTAGCAACAACTACTGCGGCATCCACACCTGGAACAACAACTACTGCGGCATCCACACCTGTAGCAACAACTACTGCGGCATCCACACCTGTAGCAACAACTACTGCGGCATCCACACCTGGAACAACTAATCTGGCATCCACACCTGTAGCAACAACTACTGTGGCATCTGCACCTTTAGCAACAACTCCTGCGGTATCAACACCTGTATTAACAACTACTGCGGCATCCACACCTGTAGCAACAACTACTGCGGCATCCACACCTGTAGCAACAACTACTGCGGCATCCACACCTGTAGCAACAACTAATCTGGCATCCACACCTGTAGCAACAACTACTGCGGCATCCACACCTGTAGCAACAACTACTGCGGCATCCACACCTGTAGCAACAACTACTGTGGCATCCACACCTGGAACAACTACTGTGGCATCCACACCTGTAGCAACAACTACTGTGGCATCAACACCTGTAGCAACAACTACTGTGGCATCAACACCTGTAGCAACAACTACTGTGGCATCCACACCTGTAGCAACAACTACTGCGGCATCCACACCTGTAGCAACAACTACTGTGGCATCCACACCTGGAACAACTACTGTGGCATCCACACCTGTAGCAACAACTACTGTGGCATCCACACCTGTAGCAACAACTACTGTGGCATCCACACCTGTAGCAACAACTACTGCGGCATCCACACCTGTAGCAACAACTACTGCGGCATCCACACCTGTAGCAACAACTACTGCGGCATCCACACCTGTAGCAACAACTACTGTGGCATCCACACCTGTAGCAACAACTACTGCGGCATCCACACCTGTAGCAACAACTACTGCGGCCTCCACACCTGTAGCAACAACTACTGTGGCATCCACACCTGTAGCAACAACTACTGCGGCATCCACACCTGCGGAAACAACTACTGTGGTATCCACACCTGCAGCAACACCTACGGCAGCATCCACACCTACGGCAGCATCCACACCTGCAGCCACCACTGCTGCAGCCTCCACACCTGCAGCCACCACTGCTGTTGCCATCACTGCTGCAGCCACCACTGCTGCAGCCACCACTGCTGTTGCCATCACTGCTGCCGCCACCACACCTGCAGCCACCACTGTTGCTGCCACCACTGTTGCTGCCACCACTGCTGCTGCCACCACTGCAGTGTCAACAACAACAACTGTAGCACCACATAGAATTGTGGGTGTCCAAGCGACCTTAGTTATTACCTACATTCCAGCTTACAATGACCCTTCTACACCACAATTTCAATCATTGGCAGCTGTTGTTGTCACAATGGTAAGTTAAACATGTACATCAACGTGAAGCCTGCAGGCATTCATCAATGAGTAGTACATTAGCTTCAATGGTATATATCAACAGATTCACAAGACGTTTCTCTTTCCTCACAGTACAACCAGATTTACTCGCAGCAATATGGACCGCTCTTCCTCACTGTTGAAGTCATACGTTTCAGGTGAAATAAATAAAAATCTCAAATACATATTACTTCATACTATTCAGCCTGTTACATATATTGCTTGATTGCTTTGTTCCCGAGATATAGCATGTTTCTTCAAGAATAATGGATACCGTACTGAAGTATTACTATAGCTGTCATTAACATTAGCATTACTTGGTCTAAACTGAACTTGAATTCCTTTTGCTAACTTGTCACCACTATCGTGTGTTGTCATGCAGTCCTGCTGTGACCAGATCGGGCAACACCGAAGCAGATGTGAATGTTATCTTCAAAGAGGCAGCCCCAACAGCCATTGAAGTTGCAGAACATCTGGAACAAGCTGTGTCAAATTCCAGCAGTACCTTCAACCTCACTGTTGATGCAAGCTCTGTTGTTATCACTCGTAAGTATACAATGACACTGAGACTCCGCTCTCACCCTTGAGTCACCTGATCCTTTCTCCCAGACTCCCAACATGGATAAACTTTTCTGAAAAAAACATGGCTGCTGCTACTGGAGAGAACATTTTTAAGTCAAATCGGAGTAATTCCCCTTTAATGATGTTGATCAAAATATTGCTAGTCTATCAGGGCCTTTAGAGGAAAAAAAAAGGGGGAAACGGTTAAAGTGATTAAAACATTATTTAAACCCACCTGCATGTTTTCACAGGTGACCCCGACATAACCACTACTGCTGCTGCCGCTACTACCGCTGCTGCCACCACCGCTGCTGCTGCCACAACCGCTGCTGCTGCAGTCACAGTCAAAAGACTGTGGTTCAAATCCGTGGGAGAAACGTTCACCGCCGACCTGTTGGACTCGACCTCCGCTGCTTTTGTAGCTCGATCCAATTTGATAAAGACGAATGTAAGTGGAACGCTGTAGTAGAAACAGACATGTTTTTGTTTTGAACATCAACAAACAGTGATTTACTTGACATTTTTATCTTTTTTTAACAGCTTGAGCCTTTCTACAGTGCAGAATTCGCCACGTTCAAACACCTGATAGTGATAGCGTTCAGGTAATATGCCAATACGTTACTGCTGTGTACGGGTGTTCATTAAGGCCAGCAGATCATTATTGGGCCTCCCAAAAAAAAAGTCCAGTATATTTGTACATGTTTAAAATATTTTTGTTTGCTTGTCTTTGTTTCCAGCAACGGATCAATCAACAATTTGATGGACCTGTCCTTCAGCTCTTCGTCTGTCCCTACCGATACTCAGGTTGCCTCTGTTTTGATCAAAGCATCGAACACCGTCACAGCCTTCAACATCGACACTACCTCCATCCACGTCAATGGAACACGTAAGCAAATACCTGACCTCAATAATATCCCTTAGATCCAGGGCATTTGTGTCATTTTAGAGTCACTATTACTATCAGTGTCTTATCCACTTGTTATCAGTGGACAAGATCGCAGTTATTAGTTGTCATCAGCACCACAATTTCACCACAATGTCTCAGAATCGCCATGCCTGCTGTCCCAAGCTTGCGTGACTACTAAAACCCTGGTGCTTGTCTCCCTCGTGTGGCGGCCCGCCTGCAGGTGCAGCTCAATTCGGCTACATTATTGTGGTCCTTCTGGTCAATATACTGGCCTCCTCCAACCCTAATCCTAAACATAACCGCAAGCACGTCGCCAAGCTGACACGGGGCTCAAAACAAGGCGGCCAACCGGCCACACGGATCGAGGACTTCCCGGTTTTCGTCTTATCAATGCAATCGTGTCGGTCTGCTCCCAGACAACATGATAAGAAAGGCAAATAAGCAGCATCCTGGGAATTATCACTTGACGGTCAAAGGGGGTGCAGCGTAAGGGTGTAACCAGTAACCACTATCCTGGTGTGGGGGGACAAAAGATTAATTCTGGAAAAGTCTTAAATTTTGACCAGAAGGGAAAACTAAAAAAAAAACTTTTGACATGCATTAGGCCAGCTAGTGGTTCTGAGATATGAAATGACAATTTTGGTAATGGATTTGATATAGCCCTTTCTTTCTTTGTCTTCTTATTTTACAGAAGTTTCCAGTGGGGTGATCCGCAATAAGATGAGCATCTTCACCGCGTTGTCTCTGGTGGTGCTGACATGGATTGCCGTGGCCTGGCAGCAATAGTGTCACTCACCGATATGCTGAAGGACAATGGTCACCATTTATGGTGTGAAAAGGCACTTTAAATCCGTTGGAGATCATGGGGGTCCTTGAGCAAGACGCTTAACCCCCGAATTTTCTCCCGATGAGCAGATGCTGGATGCCTTGCATGGTTTCCTCTGCCATCGGTGTATGTATGGGTGAATTTGCACAATCTATATATGAATGCATCATTTGCCATTTTGTATGGATGATTAAGTACTGCTCTCAGAGCTTTGGAAGCACTATTAGGAACAAAACGGTTCTGTTAAACTATCACCGACTTCTCTGATTGTATGTACTATCTATGTACTGTAAATCATGCAATACCTATGAGCTCTTCACATATTTATAATGCAATCAAATTTCTTTTATATTATTTATCATTATTGAGCGAATTCTATGTCAGTAATTGATCATTCATAAGTAATGATTTGTAATGAATTATCTTATAATGGTCGTGGAGTACATTATATTTGTGCAACGCTGCTTTTTATTGTTATGTGTGGTGAATGGATGGAAATTAGTATCCTTGTTAAACTATCACCGACTTCTCTGATTGTATACTCTATGTACTGTAAATCATGCAATACCTATGAGCTATTCACATATTTATAACGCAATCAAATTGCTTTTATATTATTTATCATCATTGAGCGTATTCTATGTCAGTAATTGATCATTCATAAGCAGAGTTGGGGGTAACGAGTAACGAGTAACGAGTAACGAGTAATATTACTACTTTTTCAGGTAACGAGTAGTGTAACGAGACTACCTCCTAGAAAATAGTAATAATATTACAGTTACTTCTACTAATATTACTTCGTTACTTTTGTCATGCTGCTGCGTTCAACAGTATTGCGTTGGTGAAGGGAGATGAGCTAATGCGACTTTAGTTTGATCGGAAAAAAGATGAGCAGCGGATTTTTAGGCAGACGTACAAAGACAACTGGTGTCAAAGCTGCGACATTGAGGCGTCAGAAACGTAGCGCTCGAAAGCTGTGTGTGCACCTTGTTGTCCCTATTTATTGTCCCGATCCTCAATAGAAGTCTATGTAGAAGAGCCGCGCTTGGACTGGCCACTTAAAGAGAACGGAGTTGGCGCTAATGCTCTGCGCTCTTACCTCTCCGGTGAAACTCCGGTGATTCTTTGTTGAGATTTGAATCGAAAAATTCTCAGGCCATGGTCACCCGATTGCAATAATTCCAACTGTGGTCCAAGTATATCCAAGGATATTTTCATTTGCCATATAAGTCATGCGTTTATAATATGAGTTTATCACACAATAGCTGGGGGAAATGTCCACACTTGAAGCCTGTATGTATGCGCTGTCTGTCAGGGGATTTCCCATAGGCTACACAGCTGTTCTGATTACGCGATGCCAGTGGCTTAATCATCAATTAAGCCACTGGAGCTATAAGCCCTCTCATACTCAATATTAAATCAAAAAGATCTTATGCTTATGTATGTTTATCATACATTTTAATTTTGCATTAAAACATAGTTGACAGACAGAACTGTAACCAAATAACAATCCACTGACTGAAATAACAGCCTACTGCAACTATGTAATCTATGGTAGGCTATATGTTAATCATGTGTGGCATATAAATATTAATATATTTTAGTATTTTTTTCCAGGGTGGGATGTCTGTATTCATTCATCTAAATACATTTATCTAAATACATCCATCCATCTTCACCTGCTTATCCGTAGTCGGTGGTGGGGGCAACATTCATGTTTGGCTGATTGGTGACTCTTGTTATTCTTCTTCTTTAGATTCAGCTCTAAAAGAAGCTGACAGATTGTGTAGTTGTAGCTAATTTCCTTTTTTTCAGGGATATGGGTGCAAAAGTAATATAAAAAAGTAATATGTAATATACTACATATTACTTTTGCATCCAAGTAATAAGTAGTGTAATATTATTACTTTTCTGAAGGGGTAATAAGTAATAAGTAGTATATTACTTTCCTAAGTAATATTCCCCAACACTGTTCATAAGTAATGATTAGTAATGAATTATCTTCATAATGGTCATGGAGTACATTATATTTGTGCAACGCTGCTTTTTATTGTTATGTGTGGTGAATGGATGGAAATTAGTATCCTTGTTAACTTTGATAGCCTATATATCCGGCGCCACTCTTTTCAATGTTGTGCCAGGAATGCGCACTGCCTACGCCAAGTTAACAAATAAAGTATATGTATCTGGGGAAAACTGTGTTTGATTGATCACTTGTATGCATTTTGTGTGCAGGCGTGAGGGTTTGGAGTTTAGAAGTCTTATACAATGTTATTGACAGAAATGTGGCTAAGACTTTTTAATTTAAACTAAGGTCCTCGTCATAAGCAGGGTGTCTCAATAGACCTTCCCCAAACTGTTATGGTCCAACCAGAGCTAAGCATAACATGTGATAGACAAACCTCTCCACTGATAGGTTTCCTATATGATAAAACATTGTTTTAAAAAATAAATGTCACACACATATTTTCCACTGAATATAGGGCATGCATTGTTGATGGATTTGAAAGAGATTTTGAAGGTCTGGTTCCAAAAATGAACCAGTATTTAATGTGTAAATTTCATGATATTTACATTGGAATGAATGAGCCTGGGCTGGAGAGTGTCCTAGGGTGGACAAGAGGGTGGGGCTTACTTAAACCTCTATTGACCAATCCTATATAAAATATCTGTATTCCAAACTGGCAAGAACAATAGGCGTATTGGGGAAAGCCAGGCATATTCTGGATAGGAAAGCATTAGACACTCATATGCCATATATGTCATTTTAACAAAGCTATGCACTTTACAAAAAAGAGCTGTGCGACTAATAAATAGAGCAGGAATTACCTCAATCATACCAATAACCTCTTCTTAAAAGCTTGTAATCTGAAAAGTTCCCCGAATTGGTGAAATTGGCACAAATTATGTTTAAAACTGGAATAAATGACTAGGGAAATTATGACGAATGATTAAACAAACTAAATTTTAAACAGTCAATCATTCATTCTATGTTGAAAAAAGTGTATTTCTTTATATGGTATTTCACTTTGTTATAATATTGATTTTAACATTAGAATTTGCAAAACGATAAACAGTGCTAGAAACAGTTCAAGCACTGCTATAAGCAGTCACTCCTAAATAATTATATACATGAAAAGGGGGCATAATAATATAAGCATTGCTTGTCTCTGCCCCTTCTTGGACATTTTTTTTTAACTGTTCAAGACAAATAAAGCAGTTAACTGTGTAGCCTATACAACAACATTTATAAGGCATGATTTAGCTGTTAATAAAGGCAACAACAGTAGACCCCATAAACAGACTGTGTTTAAACAAAACAGGCAAACTGACAATTATTCTACATTCTCTAATTGTGTAGACTTATTAATTAGGAGGACTAATTTAGATGGTGAATATTTTAACTCTTGTGTAAACATGAAATCATGAAACATGGTTCCATTTTCAGCGACAATTACAAACCTAGTCCACAAGGGGGCGAACGACGTCAACACAACGGTGCCCTGCCTGGTCAGTGCCAGCAGGTGAGTTGCGACATTGAGGGGGCAGAAAGAAATCAGCGCTCTCACCCTGTTCATGCAGTTCGTGCAGTCTGCACTGACAAACTAAAATTGGAAATACATTTTTGTTTTGTTTTGTTTTGTTTTTCTTTTCTTTTCTTTTACGAGCCGTTTTAGGGCATGAGTGGAACGTGGGAAGAGTTTTAAAATATTGTACAGTAACGACTAGAGTCTGTAATGTTTATGCTGTTGCCCACTACAAAACAATATAAAATAAAGGGGTTTAAGATCATCAAAGCTGGGCTGTCGCCCCGAGTCCATTGCAGTTTCCTGCCTACTTCGGGCCCAGGACTTGTCCCCGTTTGTTGTGCCCAATAGAAGTCTATGTAGAAGAGCCGCCATTGGACTGGCCCCATGAAGTGAACGGAGTTGGCGTAACTCTCTCTGTATCCTCTATGGCTCTGGCCCAACGCGTTCACACACGTTGACTAGGAAGTACAGATGGTCAAGTCACTTTTTGGTAGCTCCTTTTTTCCTCTTGTAACGATTTTTCTCCTAAACGACAAAAGGAGGTCCAATGTCTCACAGAAGGGGTTAAAAAAACGTCCCTTAAAAGAGTTCAGATGTCTCTAAAAACGTGCCAAATGGAGTCCGTGCGGCTGGAGATAGACGGACACATGACGTCGGCGGGAGAGGAGATCCTGTGCGTGTTGGAGAAACACTCCTCGACCAGCGGCGGTGTTTGTCACGTCAGAGTGTTCGTGCTGGAGCGCCTCAGCGCGGCCGCGCACTTCATGTTCAGCCTCCTTCAGAGGGAGGTGGAGGCGCTACGGCTACAGATAGCCGCAGGTGTGTGTGCGTGTGCGTGTGCGTGTGCGTGTGTGTGTGTGTGTGTGTGTGTGTGTGTGTGTGTGTGTGTGTGTGTGTGTGTGTGTGTGTGTGTGTGTGTGTGTGTGCGCGCGCGCGCGCGCAGGGGCGGATCTAGGTGTATGCATGGGGGGCATCGCCCCCCTAAATGCCCAGTCTGCCCCACCAAACATGATGGCATGCAAAACAATTTGAAACACTACTACTGCTACTAACTAACTACAGCTGTGTCACCACTAAACTAGCCTGGTCTAGCCCTCAATGATTTTGGCCTTGGGGGGCGGGAGTGTCGTGGGATCCACACGGCGGAAGTGCTGCGCTCTGATTTGATCTCACTAACGTGTCGTCATCTCCGGCCCCTCCCACGCCCGTCCACTGCTGTTCTACGTCACATCATTTAGAGCGACGCCCACCCCGGAAGGTTGACACGCCCCTCAAGGCCACTTTCCAACGCGCGTTAGTCCAGGCTTTCCGTTTTCGCGCAAGGCGAACGAAAATGAAAGCCTGGGTGTCGAGGCTACCACTAAACCAACAGCATTTCATCACTGAACAGAAAACTGAGTGTCTGACTCAGAGTAGCCTCGACACCCAGGCTTTCATTTTCATTCGCGTTGCGCGAAAACGGAAAGCCTGGACTAACGCACGTTGGAAAGTGGCCTTGAGGGGGGAGTGAACTTTCCGGGGTGGGCGTCGCTCTAAATGATGTGACGTAGAACAGCAGTGGACGGGAGGGGGAGGGGCCGGAGATGACGACACGTTAGTGAGATCAAATCAGAGCGCAGCACTTCCGCCGTGTGGATCCCACGACACTCCCGCCCCCCAAGGCCAAAATCATTGAGGGCTAGACCAGGCTAGACTCAGAGTTTTCTGTTTGCAGTGATGAGAAACCTTTAGCTTTATGCATGCTGCGTGTCTGTTGCAACTTCAACAACAACTGATGTTATTATTGATGCTTTACTTGCCTAATAAAAGTACTGTAACTGAAAATGGTATGGATGCGGCTTCATCGCCCGTGGCGCGAAAAAGCCGCAAACGTCATCAGGGAAACACAAAACTTTGGGACACAGGACGAGGTGGTATGATTAATTACCCACCCCCTACAGAGCTGAGCAGTCCTGCCCCCTTGTGACGTGGCCCTTGTTCCAGAAACGGATTCCCCATTTATTTTCCTCATTTTCGAAAATTTCGAAAGGCGAACTCGGGTCCCAAAAAATCAATAGACAATGTTTTGCGATAATCAAATAATTTCTAAGAAGGAAACTAAAACAAAAGGTGTTGTATCCTGCCGTTTTTTTTTTCCTTCTAGCTAATTAGATATTGTATGATAATATCATGAGCATTACGGTTCAAGTTTTTTTTTTTTTCACACTAATGTATTTCGAGACATACAGATGAAGAAAATATCATCCACAGTGCAATAAAAACAATAAAGACAAACGATAAATCAACAAGTAACAGCAGTGAAACAGATGAAGGCAATGCTAGTGCTAGATGAAATTATAACAAATCCTAATACTGTATATGACGTGTTTTTTTATTATTTTTATATAAAACTTTAACAAATCCTAATTATATGAAGTGAAAGGTGTTATAAAGCTATAGCACAAGTAATGACATGAAGCGAAATGTATTTTGCATGTGCAAGGGGGTTGGTCTCAATATAGGCCTATATATGTAATATATTTTTTGTCCCTGTAGATCTCCTTGCTGTGTGTGCAGAGGACGCTTCCCACCAGAAGAGGAGCTGCAGTCTGGCCCAGAAGGAACCTCGACCTCCCCAGATTGGCGAGATGCCAGAGGAGCCCTATTCAGATGATCGCGGAACATCACCTCCAACCAGTGGCGGCCAGCTCCTCCGTTCACACTGCGCCGGCTCTGACACAGACGAGAAAAGCGAAGCCTACGATGACCATGGAGAGATGCAGCCTCTGTCCAGCGTCTCGGCCGAACACATGAACACGCAAACTGACCACGGGACAGTCCAGCTCCTCTCTTCAGACTGTTCCGACGCTGAAGACAGTGATGACTGGGCGGAGACCAAGGAAGGTCAGTCAGACCGTTCTGAATTTGATGCTGAAGACAGTGACGATTTATAGTATTTTAAGTATTCTGTGAAGAGACACGCAATGATTCATACAGGGGAAAACCCTTTAGATGTACAGCGTGTGGCAAAGGCTTTATTTAAATGAATCGTAAAAGACAGAGAGGGAAATCCATGTAGTTGTACAGCGTGTGGCAAATACTTTGGTGGTACCTTTTTATTAGTTTATTAGCTCACATGAGAACACATCCAGGGGAATGGCCCTTTACCATCTACAGGGTGCGTGGCAAAGGCTTTAGTTCAATGTCTAATCTAAATAAACACACAAGCATTTAGTTATAGAAAGGGCTTTAGTCGAACAGACGATTTAAAAAACACATTGAGTATTTGTGGCAAGTAAGAGGAAAACCCTGTACATGTACACCAGATGGCAAAGGCTATATTAAAAGAATCTCAAAAGGTATTAAAACATACACAGAGGGAACAACGTATTTGTCAGTTTGTGGCAAATGCTTCAGTCAGAGTGGTACTTTGATTAGTTTAATAGCCTGGTTCAGACCCATCAACCTAGTTCAGACCAAGTCTCTTGGTCTGGCCTTCCATTGTCAAGTTCTGTTTTCCTTCGGTACCACTGTATTTAACCAATGAGAGTCAGAGTTGGGGGTTAGTCTAACGACAAATCCAAACAGACGAAGCTGATTGGCCAGCAGTCCCACCACTTAACGAAGCAAAAGTTACAATTTCAAACAACAAACATGGCAGCTGCAACTGTGGTGAATTGCAGACGTATCAATCTGTCCATGAAACCAACCTATGCGTCGGATTGTATAAACATCACCATCCGACATATTCTACTGCTTTTGTTCACATCCTAGTAGCACTCGTTGGCTGTGTTTGTGTGGTTGGCCAACAGGCTAGTCCTTTAGTCCAATGCCATTCCACATCATTTTGCAACCATTGCTATGCAGGCCAAGCTTTCCTGTCTTGTACCCCCCTCTGCTAATGTGTCTTATTGGACAAGGACAGATTGGGGAGGGGCTTTGTGAAGGGCTAATTACAGCAGTGCAGTCAGCCAACAAGGAAATGCACATTTTGGAAAACAAGGGCAAATAATTATCTGTTGATTCATATTTCAGCCACAACTCTGCCTTGAGGTACAATATGTAAAACCTTCTCTTTATATATTTTTTTTCCTAGACGTTCGGCGCGTGCTTGTGTGTAAAGAGGCGGTCACACCCGAAGAGGAGACGATTTCCAGCCCGGTCCACGAGGAAAAGCCACATCCACAGCTTAAAGAGGTGCTACTTCAAAGACCAGATGAGGCCGGTGGGTCCACGGTGACACTACTAGCGGTGAAAAGCGAACACGACGACGACAACGATGAAAACGGAGAGGCCGAGCCTGTGGCCGGCACCTCGACTGAAACCGAACACATGAAAACGCAAGCTTACATCGAATACTGGGTACAATCAGCGCAACCGACCGGTGATGACCAGCCCCTCTCGTCGTGCGGTCCCGAACCTGACGACGAAGACAGCGATGAATCCGACGCTGACGACAGTGATGACGACTGGGGGAAGACTAGAGGGACCAGGAGTCTAGGGACTTTAAAAACAACGAAACCACAAAATACGGGCGGACGGCGCAAGCTGTCCCCGGAATCGAGGAAGGACCGCTATTCGTGTACGGAGTGCGGCAAAATGTTCAATTACAAGTGCTACCTGAAGAGACACGCGAAGACTCATACGGGTGAAAAGGACCAGAATTCGTCGAAACAAAATAACTCCGTGGAGAAGGGGCGTTTCTGTTGCACGGAGTGTGGCAGAATATTTAATTTCAAAGGAAATCTGAAAACGCACATGAGGACCCATACAGGCGAAAAGCCTTACTCTTGTACCGTTTGCGGCACAGGCTTTGCTCAAACGAGCAGTCTGAAGACACACATGAGGATTCACACGGGCGAGAGGCCGTTTGCTTGCCCCGTTTGTGGCAAAGGTTTTGTTGACAAAAGTAGCCTGAAAATACACACGAGGTCTCACACAGGCGAGAAGCCCTTTTCTTGTACGATATGCGGCAAAGGCTGTTCCGAGAAAAGCCAGCTCAAAACACACATGATGACCCATACAGGCGAAAAGCCCTTTTTGTGTACATTATGTGGCAAAGGCTGCGTTAGCAAAGGCCAACTAAAAACCCACTTGAGGACTCATACAGGCGAAAAGCCGTTCTCGTGTACTTTGTGTGGTGCAGGCTTTACTCAGACCGGCAGTCTAAATGTACACATGAGGACTCATACAGGCGAAAAGCCCTTCTCTTGTAACTTTTGCGGTACGCGCTTTACGCAGGCTAGCAGTCTAAAAACACACATTCAACGAGGACTCTGTATGAGGACTCAAACAGAGGAAAAGCCTTTAGTCAAAGGTCTACTCCAGGATGACAATGGTGCAAATGACATAGATTGACAATATCAACATGACTGAATAAAATACGCACTAAAACACATTATTGTCTGATGTGTTGCATTTCGATGTGTACGCTGTGATTTTATAGAGGCATCTAAAAAAAAGTACGTTTCTGAGCACGACAACTATGGCAAGACTGTCCACCATTTATTGTCTGAAATAAAATAATTTACTGTGCAAATCAAAGAGCAAGAGATTGGGAAAAAAATCTGTGACATGTATACATAGTCCTGAACCTATTAAATGACACAGGTCTCAGTGGTTCATTCATGAACTAGATCAGCACAATACTTACAAAGCTCTCTTAATTACATTACCATTACGTGATCGCCTAAATCAGCCAATTAGGGATTACTTCAAGGGACGGTCAGCTGCCAACGGTCAACGACGGCACAGCGATTGCTTAACTTGTGCCCACTCCGCGCACGCAAGTAATAATGTTTGTTCGTGATCGGTTCCAGCTTGCTCCAATCAATGTGCTAATTTATGTTACTTCCGGTGATTTTAGCTCCCATGAAAGTGTCATGGTGCAGCTCAGTCACATGACCATGACATTTCCTTGTAAAGAACTTCCCATCCCGCTCCTGGCTAACAGTCAGCAAATCACAATGCATTTTCAATGAGCTGAGAAGAATTTAATTTTGCATTATTCCCTCCAACTCATAGGTTACTGGTTTTACCATATATGGCCTGCAACTACCATATATTAACCATTATAATTATCTTTACCCATTATTATTATTAATAATAATAATAACATAAAGCCAATATGGCAACTATGTTGACAATACTGTCTCGATAATCATTTTATAGATAATCAAGTGTCCTTTCCAAATCACGTCCTAGAACTTTTCTTTATAGTATGCAATCATGTTCGCTGCAAATAATATGTATATTGCTTTTAATTATTTTTTTTTTCTATGCAAGTAGAGGCCTCATATAAGCTGTTCGGGCTTCTTGCCTCATCCTAGCACTTTCCTTTTTTATTTTCTACATAGTTTCCCTTTTGAATTGTTTTTAGTGCCGTGCCAAGTAATTTTATTTATAAAGCACATTTTGGAAAAAAAAAGGTAACAAAGTGCTGAAAAATATGAAAATAAATAAGTCTGTCCACATTTGTCAGGATTTAAGTCATTCATTCTCATACAATGACTATGTGATGTCAACACACAGTGCTGACATGTGCTGTTTAGGTTGTGTTTTGTTTGTTTGGTTTAATAGAGGTCGAGAGGACGTTCCTGCTTGCCACCAGAAGAGGAGCTGCAGTCTGGCCCAGCAGGAACCTCGACCTCCCCAGATTGGCGAGATGCCAGAGGAGCCCTATTCAGACGATCGCGGAACATCACCTCCAACCAGTGGCGGCCAGCTCCTCCGTTCACACTGGGCCGGCTCTGACACAGACGAGAAAAGCGAAGCCTACGATGACCATGGAGAGATGCAGCCTCTGTCCAGCGCCTCGGCCGAACACATGAACACGCAAACTGACCACGGGACAGTCCAGCTCCTCTCTTCAGACTGTTCCGACGCTGAAGACAGTGATGACTGGGCGGAGACCAAGGAAGGTCAGTCAGACCGTTGTGAATTTGAGGCCGAAGACAGTGACGATTTATAGTATTTTCAGTATTCTCTGAAGAGACACGCAATGATTCATACAGAGGAAAACCCTTTAGATGTACAGCGTGTGGCAAAGGCTTTGTTTAAATGAATGTTAGACAGAGAGGGAAAACCATGTAGTTGCACAGCGTGTGGCAAATGCTTTGGTGGTACCTTTTATTAGTTTAATAGCTCACATGAGAGGTTCACTTTAATTACTGTTTTGTTTGTGTAAGCAATTAAGCTGTCAAAAACTGTGGAGTTGCCTTAAAATGCTAGCCTGGCCTAACCTGAAATGATTTTGCCCTGGGGGGGGGGGGGGGGGGGTCTGTTTCTTATAGAGGTCTGTTTCTTATGTCGGCTAGCGTTTTCTTACAGGACAGAATTGAGTGAGAAAAATCTGTGTATCATTTCAGTCAGTAAAAGTGCATGCTTGCACGCCCATATGGGAAAAAACACTTCATATGCGAACTCTTGAAAGTGACAACTTTCATAGAAGCCACTTTACAAAAAATACCATGCATCTTAAATTTGTTGTGTATAATTATAAATTACCAAATTATATGTTTCTCTTCCCAAAAAAATACTATGGCTCTTATATTAACTTCATCATCTTATGAGGATTGCATGAAAGGTGCCACTTGCAGTAGTTCACATGTAACGTTTTTTTTTTTTTTTTTTTTTGTATTTTTTTTCCCCCATATGGGCACAGCCTTATCATTTTGCTTCAACTAAGGTCTATAATATACTAATTTTACTATTTTAACCTTAACGAAAAGCAATAGCAGGCATATGCTGAAATTGTGTTCAATAAGCTGTTAGTCTTTCAAAGACAAGATTTGAGCTGTGCTGTGCAAGCAAATGCCATTCCTACAAAGGAGTTAAATCCATTGCAAATCAAGAACTGATTAGGTAGGAAGTTAGGAACCATTTAACTTTCTCCACAATCATGTGGGAAATACTGTGACAGCCCTGACAGCTTTGAATGAGATGTTCCACATCGCTGACAGTTTAACGTTGCCATGCAGCCCATTCTCGAGTAGCCTAATTGTTAACTGAAACTATGCCTAAGTTCAAAACCATGTTGACCTAGGAAAAAAAAACATCCGCAAAAGACAGACTTCACTTTGAGAGTTGCTATTTTTGACAAAGAGGTCAAGGAGTTTGTTGAAAGAAGCTGTCGATATGGCTTTAACTGCAGATCCATTTGACTAAGAATACACAAACACACACATACACACCTCTAGAGTAAACAATAGAAACCTGCAAAACAACAGCCAATTCTTTAAAAAAGTGAATTATGTAAGCTTCAGCAGTGCCAAACCAGCACAGCCGCATCATGGAACCATAGCTGAGTGACTGTAGTGAGTGACTTATTTGACACCGTTATGATTAACTTGTGGAAACGAGACTTTGATCTGTGTGTGTGTGTGTGTGTGTGTGTGTGTGCGTGTGCGTGTGTGTGAGTGTGTGTGTGAGTGCTGAGTCAAACCTTCAGTCACAAATGAGTTTGGGCATATCCTAGCAACACTGGAGCTTCCCTGTTCATAGTGCATATGCACACGCTGTGCGTGCGTGCATGTGTGTGTGTGCGCGCGCGCATGTGTGTGTGTGTGCGTGTGCGTGTAGAGAGACATCCTCCTGGGGGATAGAGGGTTGGAGAGAGAGAGAGAGAGAGAGAGAGAGAAGAGGGAGAGAGAGACATTGAGTCATCTGTGCTCCATGTGGAGGTAAGCTAGCTCTTATTATAGTTACTATTTAAGCAATGATCTGATGTTTTTGTCTACTTGTCTACAATGCACAGCACAATCAGACACATGAGCAATAAAAATAAAAGCGTATGTTGACTCAGTAGTAACAATCAAACAGTCAACTTTCTTTATGCAAGCGGAGAAGGCATATTGTACAAAGTAACTTCATAGTGCAGGGGGTTTTCCCAGACCATGGACGCTTTAGCTCAGAGAAAGCGATGGATTAGGGATGCCCACTATAATATAGTAACACAGCAAAGCAAACAATATTGCTGTTCTTGTTGATAAAAGGTAGGAGGGGAAATAATGACCCCATCACTGAAGCATAACATATTGTCAGTGGCTAAGAAGCAGTTTGGTGACAGCTGGTATTTGGTTGACCTCCACAATGAGTGTGAATGTTACACGCAGAGCAAGATGTTTCTTCAACACTGTATATTTGAAATTAAGTGAAATCACAGAATATACCTTTAAGCATCACATCTACAAGAACACAGCACATCATAGGTCATACCTTGACTGTGAAGCTCACTTTTGTGAGCTAGTATGTTTGGCTAACTTTCAATAGCTATAGTACGAATGAAAGTGGGTCAACTTGATCGGGATGCTTTGTTAAAGGGATATTTCACTCTCAAACACTGTACTGTAATATTATTATCTTTTCCAGCAAAAGTAAAGTATAGATATTACTGCCAAAATGTGTAATAGGTGATATGTTACTCTGCCAAAACATGCCTCATTACATATTACTTTTGAGCTTTTGTTGTTGCATGTGGAAATAGAACAGATTTGTAAGCTATCAACAGATAACAAGAGAGATGCGCAGTAGTTTGTAGATCCTAATCCCCCGCAGCATTCTGTACTCATGGCCTACATTACAAGTTGTCACAGTTGTTGCAAGTCGTCACTAAACAGATCTCAGCAATGTAATATTACTTTTCTAAGGGGTCAAAAGTAAAGATATTACTCTCCTAAGTAATATTGCCCAACACTGCTTATATGTAAGATCCGTAGCCATAGCACCCATTTTAATGTGTCGGTGTCCCTTTTTGTGCCCATACTGTAAATGGGTCTGAACAGAACAGCAAAATGACTGAAAAGTGGTGTCATGGTTAAGTAATCAAATGAGACAGTCATTATTAGTTTCTATGCCAGATCATGACCAGAGCCTTTTGTGTTTTTTTCTGGACAACGGTGTATCCCACGGAATTAAGGACAGGCACTTCACTCCCTGTGGTGGGGTGGAGCACATGTATGTGTCGAATTAGAATGAGAAGTCGGTGGGACAAGTTGCATGGATTGCAGATGGACAAACATAAATCTACATGTGAGACGTGGTGCATTTATAGCAGCCCAAAGAGCCCTTGGGGGTGTATTTTGTACAAAAACTCATCAGTTGGAATGGATTCAGAATCAATAAAAAGCCTGATCAGACACATCTTTTGACAGGCCTGTATTGTAGCATTGTGTAGGTGTCCGTTGGTTTGCATCATTCATGTCATGGTGTAAAAGTGGTGGTATTTATGGCTTGCTTGTGTGTGTGCTGACAGAGCTGTGTTATATGCACACTGATTGTGGTGGGGCCAGTCTGTGCCAATTAGTCTGGTCTGGGCCAAAATTTGGGCAAAAATGACGGGGCTGTAAGGCTGTCACTCTTGCCTGCAATGTGTTTCCACGTGCCCTGAGGTTGTTTTCTTACTGTTAAGGCGTCTTACTTGTTCAGCTAGTTTTAGTGAGCTAACTAGTTTTCAGTTAGCTATCGTTTTTGTTTTCTAGTATTTTGTTCATGTCAGTTCTGTTATTGTTATTTTGGCACTCTGTGCTTTGCATGTCACATGAATGAGGAGTGAGTGCTTTTATAGTGGAGGCGATTTGACTCTTTATAAGTGAGAAACGGCAGAGTCAATATTTGTCTTTGTTCTGAATATTCTGTTATTAGCCATCGTGCAGGCTTTATGGGGGGAGACTGCCCTAGACAAACACGGCTCTGCGTGTGCCCGTGCATGAGGTGTGTGTGTGTGTGTGTGTGTGTGTGTGTGTGTGTGTGTGTGTGTGTGTGTGTGTGTGTGTGTGTGTGTGTGTGTGTGTGTTAGAGGTGGGAAACCCGACCGAAACCCGACCCGGTAGGGTAGGGCTCATTTGCTTAATTGGTGGTCGGGTTTTCGGACGGGTTCGGGCTTGGGCTGAATAATATATATATTATTTTACAACTTTAATTTTATTTAACAACTTTAATATTATCAATGTATTAAAAACATAGCCGTTTTTATTTATAAATGATATAATAATAATTATTATAATAATTAACAAAACGAAAAACGAAGGGAAGAAAAGTGTGCTATCATTTTAATAATTAAAGGTTTTTTTTTAGGTGAAAAAAGGGTGTCGGGTTTTCGGGCCGGGCTGCGCATATATTTTAATAATAATGGTCGGGCTAGGGCCGGGCTGGCCCTAGCCCGACCTACCCTAGGGTAGGGTCGGGCTGAAAAAAGTCGGCCCGACCCCAGCTCTAGTGTGTGTGTGTGTGTGTGTGTGTGTGTGTGTGTGTGTGTGTGTGTGTGTGTGTGTGTGTGTGTGTGTGTGTGTGTGTGTGTGTGTGTGTGTGTGCGCACACACTGTAAAGAGAAAAATATATATTTGAGTGAAAAAGTACTAAAGTATATACATGCATGTGGTGTTTTAAGTTTTATTGAAATATAGCATCTGTAATTTTTGGGGAAATGCTGAAAATGCAGTGCAAATCTTTAAATATTATAATTATGTTCTTTCAGAGCGAACATTTTTAGAATCTATATTGTCAGGTCAAAATGGGTTAAAGTGCCAAAAGTAAAACAAAAAGTACTCATTATGCAAAATGTCTCATTTCAGAACTTGTAGATCGGCCATTTTCAAAACGGCAGAAGTGTTTTTAGTGTCAAGTTGTTACTGTTTTTTTTTGTAATAATAATCAAATTCTGTAAGGATTTGGACATACTCAAGTAAGGTGCAAATAGCTCAAAACTGTACTTTGGAGTTATTTGTGCTTTTTTGTACCATTTCAAAAACAGAAAGGAAAGACCCTAGGCTGTAGTATGCATGTACCAAACTGCTGCTAAAATGCCTTTTGTTATAGTTTTATCTAGCACTATTGCATTCATCTGTCACACTACTGTTACTTTATTGTTTGTCTTTATTGTTTTTATTCCTCTGGATGAGAGGGAAACGATATTTCATCCTTCTATATGTCTCGACATACATTTTGGTGTAACAAATGAAAAACCTTAAACCTTAAAGGGATAGATTTTTTTAAGTTAAGCTGTATGAAATACTTGCCATTAATATATGAACTGTATTAATTGATGTCCAGAGTCCCGTGTTCTGCTCTTTTGGTGAAATATGAAGTCTGGTTTTAGTAAAATATGAATTTTCTAAAATATTAGCAGGTCCTCGTTCATTTTTGACCACTCTATCACAGGGAACTATGTTTTTTTTGTGTGTGTATCACTACGCCCAAAAAGTAGTTCCTTGTGATAAAAAATGAATGAAGGACTTGGTAATATTTTAGAAATAATTCAACAAATTACGTTTTTTTTTTTTTTTTTTTTTTTTTTTAATTAATTTACTTTTACTGCGTGGCCCCAGTGACCCCCACAGAATGACTGGAAATACTTCATATTCACCAAAACCAGAGCAGAACTCCCACCACAGGACTCTGGCAATCAATTAATACAGTTGACACCACTATATTAATGGCAAGTATTTCATACATAAGAAAGAAAGAAAGAAAGCAGTGTTCATTAATTAACATGGACAAAAATGAACATAACAATACTGTCTCCGGCGGCGACCAGACCGTATGTGTGTTTAACTTTCGAACCATGTGTCTGTGTGTCTATGTGGTGTCACAGCCTGTTGCCATGGACACCGACGCAGGAGAAACACAGCAGGGGGGAGAGGAGGGGCCAGGTACGTGCAACACACACACACACACACCCTCACGTGCATGATCATAACACTGACATAACACACTCCTGCGCATGCACACTAAAACGCACGCGACACATCGCGACCGCCACATGCACGCAAGGGTACCTCATGCTCACATGCATGCATGTTCGCACATATACACGTGCACACTTGCACATGCACACCACTAGTGCACACACGGTGGAACGGTACAGTGTGTTCTCATAGCAGATGATGAATCTGGGTGCATCATGGCACAGTCACATAGTAACATAGACATGTTGGACAAAGTGCAATAAGTAACTTTTTCATAACCCGCCCCGCTCTGTCCCGCCAAGGGTGCCAGCCCGTCCACAGCAACCCGTCCCGCAACATTTGGCCCGCCCCAGCCTGCAAAAGCAAAAAGTAGCCTATAACGACGTGCAAGAATATCTCAGTTTAGACACAAGGAAATAACCCAACCTGCAGTCCCCCCTGCAGCCCAAATTAGCTGGTTATCAAGGTAAAATGAAAATTAGAATGATTATTGTATAGAGCATACCTGGACATCATGCCGCCCGGGGGCCAAATGCGGCCCTTTGGCTGACCCTGACCGGCCCGTGAAAGGGTGGTCCGGGGACCACTAGTGGTTCTTGAGAGAGTTCCAGTTAAATATGGAAAGTTGACTAACCAGATGTAACTCTTTGAGAGCGTAAAAAATGAATGAATGAATAGAGAGAGAGAGAGAGAGAGAGAGAGAGAGAGAGAGAGAGAGAGAGAGAGAGAGAGAGAGGTGACATCGATGTCGTAGCTTAATAAGTTACTTTACTTGAATCTTGACACAACATTCTGTTCACTTCACCCACTTGGGTGTGTGTGGCCTGCTGCAGCCAAGTAGCTCTCCACTCCAGATGAATGAACTAATGAAACAGCCTACTCTACAAGCTCTCAATGCCGAAGCAATGCACTGTGAGCTTGTAGATCTGCTATAATTCTGTCTGTGTGCACCATGCACAGCTGTGCACGCCTGTCAATTAAGAAAGATTGTGCGCAGTTGCGCTCATTCTGCTGGTGGCCAGCCACTGCTTTTTGACTTCTTTTGACTCAAAAGGCAGTCCGCTAAACCCCATTTCATAAGCAACGCACATTGATGAACAAGATTATGGTTTCAGCAAGAGTGCCAGAAGATTTCTTTTGCTCGTCCTTTTTGGGAGGACGTCGGACACCCAGCCCGCAGCCCTCAAATTGCACCCGCGGGACACCCCGCTGGACCTGCCACCATCAGAGTAATCTGAAGTAATCTGGAGTAATTTGAGTGATCTGACAGATTACTCAAATCACTCCCTCTAATCACAAGTACATCCTATTGACATTCTATGCTAGATCCGTTTATTTTCCACCCAATTATGTCAGTCACTGTCACAGCAGAGGTCAGATTTGAGGCCCCAGCGTGTAGCAGATCGGCCTTTATCACGCCGAAGGGGTTTATTTTTCAACAATGGCCTGTCCTGTTCCCTTTGGCCGTCAAGCATATCACGCAAAGCCATACGTAATACCTCAAATACATTGACACAAAACAATTCCGTTCATTTTACAATGATGTAATTGCTCACAGTACATACATAATGCATAATGTAAAGAAATATAGTCAGCTGGATTATGATGTGCATGTGCCCCCCCCCCCCATTTGTTGAAATGGAACGGTTTTGGACATACAAGCACATTGTCCATGTGACACTTTGACATAGCTATAGATGACACAATAGACCATTCAGTAAGCCCTGACCTCTCCCCAGTGTCCAGCCAAGGCTAGGACACTTTCCATCCAGGCTCATTCATTCTAAAATATCATGAACATTACAGATTAAATACTGGTTCATTTTTGGAACCAGAACTTCAAAATCTCTTCCAAATCCATCAACAAGGCATGCCCTATCCAGTCGAAAAATGTGTGTGTGTGACATTTATTTTTTAAAACAATGTTTTATCATCTATAGGAAAGCTATTGGTGGAGAGGTTTGTCTATCACACGTTACGCTTAGCTGTGATTGGACCATAGCAGTTTGGGGAGGGGCTTAATTACTGAAAGGTCTATTCCTCAGATTGAAGTCATTAGTAAACATTGTCACCTGGTGTTGTTGGGACTCGGCGCAGGGAAGAGGAAGTGGCGTTTCAAGCAGCTGCGGAGCCGCCTGTTTGGACGCCTGCGGAGGAAGGAGGCGGAGCCCGGCAGCGGCAAACAGAGCCAGTCCACCAGTGACATCAGCAGTGACGACAAGGGGGCGGTTCCCGCGTACGACTCCGAGGAGGAGCGTCTGTGAGTGTGAGACGGTGACCTGCGGTAACCACGGTGCCCTTTGACCTGACTGTCTGACGGCAAGAGGGGAGGTTGTGCGATGGATGGATGATTTCATCATCAGTTTGCAGATTGTACAGAGCTTGTTAATGTCACGTACAGGGCCGGGTCTAGAGGGGGGGTGGGCGGGGGGGGGGGGGGGGGGGGGGGCATCCTGCCCACCCAATAAAAAGGTAATATCAGTGGTTTTCAACCCGTAGTCTGGGGACACAACCAGTGGTTGAAAACTACTCCTTCACACAAAAACTTTGGACTTGCCCACCCTGCCTAAATCACGTTTTGAGTAGGGATGAGAACCCAAATACAGGCGACAGGAGGCCAACAGGTAAACTTAGAGATATGTATTTACTGAGCTCAGGTACTTCCATAGAGAGAAATCGCAGGACATGCAGGAACTCACACAACCTCAGACTACGAACCAACAAGAGCGCAAAGAAAACACAGGAATTAAATAGACACAGGAGAACAGGGCACAGGTGGAACCAAAAAACAATCAACCCTGGGATAGGCTGGGGAACTAACAGGACACAGGTGGAAACACCAGGCTAATCACAGCACAGGTAGACATGGCAAGGCAGGAAAACAGTAACACGCCAGACAGGACACAATGCTACAAAATAAAAGCACCAAACCAAACAATAAGGAACACGTGCAGAGATTGTACTGAAATAACATGAAGACCTGTAGGTCAAGTCCAAAAAAATGCACTCGGGCTTTCATTGCGGTCCCAGTGTATCCAATCATGTATGTATTAAGCTTGGAGGGCTTTCATATGACTGTAACCAAATTGCAGCCAAGCTCATTTTATTTTACTACAAAATGTAGTATCTGTACAGGGAGATGCACACAGACAAAGGCCCATTTATGTGTCTACAACTGCCCTATAGTGCCCTTTCCTGAGAATGCAGCACTTCACATGGTGAAATGGTGAAAGAAATGCTTGCAGATCTGTTATTTTCACCGTTGTGGTCCAAAAGTGCCCCCATTACGGCATTTCAACCCCTGCCCCATAACACTTTCCGGGTTCCATAGGCTACTAAATGCAACTTGCCTTTGATATATAGTTCTTTCTGGCAATTGAATATTCATACGATGCGGTTTCAGTCATAGGCCGCAAGCTTCAGTGTAGCTCTTCCAGGTTCTCAATACCAGCCTGGTTTCAGTCACTATTGCATGCATGTTGTCCCTTGGTGACCTCTTGTGGCAAAATGTACTACTATCTCCCAGAAGACTAAGACCGGTTGAGGTGTTACACTCATTCAGGGGTGGACTGGGAGCTCAAAACGTACCGGGCAATTTTGTCTCAGAGCGGCCCTCTGAAGACCCTTATAATTAGCGTTGCAATCTTTGTGGGGCTCCATGAGAATTTAAGACATAAGGGGCTCTGGGGCTCGGGCTAACTAAAATTAGTTAGTTAGTTTTAGTTAACTATAAAAACCCTGCAATAGGCAGTCTCATTTGAAGAGGACAGAGGGCCGCCAGCACTGATTCGTGGGCCGGTTTTGTGCAGATTTTTTTTTTATTCATTATTATTATTTTTTTAATTAAAACACGACATTAACGGCCCCCGGGGGGGTCGGCCCACCGGGAAAATGCCCTGTATGCCAGACTGTCAGTCCACCCCTGCACTCATTCAAAGAAGCCCACACTAAGGCCTACATTATTGTCACCACTAAACCCCTTATCTTCTTTGCCTTTTTAAACTATTTTAAAAAAAGCATTTTTCAATAGTTCAAGTGGCCAGTCTACAGGCTCACAACATGTCAATAGATTGGCACATTGAACTATTCAAAAAAAAAAGTTTTTCAAAATAGTAAAAAAGGAATAAGGGGTTTGGGATAAGGGGTTTAGCATGTAACGAAAATGGAGCCCTAAGTATCTATACTTCTCTTCTGATCTCTTCTGTATCTCTTCTGACCCCTCACATGTCTTGAATGAAGAATGCCAGCTGTTACCATCCATGAGGCAGTTCGGCGTTCCTAAGTTTAAGAGAAACAGACTAAATAACTCTTTTGTACATCTGTTCTAGTGTTGTCATGTCTGTGAATGGTGATGCCATAGATGCAAAAAAAAAAAAAAAATTGCAGCGCAAGCAAAATAATAATATCGTATGTTGCTCCAACAGGGGTTCAGCCACGTTGGGTTCCAGGGCGCTGTCACATGACAGCATCTTCCAAACGGACCAATCACTGAGCTCCAAGCAGCCAACCAGTGTGCTGTCTCAGGAGAGCCTGCATGGAGGGAGAATACATGCACTGCAGGTCAGTGTGTGTGTGTGTGTGTGTGTGTGTGTGTGTGTGTGTGTGTGTGTGTGTGTGTGTGTAACGCCCGGGATTCGAACCCGGGTCTCCCGCGTGAAGGTCCAACATCTTAACCACTAGACCAGGGGTTTTCAACAGGTGGTCTGGGGACCACCAGTGGTCCCTGAGAGGGTTCCAGGTGGTCCCCAGCTAAGTTGGTTAACCAGATGTAACTCTTGAGAACGTAAAAATGAAACCAAATGGACCCTGGCGGGTCCATTTGGTTTCATTTTTACACTCTCAAGAGTTAAAATATTCATCATCTACACAACTAGAAGATGGACAAAAGCAAAAGAAATCTTTAGTTTTGGGGTCTGTGTGGCTAAAATGTCCTCAAATTGTGGTCCGTGGCTCAAATGCTGAATAAATGGTGGGCCCTGATATCAAAAAGGTTGAAAACCCCTGCACTAGACCAAAGGGACATCCCTTTGTTCCGGGGGCAAAATATTAGACTTTGGCTGTAGCCACCTGCTACACATGCACCCATGATTCCAGTCTAAAACAACCTGCCAACCTGTGTAAATGCTTGCACACAACTGTCCACCCCTAACTCTGCTTCTTTTTGATTGGCCGCAGCTGAAGCTGCAGCAGCAGAACCTGCGATTGGGCTTGCCCCCTCTGATGATCCCCCCCGCGCAGAGAATGGAAGAGTCCGGCGCCACGTCTGAGGACGATGGTTTGCCCCAAAGCCCCCGGCACCTGTCTGAACAGGACATGGAACAGGAAATACCTTATAAGGTAAGGGCCCCGAGGCCCCCGGTGGGGTTAATACGAATTACAAATATGAACACACCGTTATAATTCTTCTTAGTTATATTTCCTTCTCTGTAGTACTCAGACTGTCCAAGAAACCAAAGTCCTCTGAGCCTCAGTGAAGAAGAGGACCAGGTGCGTGTGTGCGTGTGTGTACTGTGTGTGTGTGTGTGTGTGTGTGTGTGTGTGTGTGTGTGTGTGTGTGTGTGTGTGTGTGTGTGTGTGTGTGTGTGTGTGTGTGTGTGTGTGTGTGTGTGTGTGTGTGAAGGCACGAGTCTTGAACGTTTTGTTTTCATCCTCTGTCCACAGTGGTCGTCGGATCCCTGCTCTCGTCCACTCTCCCCTTCCTCCCACATCTTCACCCCTCACCACACAGAAACAGGTAACAACGTACTGCTAACAATGTGTACTTGCGCGCGTGGGAAACATGTGTCCACGTAACATGGGTCTCCACCATGCAGGGTACGGACCGGGGCGACCACCAGACATGCTTTAAAACAGGGGTGGGCAATTATTTTTCCCAAGGGGCCAAACGAGATGCATAAAACATTGTGGAGGGCCAAGACTAAAGGCTGAACTAAAGTCTGTGTAACATTAATTTAATTTCAAGATGAAAATAAGAGTAAGACCAACCATTTTGCCACCAGGGCCCTCTATATATTCAGTATTTGAGCCACAGAGGACCAACATTTGATGAATTTTTAGCCCCACAGACCCAAAACTAAAGATTTCTTTTGCTTTTGTTCACAATACCAGGCTGGATTTCACAAACAAAACAGGCAAACATAGATAAAAAAAAATAGTTTACATTCTCTGGCTTATTCAGATGATGAATATTTTAACTCTTGAGAGTGTAAAAATGAAACCAAATGCACCCTTGCGGGTCCATTTGGTTTCATTTTTACGCTCTCAAAGACTTACACCATTTTCGGTAACAGGACTTTTATTAGTCAAGTAAAGCATCAAAAATAACATCAGTTAGCTACTGACTCAGAAGAGTTTTCTGTTTTCAATGATGAAATGCTGTTGGTTTAGTGGTGCCAAAATTGTAGTTAGTAGCAGTAGTAGTGTTTCAAATCATTTTAAATATAAGCACTTTAACTTGAAATATCTTGGGTTGTTTTGCATGGCATTGTGTTGGGGGCAGCATGGGTATTTAGGGGGGCATTGCCCCCCCATGCCCATGCCTAGATCCGCCCCTGGAGACCACTGTTGTGTATCGAACTGTACCGGTATACGTCTGACCACTGACCAATGCATGTGGCCCCGATGTCCCCACAGGAGTGGATCTAAACCAGCCGGCACAGTTCCTCCCCAGCCTGGACTGCTCCGCTGCAAAACACAGACTGTCTGTCAAACCCAAGAACCAGAGAGCCAGTACCAAGTACCACAGAGCCAGTACCAAGAACCATGGCGCCGGGACAGAGAAGCAGAGAATGGCACTTGTAGGGGAGAACGGGGTAAGTGTAGATGAGCCTGCAGGGGCTACCGTAATTTCTGGACTATAAGCCGCGCCTGAATATAAGCCGCACCAGCTAAACTTGGGGCAAAATACAGATGTTTTCCTTGTATAAGCCGCACCTGACTATAAGCCGCACCAGACAATAAGGTTCATGTTAGAGCAGTGGTTTTTCAACCTTTTTGATACCAGGGCCCACTATTTATTCAGCATTTGACAACATTTTCACCCCACAGAACCCAAAACTAGAGATTTCTTTTGTTTTTTCCACAATTCTAGAATGGATTTTCGCAAACAAAACAGGCAAAACATGGAGATCAAAATGACCATGACTTATTAATTAAGCGGTGTTAATACAGATGGTGAATATCATAACTCTTGAGAGTGTAAACATGAAACCAAATGGACTCGCAAGGGTCCATTTGGTTGTATATACAGCCAGTATATACAGCCAGTAGTAGTACACGTATATGCATGCCTGCTCAGAGAGCAATTATGCTTAATTTGCCCAGCAGTTGAGGGAAGCATTAACAATACGCTCAACAAGTGCACTCTTCTGCTCTGCGTTTTCTTCCAGGCGTCCGGCCGGCCTCCGTCTGGCTTCCTGAGTGATGGGGAGATGAACGCGTCCGAGAGAGAGACGGAGGAGATGGTGGGGAGGCCTCTCCCTGCCGGCGAAAGAGAGCCGGTGCCACCCTCCGCTCTCCCTCCAGCAAACACCTCCGCCGACTCCCCCCTTTCTTCAAATGCCACGCCCCTCCTCCTTGTACCGGACATTTGCCCTTCCACCAGCGCTGCCGCACGCACCTCAGCCGACCTTGCAACTGACAAGTTTACCATTGAGTCTGCAGCTGGATCTGTGGGATCTACTATTGACTCTGCTGCGATGTCTACTGTTGGAGCTACTGCTGACTCTGCTGCGATGTCCACTGTTGGAGCTACTGTTGAAGCTACTTCTGACTCTGCTGCGATGTCTACCGTTAGAGCTACTGTTGGAGCCACTGCTGACTCTGCTGTGACGACTACTGTTGGAGCTACTTTTGGAACGGCTGTCGGTGCCGCCGTTGCTACTCTCAGTTCTACAGTTAGACCTACTGTTATTGATTCTGCGGTTGAATCTACAATTGGTGCTGCGGTCAGTTCCGTTCTTGACTCTGCTTCTCCTGTCCTGGACTCGAATCGGCCCGATGTCAGCGAAGGTGCAATCGCGCCGCAACCTTCCAAACCACTGGAGAACGAAACTGCCGTTCACGACACAGTGCACATTTCCACGCTGAGTCTCGTGCAAAGCACCGCGAATACCTCCACGTCTAGCATTGTGAAGAGAAGTGCACCCGAGACTGCGCAGAACGCCACAAAGCGCTCTAAATCTAGTACGACACAGAGCGGCGTGAAGCTTCCCGGTGATGCGGTTCCCTCGCCTATGAAAGCTGGCCCTCGGACTCCTGTACATTTGACTGTCACTACAAAGGGTCCTCCTGCTCCCGAAGGTCTCGTAGAACTCCCTGCGTATTCTGATAGAAGGCTGGAACTTTCAAAACGCCATCGTGCCAAGGAAGGTGCTTCCAAACCGGCACCCGTGTCTTCTGGAGAACATCCGGAAAGTCTTGCCAGTGAAGGTGCTCCCAAACAGACGCCCGTGTCCTCTGGAAAGCGTCCGGAAGTTGCAAAGTGTCCTCCTACCGCGGAGGGTCCCTATAAACCACACGCACCCTCTGACAGAGGACTAGAACATTCAGCATGTCCTGCTGAAGTTGCATTCAAACCGCCCACGTTGCCTGACAGAGGTCTAGAGCGTTCGAAGGGTCTCAGGCGACCTACAGTGGTGACAGAAAGGAAAGAAGGAGGAAATATAGGAGAAGATGGAAGAGGCGACAGGGAAGGAGGGACGGACAGGGGAGGAGAGAGAGAAGAGGAGACGCAGAGGACGAACGCCTTCGGCGTGAAGCTCCGGCCCACCGCCCAGTCGCTAAAATACCGTGCCGAAACCTCTCAATCAGATCAAAGTCTGAAGCGGCACAGCGCCGAGGCCATCTTGGCTTCCACGGAGGAGGCTCGGCCAGTCAGCAGAGGCGGCGCCCTCAGGGCAAAGGTCGTGGCAGGCCGAGCCGGGCTGTCACAGGTCGATTGGGTTTCAAAGAAGGGCCACTCGGAAAAGGTCAAACAGAGGACGACGGCACCGCAAGGTCTGTAGTCTTCAAATGCCCCTATTTGGCGTTACATGAATGCAAATTAAACAAAACCACACGTGTGTGAATGGGAATGTTCTCAAATGAGGCTGAGATCCAGCCTCATTTGCTTCGCGACTCAGTCGGCGAAGTGACATTTCAAATACGAGGAACGGAGCAACCTCGTGCTGGATAACAGGCCATCACAGCATGTCACTTTGTGCTGAGAGTGCTGTGAGCTTGTAGGCCTACATCTGCCATTTTTGGAGAAACACTATTCTAAATCACTGTTAGTAATTATTTGTCAGACCATGGGCTAATCCGAGGGTCAGCAACCTGCGGCTGAGGAGCCTCTAGAACAAAACCCTAGTGTCTCCATGGCTGTAGCATTATTACATACACACTGGGGTGATCCGCCAACATAATACAGTATGAACATTTCAGTCACTGACAGCGCCCAACACGCCATGTGCTGTCTGACAGTTACGTCGCCAGTTAACATAGTTCTTGTTGGCCATGCCACAAAAGTTTAATCTGAACCACACATTTTCATCATTAATACCTTAGAGATGTTGTGTGGACATATAAAAAAAAGTTCCCCCAATTCTGTGTTTACTAAAAATTGAGGTCTGAAAAAACATCATTAACGTGGTGAAACACAACCTGATGACATCATCAAGTTGTGTTTTACCATGTTAATGAATTTTCTTTTAGGACATTTTTCCTGAGAGTGTACAAATGGAACCAAATGGACCCTGGCGGGTCCATTTGGTTCCATTCCCATTCCCATTCCAAATTTGTACACTCTCAGAAAAAACAAAAATGAAAATGTGTAGAATTCCCCTTTAAGGGCTTATTAGGCTTACATTTTTTGTGGCTCCAGATAGATTTTGAATTTAATTTTTGATCGAAAATGGCTCTTTAAACATCTTGGGTTGCCGACCCCTGGGCTAATCCCTCTGTACTTCAGGAGCTCATCCGGCAGGTGAGGAGGCGTCAGTCAGTGACAGAGCCTGTAGGATGCAGAAGGACCAGCGGAAACACAGCAGCAGCAGCCCAGATAAACCACCTCCAGATAATCAGCCTCCTCCTGGGACACAGACTACAGCTGACAAAGTACTCAAACCCAATACCTGGTTCACATAATACACATACATCCTAAACCAATGTCACTACACTAGAAGAGAAAGTTGGTCTTATCAGTAGTACTGGAGAAGAAAAAAAAAGAAAGAAAAAAAGTAATTCTGAAATTAAACCTAACCCAAGTATATTTTCTCATACCTTAAAGCCATACTGAGTAATATTTTCATTGAAACAAGGGACACGGCCTTCTGATTGGTCTGAAAGATTCTACATTTGAAGTTGAAACTTCAAAAATAAAATGCCCAAATGAACCATATCACTGCTTCAATAAGTTCAATACTAGTGAAAGATTTCTAAAATGTCAATGCTACTATATATAGAATAGTCAATAGTCGTGCAGCATGTAGTGAGCTTGCAGATCTGCTATTTTCTGCAGATTTGCTTTTTTTTAGCTTTAGCAGGGCTTGAGTCATTCATAATTCATAGTGGATGGTACTTCTTCCTTTTTCTAGAGAAAGAACTCTCCCTCCACGCTGCAGTCTTCATCAACACCGCCATCATCGTCATCATCACACTCCTCTGTGTTGACGCTGGTGACTCCGCCCACTACTGGTCAGCCATCTTGGATGGAAATGGCGAAGAGGAAGTCCAGAGCATGGAGTGACAAGCCTGTGGGCTGAGAGTGTACAGAGTGTGCATGTGCTGTATGGATTAGTTGTTATGCATGCATTTTGTGTGTTTATGTGCATATGAGAGTGTTTAAATGAGAGACAGAATGATATGAATCATATTTGTATTCTCTTGAGGTCAAGTTGTATTGTAGTCCCTTAAACGGAATGATTGAAGATTTGGCTACACTACAGTGCTATTACTTTCTGCAAATGAAAATGACAACCAAAGACTTAAAGTGTACTATTATGAATCAAAAGTTTTAGTGATCTCTTTTTATTTTATTTTATTTTATTCATGGAATGCTCCTCACTCCCTAAACATGGGAACATGCACAATGCATTTAATAAAGCAACTCAATCTAAGCTGAATGCTGCTCAGAATGTTGCTTAGATTCTTGTTGTTCTTGTTGATTAGGTAGTCCCTTTTTACAAGGTAAAAAGGGACATTTAACTTTTATATTGTAGTATATACAGTATATTGTACTGCTTTCCTGGTGTGTGGCCACATCCAAGGCATTTCTATATGAAGAGGCAAAGATGCCATTAATTCCCATAACAACCAGTGCCCAGTGCCGCCGTCATATTGGATTTTGGATTTTGGTGTTACGTTCAGTTACTTGTTGTATAGTACACATAGTACACATGTTCTACAATTGCATGATTCTTAATTGAATACTTAGTTACTTATGAAGAGGGCAAAATACTAAAATCCCTGAATATGGCCACTATTAAACAACTAGTCCAGTAGCCATTAGGCTTCTTTTGTTTAAAATGGGACAATTGGTTCATACCTAGACTTTATTTAAATATTGTCCATATATACATTTAACTTGCTGACTGGAATGGATGGCTTTTTAAACAGGTGTTTATATGTGACCATGCCCTTATGGCAGGTTACAAATTCAGCCGTCCGTAGGTGCCCTTGTGAAGAGTTGTTTTGAAGGAGTCAAAGAAAATAATTAAGTCCCTTGTTTGTGCCAAATCTTGGTTGCACAGTGCACATGGTTTGTTGAACTCCCTCTGGTGTTGTAGGAGTGGACTTGACATTAAGGAAGTATTTGGATGGGTATTTTCAGGGGTGTAGTGTGGGGGGAGAAGTGGGAACGAATGGAAGAACAAGCCAATCAGGGTAACCTGTCATTGACCCGACCTCCCGGGTTGTTTCCTCGTTCATTGGTCCGAAATTAATAAACCTGTCTCTAACCCTCACCATAACATGTCACTGTGTGGACACAGCCAGAAGGCGGCCAAACATTATGCTGGTGATGGATTTCCAGCGCAGGTTTGGACTAATGGGACTTAGGATCTCGGGCAGTCCGCACTGGAATAGGAGAGAGTACTCCCTGTTGACTCCAACACTATGGCTGAAAAGAGAGAAGCGCATGTAGGGCTCCATTTTCGTTACATGCTAAACCCCTTACGCCATATCCCTTATTTCATTTTCACTATTTTGAAAAACTTTTTTGGACTATTTCAACATGTCAATCTATTAACACGTTGTGAGCTAGTAGACTGGCCATTTGAACTACTGAGAAATGTTTTTTTTAATAGTTTAAAAAGGCAAAGAAGTTAAGGGATAAGGGGTATAGCGGTAACGAAAATCTCACCCGTAACCACCAGTGTTGGGACATGCGCACTACGTAACTTAATATATTACATAATATATTACCAAAATGCAGTAACTTGTAATATAAATATATTACTTAACAAAAACAATCTAATATATTATACTTTTCTTCCTGCATTAGTGCATTACTTTCAATATTACTTTGTCAATCTGTGTCATTTAAAATGTTCTTGTGGAATTATCTTGACAACTGCAAAAGTTAAATAATTACTTATTTTCTATCATTTGTCATCAAATTATTTATTCAGGAGTGACGTTTTTTCATATGGATGAAAAAGTTGATTCCATATGGATTTAGCCAGATAGCCAAGAGTGCGTTTGCCACTGGCCTACGCAATATTTGATTAATGCTAAATATGACACTAAATATTTAATTATATATTTTGTAAAACGTTTTTTTAAAGTAATATGTAATAGTATTATTAATATATTACACTTGCTCAGACAGTAATATTTTAATACAATATATTGCTTTAAAATGAAAGTAATAATTAATAAGTAACATATTAATAAGGTGAAGTAATATTCCCAACACTGGTAACCACCTCCAAGTTCCAAACAAACCACTCTGGCCATCCAGCTCCATTGACAGCAGACTGCACATTTGCAGTTAAATTGGGGGAATTACGGCATTTTAACGCATTAACAGACTTTTCGTCACACTATAGTGAATAATGATTTGTTATATAACTGACATATAAATATTTGAAGTTTTTTCAGAAACCTAAATGGGGTAAGAAAATAGGCTGTGCATTGGTTAGCTATGTAGGCCTATATATTTGGAACTTGCAGAGCTCCAGGCCAGCCAGCATGAGGCGGAAGATCAAAGCATCTGTTTTAGATGCTTTTCAGGTCAAATATCGATATACGATTAATTGAGATTTATAAAACTTCAAATAAATCTGATTTTTCCACCTATAGTTTTAGGGAAAAGAAAAGAAAGTATCTGTACTGCATGATGCATCAACTGTCATCAACATAATGTTGATTAGAGCTTATGCAATACTGGAAACAGTCACATGATGTCAGTGTTGTCCACAAAATAAAAGCTTTCATTCTTCCATGTCAGCCTAGTCATATACAAATTAAGCACTAATGTATACACAAACTAGCAATCTCCAAATCTAACTTGAACTTGCATGTCTACTGCTTACTCACAAAAACAAGATGATAATGGCATAGCTGTTGGAAACTACTTTACATAAAGGGGTATTCCACCCATTTTCAACATTTTACTAGTATGTCATTATCAATACACCTTAGTTTTGGGTATCTGTATTGAATCAAAGGTGATCAAGACAATATACAGTAAAACCTGTCAAACATTGACCAAATTGTCAATTAAAGGAAGTATGCTGAAATAGTGCTCTGGTATTTTCACTTTTTTGTTTTTACTTAGTTGACTTAATTCTGCACACTTCAAGGTTTGCTCAAATTTAGCTGTCATGGCTGTGGTGGCGGCCCTGCAGATGTTCTACAATAAAGAGAACCAGAAAACTACAAGGTGGATCATACACATGTGTACTGTACATATACGCACATGCATTGGCTACTAACATACACGCAAGTAGCACCTGTCTATCTCATTTGGCCAGTGGACTGAGAACGTCAATTAGATTAACATGTTTTGCATGCATTAGCATTATGATCATTTCTGATTCTTTCTCTGATTCATCGTTCTTTGCCATGTCAGTTAACAGATTTCAGTTTAGATACGTTGGAAACATCAGTGCTGCTGTTGAAATGGGAGCTTCCTACTACGTACAGCACATTTTGGAGAGCACAAGCTTCATTTTCAGGACTTTCATCTTTATTTTAAAATGTAAAAAGAAGCAAACAAATTACATAATTTCGTCAATTTAACTGCTTAACACTGTATGAATAGTTACATCACTTACTTTACAAGTTTACAGGAATGAGTACAGGTGCATTCAGTTCCAAAGTGGTTTTGGAAACAATGGACTTCATGTCCACATAATGTACCTATGTAGCCTGCCTTACAGTATACTAACTTCAATAAATCCATCCGACCATAGGGTTAAGTACCACAAAGAAAATGATAAAATAAGTTGCTTAATTGTGATTTAGCATCACATAATCTTAAAGGTCAAATAACAAAACATGGTAATATGTCAAATACATGATAATAGTCACGAATCATAAGTAAGCAAAACAATCTGTATAATGAAAATGTGTCCGTATATATACTATAGAGTGCTACTGTATGTCTACATAAAATGCTAACTAAGCTACATAAGTTGAACCAATGCAAAGCAACAATAACGTATTTACACTATGGCTTGGTGCTCAAACAAACACTGTTTTGTAAAGAAATATATGAACAAAACAAAAATCATACTGTAAAATGTTATAATTATGCAGTGCAGTGAGCGGAGAGCGAATGAGCGATGATTTTAATCATCCTGCACAACTATTTACATGTTGCTGTTGCCTGCTTGGAATATTAATTCTCAGGACATGGTCCCGTAATCTTCTAAGGGGGAACCACAGAGATAATAACCAGCTAAATAACAACACAACAAGGCTTCCATTTCAAAATCACATCTTCTCTCTGTCCTTGTTTATCTTCTCTACCTCGACCCTGGACCAAATGTGTTTATATAGACTCTATAGGTGACTATGCATTGAGGAGGATTCAAACCACTCGGACTCTACTCTACTGTGCCACCCAAGTGTTTTAAAGGGGCTCCACCATAGATTTGACAGATTCTATAGATTTTAAGATTTTTGCTGTTTTTACCATCCCCAGTGTATGTTTACACCACAAAAAGTTGTTGATTTTCTGTGTGTGCCTGAATCGTGGACACTCTCTTCTTCTGTTTAGTGATTTCAGATTTTTTTTTAAATAATAATAATAATAATAATGAAATTGTTCATACATATTCTAATTAGACAGGTGGGTGTGGGGAAGCAGTGAGGAGGGAGGGGCGCTGTTTTGTATTTCTGGTACTGTAGCCAAATGGCGCACTGAGAAAATAATTACACTGTACCTGAGTGTTTGTTTAGGCTACAGAGTGTATAAAGAAAGGTGTTAAAAAGCAGTGGTTTATTAGCCTGGTACCACAGACGGATTTGTCGATGGCAACATAAACGTTCCCATATGAACGCTGAAGTTCCCATCTCCAAGATGGGAATCATCTATCATCTATCTCTTCATACTGGTGGTGTTCTGTCTCCTCACCGGGTCCAGCTTCAACAACTACTTGTGGATCTACCTCTTCATACTCAAGGCCAGATTCAGTATCAGAAGCAACAGCATTATAATACACTATATCAACGTTCTCACTTCTTACGTTATAATAAACTGCAGCAATGTCCCACACTCCTGCAGCATGTCTTCTGATGGCCTGGAGAAACACAAAAACACACAGTGTTAATTCACTGAATAACATCTATTTTGCTAAAACAATAGTAATGAGAAAATTCTTGGCCAATTATTGAAGTCTTTTTTTTATTATTATTATTTATTTATTTAGGTGAGCACTCAAATTCCTGTGCATCACATACAGTCAGTGTGAACGTACAAAATAATATCCAGGGAGCAATGTGCAGGGTCCAATCACCCAAGATTAACCTAATAATGACTTTGAGATTATCAATAGTATACATCAAATGTCGGCAGGGTGGAGGATTGGCAGGCAATAATTGTCATTTTACAATTAAGTTTGAGTTATTAATGGGTCATGTTTGATGCACAGGTTCTGAGTAGGGCTGTTGAATGATTAAAAATTTTAATCAAATTAATCACAGCTTCAAAATGAATTTAATCATGATTAATCACCATTCGAACTATGTCCAAAATATTCATGTTTTCCTGTACAGGATTCCAACATTTAAAAAAGAAACAGAATCTGTGAAAAAAATAACCATTTAACTTTAAAATATTTATCAAAATAGGTGATCTACAAGCACTCAATGCTTGTAGATCCTCCAGCTATACTCTATGGCTCTGGTTACAGGAAGACACACAGCTATGTCTCCGTAAAACCGTGCTCTACCCATTCCTTTCAATGAGAAAATGGGTCAATGGGTTGAGTCAGTGTGGATATGAGTTAATTGAGTTAAAATTTTTAATCAGATTAATCAAGAAAATTAATTTAATCCCATTAATTAACTATTTTCAACACCCTTAGTTCTGAGTAACATTTTTACTACGACCTGTGACGTCCATTTTGGTGCAATTATGGTAGTTTGTAGGTGTCACTGTGGCCGAGGGCCCTCTCATCTCTCTATTGTTTTTTTTTTGTTTGTTTGTTTGTATGAAGACACTGTCAGGTCTGTGTTGTGTAAAGATGTATTACCTGCCAGAGACAACAGCGGGCGATGAATACCAGCATCAACAGCACCAGCACCACCACTGTGACTGTAACTCTGGTGGTGTCATTGGGTGTCGGAGGGACTGTAGGAACTGGAGGAACTGTAAAAATAAATACATAAATAAAATCACCAAATAATGTAAGAAAATTATGAATTAATAAACCTTCATTGAATCATGCCCGACTGAGACTGATATTGTGAGTTTAACGGCAAGTTCAGTCAGGTTACCTGTGACAGTGAGGGAGAGGATGTCGCTCTCAGAGGAGACGTTATGAGAAAACACACGGGTGTGATTTATCACGACGTTGACGTGATAAGCACAGCTGTAGTTCCCTTGGTGGCCCGGTCCCGCTTCGAAAAACGGGAAGTCGGCGGAGTGATTGACGGCTGGCAGCTGGGTGTGGTTGAGTGTGCCGTTGGCTCCAGTGAAGGTGAGGTGGAAGGAACCTTCTGGGTACTGCGGCTGGATGGAGCAGCTGACACTGAAGTTGGAACCTTCCAACACCTGCTGCTGGCCCTCGGAGACCCCGTTTAGAGTGGGGAAGACGCTGATGTTTGGCTTAAGCAGGAGATCTGTAACAAGACACAAGTTATGGAATTATAGTAAAGCAGACATTTAGTGCAGACTCAGAGTACCCTGAAATGTGATTATAACACATTATGACCAAGAATAAAAGTGTCGTGGCTTTGGCTGAAATTAGACAATGCAAAACATTAATTTAATTCAATTCAGAAAAAAAACATCCTACTTCTATGCTAGATGGGTAGCATAAGTAGACAAGCAAAGCACAGACAGACCTGAACAAAACACCTCCAATCTGACCGTGGAATTCTGAGACAGTGCCATCACACACTCCCTCAGCGAGGGCTCAGTTCCAACACAGTCAGCATCAGTCCACCAAACAGCTTGAACCAGCAAAGCAGGACGCCTTTGTGTTGAGACATGGGAGCCGCAGTCCAGCTGCCTGCACACCACAGATGATGACTTCAGGTTCCAGTCAGACTGACCATCCACGGGTCTCCAGTCTCCCTGTTGCTGCATCTGCAGTATACCGCTACAGGCACTGGCTCCTCCCCACAGTCTGATATCATCAGGCCCTGTACAGAGGCAAGACAGTTGCAAACCATTTAGAACAGCTGAAAATGTTCATCTCCATACATGGTTCATTTTGCTGCAATTCCGTCCTCAGATTTTGGCACCATAGATGTCGGTTTATCCAGCGAAGCGTTAGTTCATTGAGGCACGGAGGGCAGAAGGTTTATTTAATTCCCCTTATTTTCAATCAGTAATTCATTCTGTTCCTTTAAATCTGCAGTCTCTCCATGTCAACTCCCCTCACTCTCTTTGGCTGTCACCATGTCAACTCCCCTCACCGTCATTGGCTGTCAGCTAGTCAGTCACACCCACATTCAATCATGTGCTCTATATAAGCAGTCTCTTCTCTCTCCCTCTCCTCTCTGTCTCTTCCTGCTAAGCTGACTCTGTCCTGTTGATCAGATATGTGTTCAAATTTCCTCCACCTCCCCGGCCTCCTCCCTGTGGCACCAGTTCAGAGTACATGAGTCTCTGATTAATCATGATTTAAGGTTGTAACTATTGTGGTATCTAGTTCTGTTATGGTATCCGTGTTTACTGTGGACTATGTTTTTTTTTTTTTTTTCTGTATCCATGTAGTTCATGCATTTTGGATAATGTTGTAATGTCTCATGTCAGTCTGCACTGGATATAATGCTCATGTGTTAATGTCTTGTATTTTACTGTACCTTGGCTCTGCTCAGTGGGGGTTGTTGATATCAGAGCTGTACCTCAGGTGTGCAGGTAATCGGAGATATCAAATGTGATATCAGACCTATGACTCAGTTCATAGATCGTCTGATATCACATGAGCAAGAGCCATGCCGCCATACAAACATGCAAAAGCTTTGCAATAAATGGTCTATGGTCAATCTTATTCTGAGCCGAAGTGTGTCAATGAATTCCCATTATAAGATTATTACCTGAGCAGGTGAGTCCAACAGTCTTGGCAGGTGAGCAGGTGGTGTTTCTAGTTGAGTTCGAGGTTCTACAGTCCAGGAGAACAGACTCGTTGCCTTCACACTGGAACTCTTTGGTCCACATCGGAGCATTCGTGTCTCCATAGAGCGCCCCCCGGAGGACTGAAGGAGCTCCACAGCCAATCTCCCTACAGACCACCTCTGCATCCTGCTGGTCAAAGTCACCTTCACACACTGAGACCCACGACTGGTTAGACTTCACCTCCACTCTGCCTGAACACACACTAGGACCATTCACCAACCTCACTGAATCTGGAGAGAGAGAGAGAGGGGGGGGGGGTTTGCAGGAGTTGTCAATGTGTATTTAATTAAGGGAAATTCTTGCAACATATGATGTTTCAACATCTTCACATATGCAGTGCAAAGGGGAAGGGAAGTGGAGTGCACATTATTGTAATAGTTGAATTCACTGTTTATGTTTTACCAGAACAGTGCAGGTCCAGTCTGTCAGTGGAATTATGAGATGACTTCGCTCCACACTCCCTCAGTGGTGAAGAATGAGATCCAGCACATGGTATCTTCCATACAGGCTCGTCCATTGCTCCAGAACGCCTTTCTGTTGAAACAGCGGAGCCACAGTTCAGCCGTCTACACACTGCAGACGATGACTTCAGGTTCCAGCCATAAATCTGACCCGCTGGCCTCCACGTGTCGTGTTGTTTCACCATCAGGACACCAGAACAGCTACTGGATCCTCCCTCCAACATGATGTCATCAGGCTCTGTACAGTGGCAAAACAAGACAAGACAAAAACATAAAATTAAGTACAACCATTAGCTTATAATGGATGTGACTTCTAATCACAAAATGTAAAGCTAAAGTACATTTCTCTCAAGCGCTGTTATTATTATTATTATTATTATTATTATTATTATCACCTGAGCAGGTGAGTCCAACAGTCTTGTCAGGTGAGCAGGTGGTGTTTCTAGGTGAGTCTGAGGTTCTACAGTCCAGGAGAACAGACTCGTTGCCTTCACACTGGAACTCTTTGGTCCACATCGGAGCATTCGCTTCTCCATAGAGCGCCCCCCGGAGGACTGAAGGAGCCCCACAACCAATCTCCCTACAGACCACCTCTGCATCCTGCTGGTCAAAGTCACCTTCACACACCGAGAACCACGACTGGTTAGACTTCACCTCCACTCTGCCTGAACACACACTAGGACCATTCACCAACCTCACTGACTCTGGAGAGAGAGAGAGAGAGAGAGAGAGAGAGAGAGAGAGAGAGAGAGAGAGAGAGAGAGAGAGAGAGAGAGAGAGAGAGAGAGAGAGAAAGAGAGAATACATTTTTTGCAAAAGACTGCATTGCTGTTACATTATCACACATAAATAGGAAGTCGTTTAAATGTAATAATAAATAACTTTTGGTATTCGGAAATTCCTAACATGTCTCTGTAATGCACAGTCATGACTCTGTTTACGTTTGTAGTACTTTAGGTTAATACAAGTAAAGGATGTGTAGTCTTCAGTGGCAAGGGAAGTGTGTTCTGTTGTGTGTATTAGAACATCAGGCAGCGAGTTGCACAGCTGCACGCAGTGATAGAAACAGACGGGAGTTACCTGAGCAGGTCACCCCCACCGCGTGAGCTGAAGTATAAGACCCATTGGTCCCGCATTGCTGCAGTGAAGTTTCAGATCCAACACAGGGAGATGTCATCCACCATACGGGCTGATTTGTAGAACCAGGCATTCTTAGTGATGAAACAGCAGAACCACAGTTTAGCTGTCTACACACTACAGATGATGACTTCTGGGTCCATTCGGCATCATCCACTCGTCTCCACTTATCGTCGACTTTCATCTCCAGTTTTCCAGCACATTTACTGGTACCCTCCACCAACCTGACAGGATCTGTACAGTGTACAGAGATGAAAGTATGCAGTACAAAAATAAATTAATTAATATACTAATGTATTAATATAATCAACACAAAATATGATATACTTGTATCAGAGGATAGCTGTAACATTTGTCTCGAATCATGCAAGAATAAAAATGGAGGGCACCTCTCATTCTGATTAGATGAAGGCTTTCTCACCTGCCACCAAAACATGAACTTTTTTCCCCATTTTTTAACCCCAGGGACTCAAATCTAGGTAGGGAGGGAGGGAATAAAATCTAAGTAGTAACAAGAATAAAATAATCAGACCACATACCTTGCACTTCTGGTCTCTCTGCAGGTCCCTGATTACCCGAGCAGGTGAGTCCAACAGTCTTGTCAGGTGAGCAGGTGGTGTTTCTAGTCGAGTTTGAGGTTCTACAGTCCAATAGAACAGACTCGTTGCCTTCACACTGGAACTCTTTGGTCCACATCGGAGCCTTGGCTTCTCCATAGAGCCCGCCCCGGAGGACTGAAGGAGCGCCACAACCAATCTCCCTACAGACCACCTCTGCATCCTGCTGGTCAAAGTCACCTTCACACACCGAGAACCACGACTGGTTAGACTTCACCTCCACTCTGCCTGAACACACACTAGGACCATTCACCAACCTCACTGACTCTGGAGAGAGAGAGAGAGAGAGAGAGAGAGAGAGAGAGAGAGAGAGAGAGAGAGAGCGAGAGAGAGAGGGATGTTACCACGGATGAGAACATGAGGACACACACACACACACACACACACACACACACACACACACACACACACACACACACACACACACACACAGTACCTGAACAGATCAACTCCAGACTGTAAGCGGGTATGTAAGACAACAGGTGAGACCCCATTACGCTGCACTTCCTTAGCGATGACTCAGTACCATCACAAGAAGATCTAATCTCCCACACAGGTTGACCTGTATAGCCAGAAATCCTTTGTGTTGAGATAACAGAGCCACAGTTTATCTGCCTACACACTACAGACGCTGACATCAGGTTCCAAACAGAATCGTACGCTCGTCTCCAGACTCTTCTGTGTTTCACCTCCAGTCTGCCAGTACAGTTACTGCTTTGTCCGGCCAGCCTGATGTCTTGAGGCCCTGTACAAAGACAAGTGAGCATACTGTAAGTACACTGAAACAAAGTACCATTTTATGCCAGGCTATCAAAACTGCATCCTTGTGTTTCTTTTCTGTTTTAACTGTTTCTGGTATAGTTTCAAC
Organism: Benthosema pterotum; assembly: GCA_039105355.1. Lineage (NCBI taxonomy): Eukaryota > Metazoa > Chordata > Actinopteri > Myctophiformes > Myctophidae > Benthosema > Benthosema pterotum. Next base: position 42,045,786 of record CM076980.1, on the reverse strand, counting down.
ATAATTCCCTGGATCCTGGGGTAGCCCTCCCATGTCCAGCTTTTGGTGTGTGTGCTCAAACTTCAGACAGTGACTATTTTATGTCGTGACCCTCCCTCACTTCACACGGGTGTGATTTATCAGAATATGGCAATTGTACTCTTTGTCCTTTTCGTCTATTACTATAATTGATTTCACATGGGTGTGCTTTTATTGCTTTATTGTTTACCTGAGCAGGTGAGTCCAATAGTCTTGTCAGGTGAGCAGGTGGTGTTTCTAGTTGAGTCTGAGGTTCTACAGTCCAGGAGAACAGACTCGTTGCCGACACACTGGAACTCTTTGGTCCACATCGCAGCATTTGCTTCTCCATAGAGCGCCCCCTGGAGGACTGAAGGAGTTCCACATCCAATCTCCCTACAGACCACCTCCGCATCCTGCTGGTCAAAGTCACCTTCACACACCGAGAACCACGACTGGTTATACTTCACCTCCACTCTGCCTGAACACATACCGGTCCCATTCACCAACCTCACTGACTCTGGAGAGACAGACAGAGAGAGAGAGAGAGACAGAGAGAGAGAGAGAGAGAGAGCATTTTTTTAGCCGATTACTACAAACAATTGAATCTGGGCAGCAATGCAAGATACTGTAAGTTTACAATTAACTTCAGAAAATAGTCTGCAGGGCTACATGCTCAGCAATGGGTGCTTTGAAGTAGAGCCCTGTATCGGGATGGGACTCTTGCGGGTCCTATGGGACCCAGTGCAAAATGTTGTGGCGCAGGAATCATTAAAATGCCTGCTGGAGCGCAGGCTGCCAAGGTAATACCAGCGGGCCCCACAAAATCCTGCATCTTCCGGCAATTAACCAGTCACAGACCTTATATAACCTTTACCAAAACAACAGCATCTGGAGAGAATGTTTTCCTACTGCACTGGACCATACACAACCATGTTCCCAAAGCAAAGTGCATGGATGAGCGCATTGCGCAGGCACATGCTCGCACACGTCGTTCATTAATAATCGACTCCTTCCTAGAGATGTCTTTAAAATGTTGTTGGAGTAAGAGTATATAAAATACAAGTACAAGTCAAGTACTGTCAAGTGACTGTGATTGTGTTACCTGAACACAATAGCTCCAGGATCCAACCGGAAGTATCAGACTTCTTTGTTGCACATTTCGTCAGTGAAGATTCAGATCCATCACAGAACCCTGTAATCTTCCATGCAGACTTAGCTGAAACATAACTCCTGTGTGCTGAAACAGCAGAGCCACAGTCAATCTGCCTACACACTACAGACGATGACTTCAGGTTCCAGTCAGATAGACCATCCACACGTCTCCAGTCTCCTTGGTGTTGCATCTCCAGTGTACCAGTACACTTACTGCTTCCTCCCTCCAACCGGACAAGTTCTGTACAGAGACAAGGGAGTAAGTAGTAAAACAATGGGGGGCTGATCTCTGAAGTCCCATAGATCAGAAGTCCCAATAATGACATGGCACCAAAACATTGCATCATTTGTAGAGTGCCTCACATTCTGGAAAAGTGATGCATGCTTGTCAATTCTTAGGGGCCAGAGGGTGTGGAAACATCCCCCCCAAACTTTCTTTCTTTCTATCTTTCTTTATTTGTCAACCATCTGAAAAGTATATTAATGCAGATAATATTTGTTCTGGGCTGCTATTGAACAGCAACATTTCATCAATGGGGCGTGGCATAGAGGTGATCAGCCAGTGGCACAGTTGAGGTGTTAAGAAAACCCAGGTCTGCCATAACAGCTGTAACTTAAATAGCATTGTTCGATCTTATGTATCCCACCTTGTAATTATTCCATCCCACTTGATTTGGCACCTGCACACAGGTGCAATACTACTATTAGCTGGTGTAGTGACGATTATTACTTTGCATAACTGACCAGACAACTGGCCTGACCTGAACCCTAACAGAGAGTCTAGGTTATATTGTCAAGAGAAAGGTGTGAGAGATAACACAATACAAATTAATTCATGGCTTTTATCAAAGCAAACCTGGGCCTCCATGACACCTCAATTAATCTGGTGCCAACATGGGCAAAAAAAAAAAAAAAAAAAAAACTTCAGAAAATGACCCTGATAGCATTTTTGAGGAAAGTTTCTTAAGATGTTGTTCCTACTGTATATGATTTTGATGTGCTGAATTCATTTCTGCCCTATGCCGAGTGATACCACACACTGTTTAGTCAGTTTTATAGTGATTAATTACTACATTTCTGTGTTATAAATGCTTGTGCTTAATTAATGTGTTGTTTCTACATGATTTTGATGTGCTGAATCCATTTCTGCTGTATACCAAGCAGTGTTGGGCAATATTAGAGTAATATCTTTACTTTACTTATGACCCCTTAGAAAAAGTAATGATATTCAGTTATGAGGCATGTTTTGGCAGAGTAACGTATTACTTATTACCAGTGTTGGTCTATATTACTTAGGAAAGTAACTTATTTACTTTACTCATTACCCCTTAGACAAAGTAATATCATTACTTTACTTATTACTGGAATCGAAGAGTAATATATTACATATTACGTTATTACTTTCCCAAGTACTCAACACCTAGAGATGTACAACATAATCTGTTTAGCGAGCTCTTTTTAGAACTGAATCCAATTTATTGGAATAATAATAGTCTCCAATCCCACAAACTGCACCTGAAAACAAAGCCAACAAAATCCAACATTGTAAATGTCTTTCTTAAATAAAAACAAATAAAAATCTACATTCTACATTCTAGTGCACATCTCTGTTGTTACAGTACCTGTCGATAGCTTGTAAATCTGTTGTATTTTTGCATGCAACAACAAGCTCATTTTAAAAAAGTAACTTGGCGTTACTTGCAAAGTAATGCGTTACTTATTACCCATTTTTGCAGAGTAATCTCATTACTTTACTTTTTGGAGCAAAAGTAATAATATTACAGTAATATGTAATCTAAAATTAGTTACTGCCCAACACTGCTCATTACACACCTTGGTAGAGTAATATATTTACTTTACTTTTGCTGGAAAAGGTAATAATATTACAGTAATGTGTAATATTTAATTAGTTACTGTCCAACACTGATGCCAAGTGATACAAGTGACCGTTTTGGGTAATCATCACAAGTAATGCTTTCTGAATTAACCACTATAAAATACTGGAAGTTTTAATTCTGATACATAATTGGGTTGGGTCATAAAGTTGTTGTTTCTATATGGTCTTTATGTGCTGAAGCCATTTCTGCCATGTGCCTAGTACCAAAATCCACCATTCCGTAGAGAGCAATAGGAAATACATTAAAGAAGAGCTGCTCTCATTCCCTTGTACTTGTACTAGGTGTCCTACCAAACACTCTGCATATGGCAGAAATGTAATCAGAACATAAAAAGCATGTAGAAACAACAACACAAGTACAATTTATCAGAACTATAGTCAATTTCCAGTTTTAGTGATTATAAAAACCTTCCTCAAAAATGCCATGATGCCTCATTTTTGGGGCATTTGGAACCAGACTAAATAGTGCCACAGGCTGATCATGCTCCATTGATGAAATAAATTGTTCAAAGGTAGCCCAGTGGACACATTATTTTGCTTTTCAGATGGTCGACATTTCCCATTGAAAATATTCCAATCATAGGTGTTCTACAAGAGAGAGAGAGAAATAGTAATTACCTGAGCAGGTGAGTCCAACAGTCTTGTCAGGTGAGCAGGTGGTGTTTCTAGTCGAGTTTGAGGTTCTACAGTCCAGGAGAACAGACTCGTTGCCTTCACACTGGAAGTCTTTGGTCCACATCGGAACACTCGCTTCTCCATAGAGCGCCCCCCGGAGGACTGAAGGAGACCCACAGCCAATCTCCCTACAGACCACCTCTGCATCCTGCTGGTCAAAGTCACCTTCACACACTGAGACCCACGACTGGTTAGACTTCACCTCCACTCTGCCTGAACACACACTAGGACCATTCACCAACCTCACTGACTCTGGAGAGAGAGAGAGAGAGAGAGAGAGAGAGAGAGAGAGAGAGATATTTAATTAGAAGACATACTGTATGATCTACAACGTATGTATGATGTATGTATAGTCTATGATTACTTTAATATTTTATACCTGTTGTGTTGGCGGGGTTTTCAGCCGGGAGAACTGAAGGGGAAAATAAATAATACTGTAATAACACTGTAATACTGTAAAATAAATTACTGTAGTTTCCCAACAGAGAACGTGGATTGTCTCTATTAGTCTAATTGAATACATTGTCTCCACCAGGCCAGGCATATAGCATTTTGGCCCATAACTCTATAAACAAATTAAACAGAATCTGTTTAGTTCATTTTTTCCTGGGTGAGCTTCATCTGTGAATGAATGCATGTGTCGTTGTGTCATGACCCACCTGCTGACTGCATGCAAGACTATATGGTTCTAGCCATTTGATGTGAGCAAAGAAAGGTCATTGAAAAAAAGTTAGCGAGTAGTATTGGTGGATATCTGCTTTGTGTCTGCTCCTGGAATACAGCTATAAGGTTACACGATGAAGCACTATTGAACGGTAAGATCAATAGTATTCCAGTGTCTACTCACAGCAGTCTGCAGGTTCGTCTGAGCCGTCCCCACAGTCATCTGCCGTGTCACACTTCCACCACAAGGGAATGCACTTGTAGTTCTTACAAGCAAACTGATGGGAGAGTCACACTTCTTTAGAATGACTAGTAGTGTATCAACAGCAGAAACCAGACAAAGTCATAGAGCATAACACAAGTGAAGTGGAGGTGTAGGTGACTCACCTGGCTGGCAGTGCAGCTGGACATGCACTGCTTGTTGTCAGCTGCCAAGTAGAAGTATTTGGGACAGGCACACTTGTATCCTCCTCCAGGTGAGAGCAGACACAAGTTACTGCAGCCTCCATTGTTGGTCTGACACGGATGAGCAGACACTGCGTAAACACACATCAATATGAGAGCCCTGAAAAATGCAACTATACTACAATAATAGTATGATACAATATCACTACTAGTAGTATGACTTATTCTACTACATTCTATTACAATGCTGTTATTATTATTATTATTATTATTATTATTATTATTATTATTATTATTATTATTATTATTATTGTTATTAGGTGGTACATACACACAGGTTGTTGATAGGGGTGATAGATCTGTATGCCATATGACCGGCGCAGTTTGTTGATGAGTTTGGTGTCGTTGGTTCCCTGAGTCTTGTGAACTTTGGAGATGGATCTGGCGTAGTCTGTCCAATAAATGTACTCCTCAAACAGAGCAATACGATAGATACCGCCCTTATGCAGAACTAGAGACACACAAAAACCATAATTATAAGAGTTACAATGTTTTAGTAAAATATTGTAATTGTAGTGTGAGTGTGTGTGTGTGTGTGTGTGTGTGTGTGTGTGTGTGTGTGTGTGTGTGTGTGTGTGTGTGTGTGTGTGTGTGTGTGTGTGTGTGTGTGTGTGTGTGCGTGCGTGCGTGCGTGCGTGTGTGTGTGTGTGTGTGTGTGTGTGCGTGTGCGTTATATGGTGTTGCAAACATACTGTACCTGTGTGTCTGTTGCTTCCATCCAGGTTGACGAACTCAATGGTTTTCTCCTCCATGTCGCTCCAGTATACACGATCATTGATGTAATCTAATGTCAGGCCTCTGGGCCTGGTGATCTTATCCTTCACTATGACTGCCATTTTGCTGCCGTCCATCCCTATCCTCCCTATGTGGGGGTTGTTGCTGCCTATGTCTGACCAGTACAAGTAGCTGTTAGAGGAGACACTGTGTCAGGTCACTATTCACAACAAATCACACATGCAGTACTGTCTGTACACCAGTGTTTCTCAAACATTTTGTCTCAGTGCACCTCTGTAAATATCGTTTTCGGCAATGGAAATTGAATTGCATTGCAGCTTTATATGTCATTTGAACGCACAGTACACTTACCCATAGCGTACATCCACAGCTATGCAGTACGGCAACTCCAGGCCGGTGTTGACCAGGACCTTTCGGTACGCACCGTTCAGTTTGGAAACCTCTATGGTGTCTTGCACATCATCACACCAGTAGAGGTTTCCTCCCACCCAATCAACAGCCAGACCGATTGGTTCACTGAGTGATCTGTGGAGGACCTGTCAAAGAGACACTTCACCATGTTGCATTGTTCTATTTGTAAGTAATTCATTCAACATTTTAATATGAGTATTGCAAAAGAGCATATTGTCTGTGTGCTATATGGCACTATACTCAACCTGTCTGCCTGTTTGTACACGTCTCAGCACTAGAAAATAGCAGATCTAGAAGCTATATGCTATAAGCTCTGTGCACTGTGATGTGGATACCCTGTGAGCTTGTAGAACTTCTATTTTCTAAATATTTTCAATAAATATTGTTGTAATTTATGACATCAATCCAAATCTGCAAAGTAACTAGTAACCAAGGATGGACAAAGTATACTCAACTAAAGTACTTTGGTAAAAGTATGAATTGAAATATCTCAAATGTTCAATTGAGCATTGTATCTTATAATGTATAATGGAGAAATGTACAGTATATATAAATACGTTTTATCAATGGGTCACTGTATTCATATTTAGCGTCAGACATTATTTCACTTCCCTCTCTGTCATTCAGCACCATCTGTGTCATTGTCTCACTGACCTGGACGCCACTGCCATTGATGTTCATACGACTGATCGTCATGTTGTCTATCAATCCTTCTGACCAATATATCATCTGCTGCTGGTAGTCAAAGTCCAGAACCATCGCTTTATTCAAGTCCTGACAAAGCATAGAGGTTGGTTGTGTTAGTCTCCGACAGGTATAATGCTTTCCAACATGTCAAAACAGCGTATGTAGAATATTACATAGGATGTGTGATTTTCGTTGCTTTTTGATTCAATTGAAGATAGGCAGGAAAGACAGACAGAGAGAAGGGAGAGAGAGCTATATGTGGCATGCGCCTGGACCTTTAGATCAGCGGGTAACAGTGTTCAATGGTTTTCACCTGTTTGAGTACAGTGTGGTTGGAGCCGTCCAAGTTTATCTTATTCAGTTTGTTTTTAGTGGTAAAGATGAGAAGGGGCTCCACATCTAGAGAAAATTAGATCACATTTTGCGATTGACAGAACATATTCATGAACACATTTTTCAAATATACATAGTAAAGACGAGAGATCTCTGCACTGCACTCTCTGCACTTACGAGGTCAAAAATGTTGATATTTGATACTTTCTACAGTATGCTCTTTGAATTTACCAACCGATTTGGATGATTCCAAGTTACTCTGTGATATTTTCATTCGGTGTGAAAGTATTTTTTATATGCCTTCATGAAATAATATGGTCTGAGATAATGTTTCCTTATATATATGTAGTATATGGGACTTTCCCGTTGTCCCATTAATGATAATAGTTTGTAGTGTGTGGATCTGAGGGTTAGGCATGTAGACCTATCAAATAATGGTAGCAGGCCAGTACAAAAGTAAATAACAGCTTACTGCAAATAGGTTCCTTGGTTCTGAAGTGATTTTGAAATAACAGACCAGGCTACTATTTGGTAATCGACCATATTCATAATATTCAAAAAATTGCCGGGGACCTTAACAATTCTTCCCTACAATGTTCAGTGGAAAAGTGTCCATATTGATATTCTGTCTTTTTTCTTTACAATTCAACATCTTCCAATATATAGGAAGACATGACATATTTTGGACATAGTTCGAATGGCAATTAATCATGATTAAATACATTTTGAAGCTGTGATTAATCTGATTTTTTTTTTCAACATGGTGATGCTCTATAGTGGCTGAACCGACTTTGTGTCAATCAATTAGGAGCATATTTTGAATAATCAATTTCTAATCACTGTAACATTTTTTACTGTATGTATTGTCCACATTTGGAATTACATCATGGCAAGGTAACTACACAGTTTTGCCATAGCCTACTTTTTGAACATCTACTATTTAATGTATATTTGTATACCATATCTTCTATTTAATAGACAAAGAATGCAATAGGCCTATGCAGTATATGCTCTCAGCTCCCATTGTTTCCTACCAGATGTGGACCTGCAGATGGTTTGGTCTTCAGGGCTGAGCTGGTAACCCTCTGCACAGAGACAGTGGAAGCTGCCCTGTGTGTTATTACAGTGCTGAGCACAGGGAAAGGTGCTGCTACACTCATCTATGTCCACACACGTCTTCCCATCGTCCTTCAGACGGAAGCCGCTGGGACATGTGCACTGTAAGGAGACAGGGACAGAGTGATGCTGACCAGGTGGTTCATCAGTTGTCTTTGTGGAATCTGTGTCAAATCACACTGACGTTTCCATACCTTGTAGCCTATCGTGAGGTTTTTACAGCTGTGCTGGCAGCCACTCAGCTGGCTGTCCAGACACTCGTTAACAGAACAGCTGAGCTCGTCAGAGGCGTCACCACAGTTGTCCTTGAAGTCACACAGCAATGTCTCTTGGATACAGGTTCCGTTGTGACAAACATAACATTTGTTCTTGTTTGCAAAGGCAACTTAGAGAAAGGAGGAGAAAGGGAAAAGCAATGGAAGCAGAGGAGGATTAGATTTAATTGCTTTAAAATCCATAACAAAAGTATAGGTATATTGTTGTATTGTGCTTTCTGTAAACATGTTTTCTCATGCATATGAAGTATGAAACATTTGAATTTGATAAAAACAAAACTATGTTTTTTTCTTTTGGTACTTTTATTTACAGCCTAATTTTATACACTATACCCTAGCTCTGGTCCAGAGCTCCACTGCTTCTGAGTCTGACTTGCATTGGAGCTCTGCAGAATGCAGTGCAATCGGCCATTACTCCACCCGACCAGACTCTCTTTTTGAGTGGATATAAAGAACGTTTTATCTGCTCACCAAAATAAACCCATCTTGTGTCATTAGAAAGCCTATTTAACTTAGTGTTAGCACTCTGAGCCCCCCACCACACGGATAAAATGGTCAATGCCCAGCCGTCAATATGCCCCCCTGAAACTCCCGCCCCAAACGGTGTGAAAAGCTCGAGCCCCCCAGCCCAGAAGTGTGAAATCCTCATGGGGGCTCAGGCCCCCAAGCCCCCACAGATGTGTGCGTGTGCGTGTGTGTGTCTTACTAGGATTATTGCAGTGATCCTCATCTGAGTTGTCGCCACAGTCATTGTCTCCATCACACTCATAAACCAAGGGGATGCATCCTTTACTCTGACACATGAACTGCCCACTGCCACACAGATTTGCTGTGACACAGGAAGCAGTTGTTTAGGTCAGTCCATTATTCAGACAAGAATGTTTATTAATGTGCAAATGATGTCTTCAATTTCAGTCAGTCAGTCAATCAATATCGAAACAATGCATGCATGCGCGTGTGTATGCGTGCGTGTGTCTGTGTGCATGCACGCATGTGCGTTTACTTGGGTCTTTGCAGCGAGTATTCTTGGGAGCTTCATCTGAGCGGTCGTGACAGTCAAACTCTCCGTCACACTCCCACGCTCTCTGGATGAGACAGCGACCGTTGGAACAGCGGAACTGGTTGGGGCCACATGTTGGATACTCTGGAACATAAGTAGAGATTGTAGAGTCAGAAATGAAGGCTAGCGTCTGTTCTTTACAGGCTACTACCTAAAGAATCACATGGTGGATGTTCACTAAAGTATAGAAATTGCGAATATGTTTCAAACGTTAACAAGAACTTGCTTAGGCAAAATATATTTTCCTATGGGGTCTGCAACCAATCGTATATCCAATATTCAGTATGAGAAGCAGTGGGTTACAGAATGTTCCACTCACCACATTCCTTGGACTCATCTGAGGCGTCACCACAGTCATCGTCGTGGTCGCACACAAAGCTCTCGGGGACACACTGTTTATTTTGACACATGAACTTTTCTGGGCCACACGTGCTGTTGAACACTGAGACACAGGGAGGAGTTGGTGGGTCAGAACATTATTATTACACAATAAGAGGTGTCTGTTTATTATTGTGAATTTCACAACTGGAATTTACTGTTTTATGCTCTTATTCCCACATTTTAACTTAAATTGCATTTCCTGCTGTTCTACAAGTGAACAATGCAAAATGGTAAAAAGACATTTAACTGTGAGGTTGTAGATCTGCACTAAATTTTAACCATGAAAATTTTTCTAATATGTGAGTTTTTTTATTTACTGCATTAATTTTCTTTTTAAAATATATATATTTTAAATAAATAGGGCTGCTATATTTTCCAAAATCCTAAATAAAATCCTAAATAAATGAAAACCCCAGTCCCTCACATAATATGAGGACAATATATCAGTCACAAGAAAGAAATACAGATGTTTGTTTGATGAATCTGTCATGGTTAAATGGAGATTGAAGGTATAATGAATATGAAATATTCATTGGATGCTAACATAACCCAGAGTAGAAGAAATGCATTATTTGAAGAGGGAAATAATAATAAGGCAGAAAAACAGGCAGAGACAGACCATACACACAGGCTCAAATCCATACCAAAACACATTGCATATAATATCTATCTAGTATCTACCTTGATCCCCCCTCCCACAGCTTTCACTGGTGCAGGTTGACTTCATTCTAATGCAGGTATTTTAGGAGCTCCCAACTTTTCTTTTTTCACATCACATCACATCACATCACACCACACACTACAGGATAATGGGGCCCTCCTACTTTATCCACACACTACGTGATTTGACCCGCACAATATCAACTTCGACCCACAAGTGAAAATATCAGTGAGCAAACACAAACTAAAGATCAAACCAGACAGCCAAATCACATGGCGTTTTCAGTGCCACACACGCAGATGTGAGCAATCTGTGCATCCATTCCCAACAACTACTATGCCTACCAACTAATTACCAAAATATTCTTTTATATGACTATGGTATGCTTTTACTGAAATAGTAACTTAGATAACATGGATTTTTTTTTTTTTTACTCAGATTTAAATTATGTTGCAGAAGATTACCCCTACAAAGATTTCTCATCAGCTGATTTAAAGATTCGCTCCTCTTTGCTTCATTTTCATACAGAGTTTCTAATCCTATCCAAGGCACCGGCTGCATCAATAAAGCACACAAGGACTGGTAATTGGCCTTATATTTGCTCACAATTCCAGTGAGAGCAAAAATCGATCATTGCAATGCTTTGGTTTAAAACCACAGTGATTATCAAAGCAGTGGGATTGGAGATGATGCTGGCTATGGGCCTATAATTATCCAGGCTACTAACCCAATCAGCTTTACATTTTTAATAACAACTGGGATAAGCAATATGGAAAGCATTCAGTTGGGTAGTACACCATGGATCATAAAACCAGTAAAGTTGATAATAAAATCTATCAGCGATCTGATCCATCCCGCATGCTTTGTTTTCAGACAAATTCTTCATGGGTTCATGCACCTCATGTGTTGTTACGGCATATGTATACAGTATATTGCTCATATCAGCATCATCCATGCAAATCACTAATATAGACGAATAAAGAGCTATAATGCTGTTGCCATGATGCTCCTGAACTTCCTTCTACAGAGCAGAGTAATAGAGCTCTCACCTCTCTCCAAAAATAATCCACATTATTACACTGTAGTAGGAGTCTGCCCTCACAACCTGCTTATATTTGCAGATTAAACGTAGAGCATACTATAGCTGTAGTATTTTTATGCCCAAGATCACTCCCCTGCCCTGGACTTCCAGTTATATAGCCCACAGGTTAAAGGCTTACTGGGCAGGTTCTGGCACCAGTGGTGGACTGGAGCCCCAAATCAGGCCATTCGCATTTAATTAATTTAATGTCTTTTGGCCACACTTAAGAACTATTTTGTGCATTAGAAATATGAATAGAGCCTCATCACTATGTAAACACAATGATGAAATAATTAGTTAATTCTATGAATATTGGTCTGTGATAAATATAGTTCAATACACAGGCATATAAAACTATCTGCAACCAACCAATCACCACAGCTACAAACAAAATATTGACTAATAGGAGAAAGCAAACGACTGTATACTATAGGCTACCACTATCTCAGAACACTGCAGCAGACAAAATAAGTCTACAATGTGTATGTGTATATCCATTGTTATAAATAATAAACATGGCTAAATGGTGTAAAACCTACTCCATTTTAGGGCTTCACAATTTTGCCCAAAAATAAAACTTTTTTTTATTTGAAATTTCGATTTTTGATTTCAATTATGAAACCAAAAATCGAACTATGAAAAAAGACTATCAAATAGGCCTACGTTTTTATTTGATTCTCCTCCCTCCAACAGAATAGGGTGGTTATTATTGAAGATGCTGGATAAAGTGCAAACCTCGCTTTTCTTTCTGTTAATGAAGATTCATTATTTTCTCTTATTGGAGTCTTGGACTACCTTTTCTTAAAGTAAACAGCAGAACATCTTTTCTTATTTAACAGAACACTTTTAACGGGAAGGTAGGCTTTGAGCCAGTGTGACACAGTTCTACTGTAAATGTGCTAGGATAGGGTAAAGCATGATTTTCGATTTTCATTTTTTTATATTATCCAAATTCTGAAACCTTCATTTCGATTTGATTTTGATTAATTGTGAAGCCCTCCATTTTATACGGAGCTTGCACACGCACAGACGCACGCACGCACGCACGCACGCACGCGCACGCACGCACACGCATGTAAACAGCCGTGTAAACTCTCTGCAATCAGGCTGAGCATTTATTAGGAAAACAAATCTACAATGTCTAATTCTATTGGGGCACTGCCTGTATTGCAGTTATTTGATTTCTAAGCTTCCCTTGCACGTTTCATTGGGAACTGAGTTGGCATGTTTTTGTTTTTGTTTTTTTCCTTAATAGTAAAGTATATAATCACTAACACGGTCATAAGTCAAATGGCTTAACCCCAACCCGGGAATTGCTACCTGCATCACCCTAATCACCTTTCTACAGAAAAAAAAATATTTAGAACAGGCTGGGCTGAAATTCATGGAGTGTGTTACGTTACAAATATCCCAGCCATAATATTTCAAATGTAAGATTTGTTTTAATGGGCCCAGGCGGTTAGCTCAACCGTCTGGGCACCCAGCTCGCCTGACGGTGTGCCGCAGGTTTGATTCCCGAGCCCGACGGCCTTTGCCGCATGTCACTCGCAATCTCTCTGACCCTTTCCTGTCTACACACTGTCCTGTCAATAAAGGCATAAAAGCCCCACCCCAAAAAAAATAAATAAATAAAATTAAAAAACAAACAAAAAAAGATTTGTTTTAATGGAAATGTTACACAGCTTTAATTTTAAAGACATCCCTTGCATCAGCAGGGTACATTGTTACATGTGCATTCCAGCCTGCTCTAACATGCCATTTAGACCCAGCAGCAAAGATATCAAAATAAAGGGCCTATATGCCTCATATAGACAGGAAAGAGGAGAGACGTGCAGACGAATGGGACTGGAACATGCCAAAACCTATATGTGTAGCCTGGACCACTAGACCGGGGGTCAGTAACCTGCGGCCCAGGAGCCGCATGCGGCTCTAGAACACAACCCGAGTGGCTCCCTGGTAGCATTATTACATACACACTGGGGTGATCCGCCAGTGAACATGATATAAACATTTCAGTCACTGACAGCACCCAACACACGATGTGCTGTCTGACAGTTACATCGCCAGTTAACATAGTGCTTGTTGCCCATGCCACAAAAGTTTAATCTGAACCACACATTTTCAGTGGTTTACTATATCATTATTCATTCATATATCTTAGAGATGTTGTGTGGACATTATAAAAAAGTTCCCCCAATTCTGTATTTCCTAAAAGAGAGGTCCGAAAAAAAAACATCATTAACATGGTGAAACAACCTGGTGACATCATCAAGTTGTGTTTTACCATGTTAATGAATTTTCTTTTAGGAATTTTTCTGAGAGTGTACAAATGGAACCAAATGGACCCGCCAGGGTCCATTTGGTTCACATTTGTACACTCTCTGAAAAAACAAAAATGAAAATGGGTGGAATTCCCCTTTAAGGGCTTATTAGGCTTACATTTTTTGCGGCTCCAGACAGATTTTGAATTTAATATTTGGTCGAAAATGGCTCTTTAAACATCTTGGGTTGCCGACCCCTGCACTAGACCATGAACATACTTTCCACCACACCCACCTGTGGTGCCCTGGCTGCTGAGTCCTGCCTCTCCACTGGATAAGGTTGGGTTAGTGGTCACAGCATCGGCCCTGGCCTCTCCACCTTGGAAAAGTAGAGATAGGTATATTGTCAGTTTTCACAAATCTAACATCTTGCACCGGCATAATTCTCTTCTTGACTCTTATCTTTTCTGAAGCCCATGAATTATGTGTTTATCGCATGTGTTCTTTCTTTCTCTCAAATGATTCACAGCAGCCTGGTTCGGACAGTCAGGGAGCAGCTAGTTTATGCTGATGGCCAACATGGCAGAGCTGAAGGAACTGATAATGTCTATCAGGGGGCATTGCCATACTATTTTATTTAAAAAATAAAATAGCATGTGTTTAAATAAAATAAATTTTATTTAAACAATGAATTGTGTTAGGCTTTTTCCTGACCCTCGAAACCGAACACCAAGTCAAACTGTTACATAAAGTGGTGGTCAGCGTAACAATGTGGGGGCATGTCAATGCGCTGACCTGAAATAACCTGGTTTGTCTGGAGTATATAATACTCAATACTTGCGTGAAACAATTATGTACTCTCTCTGTCAAATTCATGGAAGTCACCGAACCTGGTGAGTTTTTATTTTATTTTATTTTATTTTATTTTATTTTATTTTATTTTATTTTATTTTATTTTATTTTATTTTATTTTATTTTATTATGAACTGGACTAGACCCTGACAGGAATACAGGAATAAAAAAGTAGAAATATATCCCCCGTACAGATACATAAATGTGTTCACACATTAGTTGCTGATGGCATGCCACTTCTAAATCATACATAAAGTAAAAGCGAGTCAGAGGTATACTGTACAAGTCAAAAACAGCTCCTACCTGAGGTCCAGAAAAAGGTGATCAGGATCAATGCTTTAATCATATCTGCTGTGAGAACAGATGCAGAGCATGGGGCTTTGAATAACACTTTAGACTTCACATGGTCCTTCAGCCAACAAGACCCAGTGCTGTCTGGTGTCTGTTTGGGGTTGCCTGCACACCGCGTTTTATCATGCTCTCGAGTCTTTATCAGAGGTCTGTGGTTAAATTCTCCATAACGTCACGCTGCTCTTACTGACATTCTGACAGGAAGTGCTTATCAACACATCCGTGAATCTGAGTTGGAAACACATCACCAGTAAGCCCAGTGCACCCTGGGTCAGCACCAATAACGTTGTCACGTTGGTCCAACCGGCGCCATTACTAGCCCTGTAACCCTAAACCGTGTTAGGGTTTAGGGTGACTAATGTGACTAATATGCTGGATGACGGACTTATGAAGATCCTATATGCACTAGCCTGGTGTCAATACCGTTTCTGGGTTTCTGGGAGCAGAAATGATATTACAGGTACATCATGTTGTAGTCGCTGTACCGTTTCACCTGACCTTGAATGTTAATAAACAAATCCCAGTCTCTACCAAGGAAGTTGTTGGACAGTTGCATTAAAGTTACCACATTAACAGTCCATTTTCGTTACACGCTAAACCCCTTATGCCTAATCCCTAATTTATTTTTTTTCTATTTAGCAAAACATTTTGGAATAGTTCAATGTGCCAATCTACTGACAGGTTGTGAGCTTGTAGACTGGCCATTTTAACCATTGAAAAAAGTTTTGTTTAAATAGTTTAAAAAGGCAAAGAAGTTAAGGGATAAGGGGTTTACCGGTGACGAAAATCTAGGCCTAACAGTCCATTTTCCAGAGCTGTCAACCACAGGCCGAGGCTGCTGAGGAAAAGGCAACAGCATCATAACTTTAGGCCAACCAGGTGAAACATTTTGATGCCGCGTTGTTTTGATTATATGGATAAATTGTTGGGTATTATCTAATAATGCACCGATGTATTGGCCCACATATCGGTTTGGGCCATATTTGCTGTTATCTGAATTAACCAAAGGCAATAGCCATTTACCAGATTCATGGTGGTTCTTTATTGCAGCATCTTTTGCACAGGTACAGGTGTTCTTTTTTCAAAGACAGCTTGTAATGTTATTTTCTATTACGCACCTTTTGAGTTGTGCATTACACCTTATTCGATAAAGACACATTTCTTAATTTGTGTAGACAGATTAAGTAGAACTAGATCAGAAGATAAGATTTTCTGCTAAAGAAAAATGGAGAGGAAAGGAAAACCCAGCAGAGAGTTGACGTCTGAACCACATCCTGTGGTTGACAAGTTTAAACAACGTTTTCCCTCCCAAAAAATACTTTATAGTTGAGTCTGTAAATACTGATAGTGATATTATTGCCCCTCTCCCAAAGAACCTATAGCCTCGTAACATGTTTGTTTTTTTTTCTAGCCTCATTTTTATCCCCACAATTTTGTAACATTTAATCACCCAGTGCCAATTCCGAATGCGATCCTGGGCTCTACACATCCTCCACCAACCGGCGGACTGGCCTCATGCCTCCTTCAATGCATGGGGAGTCCAGTCAACAAACCAACACATGCTGTGCTTGCTCCTGGCTATATTATTTTAATCATGCCATTATGGATATGAACATCTGACTGACTTGGAGAAAACGCTAATAGTTACTTGTCTAAACCCCAATACCAATCCAAATGAGAGATTGGGGAGGGACTTAGTGAAGGGCTAATTGCTTTTTTTTAATTCTCTACAGCCTGCCATGCTGAGGTGTCTCTCTAATCTACAACAAACTCTTGGGTGTAGATTAGAAAGACACATGGGGGTACAATTTATTCCCAAAATTGCAGGGATCATCGCATATAAATATAAAGTTACGCTGGATGATCCCCTTTATTCTATTTTCATACTTTTCTATAGCACTTAATTAATCCTCTGTGTTAACCCTAACCCGTGTTGTCTGACTAATGTGCTGGATGTCGGACTTACGAGGATCCTATATGCACACTAGCCCTGGTGTCAATACTGTTTCTGGGTTTCTGATCCGGTCGGGAGCAGAAATGATGATTACATCATGTTGTAGTCGCTGTACCTTGAATATTAATAAACAAATCGCAGTCTCTACCAAGGAAGGTGATGGACACACACACACACACACACACACACACACACACACACACACACACACACACACACACACACACACACACACACACACACACACACACAAACACACTCGTAGTGCAGTTAGTGTGTTGCACAAGAACATAAATACAAACTGTAAAGATCAGAATAGAAGATATAACCGCTTCCCTTCTTCTCTTAGACTGGTACCGCAGGCGCGCGGACGTGGCAGGGACTGGAAAATAAAGTGTCATATTTGCAGCACAAATGATCAAAAACACCCTGTGGTTTAGGTCAACACTGATAATGTTACCTTGAAATGCAATCCAGCTACAGGCAGACACTGACAGGGAGGCACAAAGAGAGAGCACAGAAGTGACGATAACGGTGATGGCAGCTATAATTCACTATTAAATCCTTTCAATCATGACTCCATACACAGTTCCAATATGTGAATGCATGAATACCCAAAAAATACTGGGACCAGCCAAAAAGTTGCAACATTGAAGGGTCAGAAAACTGAACTGAAAAAGAGGGACAAAAGAGGGACATTTCCATTTTTTTCCCTGAGAGCGTACAAATGTGAACCAAATGGGCACTAGCAGGTCCATTTGGTTACATTCGTACACTCTCACAAAACTGACACCTGTCCATTCAAACTCCAGATGAGCCTGCGCCAAGGTTAGCAGTGCAGCCACTGTGCCCGGCAAAGATGAGACTTCGCAACAGATGAAGGCATGCACAAACCCTGTACACTCAAACCCTGAAACCCGGGAGAAGTTCCTCAGTACCACACCTAGATCTCCATATGGAGCTGATCTGTTCTAACATGACATGTAATACTGTGTGCTGATCTGACCTCACCAAACCCGATGTACACTCCAGACATGCTTCATATACTGTATGGCCAATTCATTCCATGTTGGCCATCCAGGCCATATTTTTGTTTTCATTTTTATTTTCTGTGCAATAGACCTTTGTAAAGTACCGCCTCATTCACAAACTGGGTTTGAGCTCTATACAAAGTCTTGAAAGTGTAATTTATTTCACATATTTAATATGTACAATACATTGAGAAATCCTTGGGGAAGAAGCAGTGAATGTTACTGTGTTTGTGTTCTACTCTGTGCATGTTTTTTTCCCAGAAGGTCTAATGCGAGCAGCTTCTGGAAACTAAACTGAGCAAATGTCAGGGTACTTAGGGTAACTTTGGCTCCAACGTGTAGTCCCATTCTAAGTATATAAAGGTGTTAAAACCACAGCCAAGCTCAAGTAAAGCACACGCCTTTCACACTTCTTCATGTTAACACGTGTTTTTAGACATTTGTCGACTTTTGTCAAACATGTTGTTGGCAAATCTATTTTCAATGCAGCAAACAAAACTGTGTGTGTGTGTGTGTGTGTGTGTGTGTGTGTGTGTGTGTGTGTGTGTGTGTGTGTGTGTGTGTGTGTGTGTGTGTGTGTGTGTGTGTGTGTGTGTGTGCGCGTGTGTGTGCGTCGTGCGTGCATGTGTATTACTATACATTATATACTATTATATACTATTTATTGTGTTTTAACTAAGGCTGTTGAAAATGGTTAATTAATGGGATTAAATTAATTTTGTTGATTAATCTGATTAAAATTTTTAACGCAATTAACTCATGTGCACACTGACTCAACCCACTGAGCATTTTCTCATTGAAAGAAATGGGTAGAGCAGGGTTTTACGGAGACATATAGCTGTGTGTCTCCCTGTAACCAGAGCCATAGAGTATAGCTGGAGGATCTACAAGCATTGAGGGCTTGTAGATCACCTATTTTGATAAATATTTTAAAGTTAAATGGTTATTTTTTTCACATATTCTGTTTCTTTTTTAAATGTTGAAATCCTGTACAGGAAAACATGCATATTTTGGCCATAGTCCGAATGGTGATTAAATTAATTTTGAAGCTGTGATTAATTTGATTAAAATTTTGAATCATTCAACAGCCCTAGTTTTAATCCTTACCAAGCGCAAAAGTGTAAACACGCCTTTGGCTTTTTGTATCTCAACAATAGACCTTTAGGTAAGCCCTGCCCTCTTGTCCACCCTAGGACACTTTCCAGCCGGGCTGATTCATTCCAATGTAAATATCATGGACTTATACAATAAATACTGGTTCATTTTTGGAACCAGACCTTCAAAATGTCTCCCAAATCCACCCAAGCTATTGATGGAGAGGTTTGTCTATTACATGTTATGCTTAGCTGTGATTGGACCATAGCAGTTTGGGGAGGGGGGGGGGGGGGGGGGGGGGGGGGGGGGGGGGGGGGGAGGGGTCTATTGGTGTCGCGTTTGTATCTCTTAAAATTCATAAGACATGAGGCATATGGAATGGATGCTAACCTACATTGAACACTACACTCTCTCTTCCAAGGGGACGATTGTATTGTAGATGTCAGAGGTTGGGCTGATGGTGTCATAGACAGGAGACTGTTGTGGTTTTCTGGATCTCTTCAGGTAGAATATCAGCAGGCTCACCACTGTCACTGCTGACATGACAGGTAAACTGATGAGCAAACCTAGACGTGAAAATGCATCAGCATTGTTACGGGCACACACAATACAGAGCATGGCATACAGAACATATTCAATTCTAAGCAGACAAAACATGCACTCCTCCATACGCTTTGAATCACTTCATCATGAAGTAATAATGCAAACACATCATGTTCCAACTCATCATATCTGTACCGTATTATCCTAATTGCTATTATTTGCATATTATTTATTAGTCATTTGTATTAGTATTATATGCTGTCTTGATGTATAGCAGCACTGAAAGCAAAGCAACAATACCTTGCAACATAGGCTTTCTTTGACATCTACTTCTATACTGCAGAATTCGGTACACATATCTTACCTTTAAAAAAAATACCGGTCCATAAAGAGAAGGAGGAAGAGGATTCGTTCAGCATGGTTGTTGTTGTGGATACCACATTGATCATTGTGGAAGCATCAGGGTGTTGAGGTGTGGATGTGGTAAAGGTTGTTGTAGGGAGAGTTGTCTTAGTTGTTGTAACAGGAGCTAAGCATGTTGGAGAACAAAGAAATATTACTATTAACATTGATTTTGATCACGCCATTTCAGCCAATATGGAGACAAGTTATTATTTTGATTCGCACAATGGTTCAAGGTGAATCACAAGTGACAACATGTGTACACGTGTGTGCACTAACTTTCTTACTCTTACTTTCTTAAAGTTACTTGTCATTTGATTAGCTAAGATGTTTACCTGCCTCCTTGCAGGAGGAGTGTCTTTCAGAATTCCAACATAAATATATGGAATGAACTTCCCCCTGCAATCAGGACCTCAGACTCACTACCTATCTTCCGCCGCAGTCTTAAGACACACCTCTTCAGACTCCATCTCAGCCCATAGCACTTGTATTATATACCAACCCACAGTACTTGCTGCAATGACTTATATAGGTTGCCTAATGTATTACAATGTTTTTAGCGCTTCATTGTATGTTGTAAAATGTATTGTAAATCCAGATTAAATTGTAAACTTTTCACCATTGTCGCTCTGGATCAAGAGCGTCTGCTAAATGCCTAAATTGTAAATTGTACTCTGTTGTTAAACGTAATAGAGGCAACTTTAGTGTGTACAAACACTGTAAACTGATTTGTTTAAAACCAGAATCTAACTCCATCTCATCTCCACTCTATTGGCTCATTATGAATCTGCTGGAGGCTGTCGTGCTGTGATTGGCTAAAACGCTGCCTCACTCAACACCCCCCCTCAAAAACAGCACTGCCTTTCCTGAGCCCGACGATTTGGACCGTATGCAGGACGAAGCAAGTGTCTGTCTGCAGGGAAATAGCTGCAGCATCAAAGTAGAAGCAACGTGGAGGGGGAAAAGGCAAAAAATATATAGCTATATATATTATTACAATTATTATTATTTGCTAAAAAATGCCTCTAGTACCTTTAACTGAGAGAACAGACACACTTTTTTTTGGGGGGGGGGGACTGCTTAGGTCAAAGATATTTGTTCAATAAAATAGTCAGACTGAGCAACAGAACCTCTCCATGCCTGCCTTCTTTACTCATCATGCCGACAGACAAACAGGGAGCTGGTGTAAACATGATATACTGTATAGTTAGTACATTAAAGAGTAATTGCAGACTTACCATCTTCAACATTAAGGTCCACTTGTATCAAGTCATCTCTGCCATATGGTACAGTGAGTCCACACATGTATGTCGAATCTGACTTAGTGAGTTTAGTGATGGTTACAAATAGGGTTTCTTCTGAGTTTTTCAAAATGAATCTTCCGCTGGTTGTAGTTTCCCCAGGTTCTGCTCTAACAATGACATCATCATCATATAGGCATCGACTGTTACAGAGGTACTTTTTCTTTTGTATGGATTCGAGATCCCATGAGCAGGTGAAAGACACATTGCCCCCAACATGGCCGGTTGCAGAGAGAGCTGTTGTCTTCACAATACTCAGCACGACTACAGTACAAGGGAACAAACAAGAAAACGGTGCATCAGTATGATACCTACAATATTAATTCAGAATAGTATGTGAGGATTATATTGTTCCAAAAGATTTGGACGGAGGACAGATAACAGTGGACTCACCACCAGAAAGCAAGCAATAAATGTAGATGGTTCTCATGATGACAATGAGCTGCAGATGACTTGTCAGCTTCTGTCTGGAGACAATTTGGAACTTCCTCCGGTTTTGACCAGTGCTGTTAATGTCTTTCATGAGAATGAAATAGACAATTTGCTCCACCCTCAACTCCATTGCACCCCCCCCCCCCCCCCCCCCCCCCCCCCCACACACACACATTTTCACACCTTTCCCCTCAGACAACTGCAGGCAACTTTTTTCAGCCGCTTTTGTATACTGAAGATACAAAAGCAGCTGATTTTTTTTTTTTTTTTTTGCAATTAGTTGGAGGTCAAAGTACATTATCACTGGACTAAGGCTAAGGCTAGTAAAGTTATCTCAACAGAATGATGAAATGTCCTTCAGAGCAGATGCACAAATCAAAACCACAACCACTGTGGTCAAGTTATCTGAAGTTCATCATTCAGTGTGCTCTAAAGTCTAAACATATTATACAGTCATTTATAGATCTGAAGGTACACATGCTGTACAACATCAGTCAGTGAGAAGGGCCATCGTTGTCACTTTGCTAAAGTAGTCCTCACTCTATTCAAATGAAAGTGAAACTTTGTTTGGCTTCAAAATGTCTTTCCTAGACTCTCACACAGACTCTGTGCACCTTAGAGTTATAGTACAAAAGAGTCCTAAAGCTACCAGCCCTAAAATGTACCAGTTATGGTTGGGAACACTTTGTTGTTGACAGTGCCTTACCCATTTAGGCCTGACCTAATGTATCAAAAACAAAACAAGTCAATCTGTCTGGAATACTGTACATACTGTACAGAATCCAAGTATGGATTCCCAGCCTGAAAGGGTTAGGCCAGTAGGCCAGGTATGCCCAGTAGGCCAGGTATAGGCAAGCTATGGCCGCCCAACCCTGCAGAGTCACAGGCCATCGAATCCACCCCTGTGCCTTTGAATAATAACAATTACAGTATTAGTAGTATTAGTATGATTATGCTAAGGACATCATCAATAGGATGTGTAGACAGTAGTGATGCACAGATACAGTATATCACCCCACCTATTGGTTTGGCTGTGATATTTGCTGTTCTCAGCCAATAAAGCTGATGGCAGTAGTCAATGTTTATCTGTTGTTGATGAACATACATTGTGCATTTACTATATTGGTATGTTGGGCATCTGTACTGTATCAAGCTGTAGATTCTGAACATTTATTTCTTGTAGAGTTTCCCTGGCACAAAATTAGGGAATAAAAGCAAGAAAAACAAAATAAGCATATAGCGGTATTCATGCAACCTCTGAAATCCCCTTGGAAGAAATGGAAACCAAGATAGGCCTATACTAAAGGCCTCATATGATTTAAATAAGCATATGATTTAAATAAATTCAACCTTCAGTGACAATAGTGGTTGAACAAAATATTGAACAGAACATCTCATAGGCTGAATGATTGAAAATAACCTGAGAACCCAATTAAAATGTTACTGTTTGTTCATTATGAGTTGAAGGTCTTGATGGCTGGTTTTAATTACTATGAGTAATTATTTGGCAAGCCCAGTCTCAGGTCTGGTGGTACAGGCTTTTGGCCTACCACCACAAGGCCCCAGACCTGATTGAGACCTACACTATACCTGGCTACACCATAGCGTTTGAGAATACAGGCCAATATATACATCGATGATGTACACTGGAAGATGGGTAGAAAAGAATAGTGGTATTTTATCATGTACATTAGTGAGGAACTATTATATGAAGGCAGTAAACAAGCACTAACCACAACCAAGCTGTTTCCTGATATGTGAGACCATTCGTGTGTGCATGGGTGCATATGAGTCTATGTGCAGGAGAGTTGAGGGTGGAGCTAATTGTCTATCATGATGAAAAACATTAAAACCGCCAAGGAAGTCCACATGAATCGTCTCCAGTCATCTGTCTGTCATCATGAGAAACATCTACATTAATTGTTTGATTTCTGGTGAGTGACCAGCTCTGCTTGTTTTCGTCTGTGTTTGTGTAGTCTGTCTTTGAGCACCTGTCTGTATACTGTATGCTCGCAATTTCTGTTTCATCTTTTGTATGTCTGCTGTTATCTGTCCTTTGTTATGGAAAAATGTATTACATCATATTCTGGATTAATAATGTATATTATATTGATGAGCTGTTTTATTATTTTGCCCTTGTGCTGCAGTGTTGAGTATTGTGAAGACAACAGCTCTCACTGCAACCGGCCATGTTGGGGGTAATGTGTCTTTCACCTGCTCATGGGGTTCGGGATCCATACAAAAGAAAAAGTACCTCTGTAACACTCGATGCCTAATAGATGGTGACGTCATTGTTAGAGCAGAACCTGGAAAAACTGCAACCAGCGGAAGATTCACTTTGAAAAACTCAGGAGGAAACCTATTTGTAACCATCACTAAACTCACAAAGTCAGATTCAACATACAAATGTGGACTGGACATATCACTTGCCAAAGATAAATTCATACAAGTGGACATTAATGTTGAAGATGGTAAGTCTGTAACTAGTCTTCTTTAATGTACTGTACATCTTGTATGCACTTTAAGTTAGATTACTGCTTGTGTTCTGAACGACATATTGGTGGGTATAATTAATATTAGAAATGCATAAACATGAATACATGTCTTGATAAAATACAGGTCGAACGCCTTTCATGTGCTTAAACTGGGATGTCTAGACCTCCACTGAGTACTTCTGTAAAACTGCATGCTACACAGATGTCAAGGCAAAGTCAAGGCAAAATGTGGAGAAACTAAAACACGCAGAAGAATAACATTGATCTAAATAAATAAATGGCAACAGCATACGTGGGTTGTCAAACATGTAGGCTAAACAACCGCCTGTGATTCACTGTGATGCCTGAAACAAATAAATAATAACTTTTATCCTGATCAAAATGAATATTAATATGTTCTCAAACATGCTTCCAGCTCCTGTTACCACAACTAAGACAACTCTCTCTGCAACTGCAACAGCTACAAAGACAACTCTCGCTCCACCAACCAATACCACATCCACACATGAACATCCAGATGCTTCTACGATGATCAACGTTGTATCCACAGCAACCATACTTCATGATTCCCCTTCCTCCTTCTCTTTAGGAACTGGTATGCCTATCTGTTTACTCTGTTGTGTCCTTACTCTGTTGTGTATTACGGATATCTAAAGACTATTGCAAAGTTAACTTGTGTTGCACAGCATTGCAATTAGAGATGGCAGATATTATCGGCCCTCCGATATTATCGGCCGATAAAAGCTTTCAAATTTCATATCGGAAAATATCGGTATCGGTATTTACAAACTGGAAATTATGACTATTTACAGAGATGTAGACTCAGCGCTACGGTCATGTTTATACCATTACTTTTGTACTTTACTCAAGTAGGCTACATGTTGAATTTATAGTTGTATGGAGTATTTCTAGGCTATAACATGAATTTGTATTTATACTAAATTTAGTTTATTTATATTAAATATTTGTATAGTAATAGTTTCTGTTATTTTTCCACCACTGGAGGCTGCATATATCGGTATCGGTTGATATCGGTATCGGGAATTAGTAGTTGGATAATATCGGGATATCGGATATCGGTAAAAAAGTCAATATCGGCCATCTCTAATTGCAAGAATTGCCTACTGTAGTACTATAGGCTGCAAGATGTCATGTGTAGTGTGGTGCATGCACATCACTGTGAAGTTTACATGTGGCACAGGTCTAGGTGGCAGTGCAGCTGTAGCATAGAAAATAAGTAAGTACAGTATAGCAGACGGAGTAAATACATGTATGTTCTACCACTTGTGAATACTGTTGGAAAACAGCAGAGAATAGACAATATGGTTTAACACAGAGGTTCCCATTTCCCAACCAAACATGAAACATTTTGCCAAACATCAGAGCCAGACACACTACTTTGTGTGTGCATTACACATTATACTGGATGTGATGCTGTTTACAAGTTTGTCCACCAGAGGATGCTCATGTAACTTAATTCTACACACTTCTAGGCTTGCTCCTGGGTTTCTCTGTGATGGCAGCAGTGACAGTGGTTGTGATCCTGCTGATGTTCTCCAACATGGTTCCAGCTCCTATTACACCAACTAAGACAACACTCCCTACAACAACCATTATCACATCCACACCTCAACACCCTGATGCTTCTACAATGATCAACGTTGTATCCACAACAACCATGCTGGATGGGTCCTCTTCCTCCTTCTCTGTAGGAACTGGTATGCATGTCTGTTTGCTCCGTTGTGCCCAGTGTGTCCTGACCTCTGAAATAAACGTATACTGTAGATGTCAGAGAAAGTCTATTTGTTCTTTTTGTGTTTGCAAAGTACGTTGTTGCTTTGATTTCAGAAAAGTAAGTAATACTTACTATTACTTACTAATACTACTATTAACATTGATTATTAGTATTATTATGATTATGATACAGACATGATCAGTTGGAACATGATGTGTAGACAGTGATCAAACTGATCCTAGCGAAGATAGATTAATATCTTCCAATCCTTTAGTGTTGGGAATTATTTAAAGACTAACGTAAACTGGGCAGTATTGCTTTAAGTATTGCCAACTATAGGCTGAAAAACACACAGTAAAGAGGAAACCGTGGTCACATGGTGGGTGTGGGTGTTCACATTTTTTGTTGATTTCATTCTACTGTAGGTTTGCTCGTCACTTTAGCTGTCATCTCAGCAGTGACAGTGGTGAGCCTGCTGATATTCTGCCTGAAGAGATCCAGAAAACCACAAGAGTCTTCTGTCTACGACACCATCAGCCCAACCTCTGACATCTACAATACAATCGTCCCTTTGGAAGAAAGATGCACTAGTGGCACTTCAAAAATGCACTAGAATGTGCTAGATGCTCGCCTGGAACATACAGATCAAAATGACCATTAATCTTCTACATTCTCTACTTGTGTAGACTAAGTTGGGCTAATTCACATGATGAATATTTTAACTCTTGAGGGTGTAAAAATGAAACCAAATGGACCCGCAAGGGTCCATTTGGTTTCATTTTTACGCTCTCAAAGAGTTACATCCGGCTAACCAGCTGCCACCCCCAGGGTGGCCTGGCAAAGGCAAAATTGTCCCGGTGGGAAAATATGTGCCAATCCGCCCCTGGTAGTGTCCAACACGTTAGCATCCATCCGATTATACTAAATGTTTCATAGAATTTAAATGCCATGACTTCAATGACACAGTTGGTTGAACCAAAGAATGAATGGAAAATGTGAATATATCGATCGAACACCTCGGCGATAGATATATCGATCGAGAGGCTGCTTTATCGATTATCTGGTAATCAGTGTTGACAAACGTACCTCGGTTTAACGTTATCAAAGCATCCTTTCAAGTTGTAATATGCACTCCATTCCCAGAGCCCGTGTTCGGATGTTTACACATTTTATTTTTAATTTAAAGATCTCTGTCAACCTGACAGTGTTTTATTGTGTTTATATAAATGTTTAATCTATATACTGTATATCGATACCGTGATGCTTATCTATTGTGAGATTGCAAGCCACTATCCACCACTAGTAACAGCACAAGGTGTTAAAAAACACCAAATGGATGAGACACAAAAGAGTGAAAGGCTTGTTTCCACATGGTACATGGAATACATGCACACAGACACACAGACATACACAGGCGTACACACACATGCACAAGCGTGCGCACACACACACACACACACACACACACACACACACACACACACACACACACACACACACACACACACACACACACACTGTAAATATGCATACAGTTGTAAATCATTATGTTGCATACTCGTTTTGTATTTTCATTTATTATTTTTTTTGCACAGTATAGAATCTGTAATTCTACATATCCCCTTTGGCATCACTATCCTGTTCATGCTACAGACAGGAAGCATCAAACTCCTCGCACCGGAATATAATCAAGGACTGCAGGAGGCTGTTGTTGCTGCTGAGAGCTCCAAGAAGCTCCAGTACAAGCCTGATGTGATGTCTGTTAGTGTCAGGGTGACCACCTGCTCTGCTGCGTACAGGCAGGGGCGTAGCTAGCAATTCTGGGCCCCCTGCAAAGCTTTTCCACATGGCCCCCCCTTTCCCGGCGGCGCTAGTGGGGAGGGGGAGGTGATTTTTGAAAAAGAGTAGTTAAAGGGGAATTTCACCCATTTTCAACATTTTTTTCTGAGAGCGTACAAATGCAACCAAATGCGGGTTCATTTGGTTCCATTTGTTACTTTTTAATTAAGTGGTCCTAAGTCAAATGATGACTATTTTAACTCTTGAGAGCATAAACATGGACCAAATGGACCCACAAGGGTCCATTTGGTTTCATGTTTATGCTCTCAAGAGTTACATCTGGCTAGTCAACTTTCCATCATTTAGCCTGGGGACCACCTGGAATCCTCTCAAGGACCACGGGTGGTCCCAGGACCACCGGTTGAACACCAGTGCAGCCAGTAAAGGATGACATCATCGCTGCCATAACGGACCCTATACGCACGCCAAGTTCTCATCAAGACTGTGGAAACAATGGTACACCTTTGTATGTCAGATGCGGAACTATGTGGGATTATTGCATGCATGATTTTATTATTAATTTTCCCTTCTGTTATTGTGCTTTGTTGTGTTGTATAATTGGGACATGGATCACACTGGTTTTGAAATAAAGATTGAATTGAATTGAATTGAATCCCAGATCAGGTAGTGGGTCACTGTAAACTCAAATAATAAGCATAACAAATCAGTAAGTAAGCAGCACTAACCAACCAGTTTCCTGGTATGTGAGGGAAGTTATCACAGATACTGTAGCTCTGTGTTACAATGTATGTTGTAAGAGACTATAGGGGGAAACAACAGCCAACAGAGACATACAGAAGCCTAGTGTGAGGCTGTTACATTTTTATATTCAATAAAGGATCAAATCTCAAGGCCTATGCATGTCTGATATAATGACTGAACAGGTATTGTATAGTTTCAGTGAGTAATTATTATAATAGAGAATGTGCTCTGTTTAACTCACTTATGTGACACACATACTGTAGGTTGGTTCAGGTTTGATCCCGTTATGAAACCTAGTACAACATCATAACAGTGTAATAGGCTCTCAAGATACATACGTCATGGTCGTCAATGTCAGTTAAAGTTCATCTGATAATGTTCATCTTCATAGTCTCATGAAATGACATTTCATACAGAGCTTCCCCCAACACACAGACACACACACACTAACCGGTTGTTGTGGTTTTAAAGTGACAGACTGTTGGTATAAGCTCCATTTTGCAGCAAACTCAGACAGATTACACCCCTATTCTTTAGCCCTTTGATGTTATCTGAAGTTCATCATTGAATGTGGTATTAGAAATCTAACAGAATGAAACATGGGACACAATAATGGACTCTGAGGAGGTCCATCATTTTCCACTTTTTGCAATACCAAAGAGTATAGATTCTGTGAATCTCACAGTTATGATACAAAAGATACAGGGACCCAGGAGATGGCGCCATAGAAGGAGACGACCTGCCAAGCCAGCAATGGACCACACACCGCTTACAAAGTGGGGTCAGTCGACCACTGACCATATAGTCAATCACCCCCTGCCCTTTAAACATTTCATCTGTTTAAGAGGTAGAGCCAGGCCTCTTTGACCTGGTGGGACCAGAGAGTGTGCCTCTAAGGCACGTAGTTCGAGAGAGCCAGCGAAATCCATTTGAGCCCTCGCCCGCGGGCGCCCGTTTTCAAAACCGGGCGCCCGTTTTCACAAAAGCGGGCGCCCGTTTTCACAAAAGCGGGCGCCCGTTTTCACAAACTAGGCTATGCCTAAACCTAACTCTAACCCTAAACTTAACCTCAGTAAACCTATGCCTAAACCTAACCTAACCCTAACCATAACCTTTTGAAAAGGGCGCCCGTTTGTGAAAACGGGCGCCCGCTTTTGAAAACGGGCGCCCGTTTTTGTGAAACCGGGCGCCCGTTTTTGTGAAAGCGGGCGCCCGCTTTTGAAAACGGGCGCCCGCGGGCGAGGTCGCTTTTGGATTTCGCCCCTGCTGGAGATCGACCTCGATCTGACGTTACAAATAAAAAACAAGAAGTGAAGCAAGAGCTCACTTCAAAACTGTTGTGGTTTTGAAGTGACACACATGACGGTTCCATCTTGCAGCACAAACTCAGAAAGGATACTAGCTAGCCCATTGCAGTACTCTGAAGTGCATGCGTGAGTGAGTGCAAGTGTGTGGGGGCCTGGGTGAAGTGGAGCTAAGGGTGAATCAAATTGTCCATTTGATTATTGTGAAAATTTTCAAAACCACAGGTCAAAGCATGTTGGCAAGTCATCTGCAGCTCGTTGTCATCATGAGAAACATCTACATTTATTGTGTGCTTTCTGGTGAGTGACCTCTGCTTGTTTTTGTCTGTCTTTGTTTGTGTGCTTGTTTCTGTCTCTGAGCACTGCTTGTCCGTTGTTATGTGTCCTCTGTCCAAATGTTAGAAAGAATATTAATGTTGGAAAGAATATTAAATTGTACTTCTGAATTAATTATTAGGAAGTCATACTAATTAGCTGTTTTCTTGTTGTTGTTTTTTTGTTTGTTTTTCACTTGTACCGTAGTGGTGCTGAGTATAATGAAGACAACAGCTCTCACTGCAACCGGCCATGTTGGGGGGAATGTGTCTTTCACATGCTCATGGGGTCTGACAACTAAAGAATTGAAAAAGTACCTCTGTTACAGACCATGCCTAACAGATAATTACGTCATTGTCAGAGCAGAACCTGGAAAAACTGCCATCAACGGAAGATTTATTTTGAAAAACTCAGGAACTAAATTATTTGTAACCATCACTGAACTCACAAAGTCAGATTCAACATACATGTGTGGACTGGATTTACCATATGACACAGATCTTTTTAAGCAAGTGGACCTTACTGTTGAAGATGGTAAGCCTACAACTCTTGCACTGTACATGATGTTTACCCCTTAAGTTAGAATACTGCTAGTGTTCTGAGCAACATATTGATGGGTGTAATTAATATTAGAAATGTATAAACATGTATAAACAAGACCAGGTCAAGTTTGGGGTAGAAAGAATGGATGCTTAAACTGAGATGTTAGACCTCCACTGCGTACTTCAAGGTTCAAGGTTTTTTTATTTGTCACTCCAGTGTATGTCAGGACATATACAGGGATGAAATAGTGTTTCCATTTTCCACAGTGCAATAAGACAATAGACAGTGCAATAAGACAATAGTCAAGACAATAGACAGTGCAATAAGACAATAGTCAAGACAATAGACAGTGCAATAAGACAAAGTCGAGACAATATATAGACGAGACAAACAATAGTGCAGCAGACCAGTAAAGTGCAAACTGTACACCTAACTTGAGGTGAAGGTGCTAAGCTAACCAGGTGTGATAAAGTGGCAGTAGTGTGAAGCTAACAGACAGCTAGACAGGACATATATACAACTACTAGAAACTACAATATACTACAGCTAGAAACTACAACAATAAATCTAAAAGCTATATACGAGACTATATAAGCATGCAGTTTTACTTCTGTAAAACTGCATGCTACACATAAACTGTATGTGCTCTAATGATGAGATGTACACAAAGGTTGGTACACTATGTTAAACAACTACCTGTGATTCACCTTGAAATGTTATTGATGTGTGAAACAGATAATCAGTAACTTGTATCATTATTGGATGAAACTCTGTGATCACAACTAATATTAATATTCCTCTGTTGCCAAACATGCTTCCAGCATCTGTTACAACAAACATTACCACATCCACACCTCAACATCCCGATGCTTCTACAAGGAGTAACATCGTATCCACAACAACCATGCTGTCTGAATCCTCTTCCTCCGATCTACGAACTGGTATGCATGTCTGTTTACTCTGTTGTGTCCAGTTTGTGTCCTGACTTCTGCAATAGAAATGTGTATTGTAGATGTCAAAGAACTCAGGTTATGTTTGCAAACTTGCAAAGTACTTTGTGCTGCTCTACTAATAATACTATTACTACTAATAATAAGTATTAATATGATTATGACAAGGACATGGTGAGTTAGACTAATGATGTGTAGACTAGACGGTGGAGATCCTTTAGGTTTGGGTATTATTTAAAGACTAGTGTTAACATTGCACAAGACTACTTTAAGCATTGCATACTATAGGCTGCAAGACATTCAGTCAAGAGGAAACTACCAGTCCATGCGGTAATAGTGGTGTGAAAATTATGATACTGTGTGTGTGTGTGTGTGTGTGTGTGTGTGTGTGTGTGTGTGTGTGTGTGTGTGTGTGTGTGTGTGTGTGTGTGCGCACACGCGCGCGCGTGCATGCGCATCACTGTTGTCATGTGGCACAGGTCTGAGTGGCAGTGCAGCAAACTGTTAGTAAAATAACAAGTACTAAACAATTGTACTTAAGTACCGTACAGAAGTAAATTAATGCACTTACATTCTACCACTTGTGAATATTTTTAGGAAAACAGCTGAGAATACAGTAGGATATGGTCTAAGTGCAACAGGGCCAGGTAGATAGAGATCAGGGGTTTTCAACAGGTGGTCCAGTGATCCCTGAGAGGATTCCAGGTGGTCCCCAGCTAAAGCATGGACAGTTGGTAACCAAATGGACCCTTATAGATCTGCAATTCTAACATAAATTGTAGTTAAACATCTGAATTAGACCAATTTGACCAATGTTTTGCCAGTCATCTCTCCTAAATTGTAGTCAAAAACTTCAAAATCCTTTCTTTTGGGTCAGAGAGATTAAATTAAACTCAACATCAAAGGTGATATCGCTAGTTGGCCCTGGTATGAAAAAAGTTGAAAACCACTGAGCTTTGTGAATATAAAGGAGAACACAGGTACAGTGTCCCTTAATCTGTTTAGCATTTTATACCGTATTGCCTGCCTGATCATATTCTTCCTATTACTTAACTTAAGACAGACATATTACTTAAAATGTCTGTTGTTGATGATTTGTCAGTTTAAGAGCCCTGGCCCAGTGCATTCAGGATTATACTGCATGGCATGTTGATCACATTTTGGCCAGCAGTGCATGCTCATGTACTGTAATTTAATTCTGCACACTTTCTAGGTTTGCTCATCGGTTTAGCTGTCCTAGTAGCAGTGACTGTGGTGATCCTGCTGATATTCTACATAAAGAGGACCAGAAAACCACAAGGTGGGTCTTACATGCACACACTTGTACTGTACCTCACATGCATAGGCTACTAATAACATACACATAAATGGGACTGGGACTGCCTATTGTCGTGTTGTGTATAAGTATAGTATTATATCAAATGATTTAATTTTGCTTACTTTTTGTATTCAGACAGACAGCAATGGGTTACTGTTAAATGCTCCCAAGAAATTGTCTCTGTGATACCTCTATGGGGCCATATAGTCTCTAGAAGCTTTGTTGTTGGTCGGGTCCATGCGTTTTCTACTTGCAAATTACTAACAATTCAGGAAGAAGACAGTCAAATTCAATTGTTCCTTGTATTTGAATGCTAGGAATGGGGTGGAAAAAAGTCACAGATGTTATTACAGCTGCTTTCACTTAGATTTTGCACATATTCATTTTCCAGGGGCTGTCCAAAGTGCCAGGCATCCCACTGGAGATGATGGAGTGGTAAGTGCTATTATGATCAGCTTGGGATTCTCCATTATGTTCTTTGCTCTGAGGTGACATATCTAGCTTCTGATTGGAGCATTCATTCAAGCCATGTAATATTATTACATGGCTTGAATGAATGCTCCAATCAGAAGCCAGTGTTGTGGTCACGTGAGCGGTTAGATTAAGTTGGTATATTATACCAACTTAATGAACTTAATGAACAGTAACATAAAGGTGCAAACAGATACGGAGCAGATGTTCTCCAAAGAGTAGGCAGAGCATAAATACATGAGTTCACCTTTTAAGACTCACAGCATAACACATCCTGTTTGTGTTTATCTCAATCTTTTTCTCTTTTTTTCCTTTTTCTTTCTTTCTTTTTTTTTTTTTAAAGTTGTGTCTATGACAGTGGTTTTCAACCTTTTTCATACCAGGGCCCACTATTTATTCAGAATTTGAGCCACTGACCACCATTTCATGACATTTTAGCCCCACAGACCCAAAAACTAAAGATTTCTTTTGCTTTTGTCCACAATTCCAGGCTGGATTTTGGAAACAAAACAGGCAAAACAAAATGACTCAAAATGACCATTAATCTTCTACATTCTGTAGCTGTGCAGACTTGGGCTAATTCAGATCATGAATATTTTAACTTAGCGTAAACATGAAACCAAATGGTCCCACAAGAGTCCATTTGGTTTCATGTTCACGCTCTCAAAGAGTTACATATGGTTAACCAACTTTCTATCATTTAGCCTGGGGACCACCTGGAACTTTCTCAAGGACCACTGGTGGTCCCCGGACCACTGGTTGAAAACCACTGGGTTATATGACATACCCATTCTTCCTCTTATATGTTCTCAACTAGACTGATCCAAATGAAGGAACGAGCGGAGAAGACCAATCAACAGCTCTCACCGCACCTGTCTACGCGACCGTCATCATCACGCCCAACGTTGACCCGACCTCCGACCTCTATGCTAATGTTAATGCGGACCTCCACCAGGACATTTCAGATGCAGTCATCTACTCCACTGTAGCCAAACCAAGCCGAGATACCAACACTTCTGAAAGCTCTACGCTGGTGCCAGCGGCCAATGCAGTTCCCGAGGAGGATTTCTATTCAATGGCACAGCTGCCCAGTTTGTGACCGCAGCAGAATGCATAGAGAGACAACAGGGCTGGACAGGCTCATGGGAAATGCAGTTCTTTCACATTGCTGAAGGTCATTTCATTCATAGCACCACCCCTCTGGTGGGCAGATTTGTAAAGGATGGATGTTTTGTATTTGAGCGGTGCTAGCCCCTCTATAAAGACCAGTGTGTGTCCCTCTGCCAGAGGTTGCAAAATGGCACTGTTGGGCTATACTGTGTAGCACATGTACAGATGTATAAGATTGTGTGTGTGTGTGTGTGTGTGTGTGTGTGTGTGTGTGTGTGTGTGTGTGTGTGTGTGTGTGTGTGTGTGTGTGTGTGTGTGTGTGTGTGTGTGTGTGTGTGTGTGTTCATGCATGCATGCATGTGTGTGTGTGTGTGTGTGTGTGTGTGTGTGTGTTCATGCATGCATGCATGTGTGTGTGTGTGTGTGTGTGTGTGTGTGTGTGTGTGTGTGTGTGTGTGTGTGTGTGTGTGTGTGTTCATGCATGCATGCATAGCCACGTTTTTTTGGACTGTGATAATCATTCTTTACCTGCTGTAACCATAACTACAAAATAAATATTGTCAAGTTTAAGGTGACATCTCTAGTATACACGTATCATGTTTCGAGTTGTTTCATCTCAACAGGACGATGAAATGTCATTTCCAGCAGAGGCACACTTCAAAACCTCAACCGCCATGGTGGTACGAGCTCCAATGTGTAGCACATGTAGGGTTGCCACATGTGTCTGACAAAAATCCTGGACATTTTGACCATCCAATCGGCGGCCTATTATCGGCGGCGATTATCGGCCTTTTGGTCGGAAGCAACGCACCTCTTTAAACATCTAACCCAGAAATATATCACACTTTTACACTGAAATGTTACTGCTCTCATTATTTTATTACTCTTTTACATATCAGATTAATAATTAGGCTACTTAACCATTAATTTTTAACTCTTTCTGGAGCAGTCCAGTTTTCATTTTTCTCATCTCAGTTATCTTTAGATAGACAGATTTAGATTCAGGAGTTTTCCACTCATTTTGGCGGTAGGGGGGTCTGGAAAAGAGGTAAATATAGCGACAAATGTGCCAAGTTGGCAACACTGGTACGCACAGGCACGCTACAATTTAATAGGACTATCATACTGATCTGAGACTGTGAGTGACGCAAGTCAGGTTAGTTGCGGTCTCTAGTCTCTAGAAAGAAAAAAAAATACTTTTGACCATGTATAAAAATCCGGGACATTCAAGTGTCCAGGATTTATTTTATTTTTTCCTGGACAGACCATGAAAATCCGGGACAATCAGGAAAATCCGGGACCTGTGGCAACACTAAGCACATGTTCAGTACAGCCTATTGAGTATAGCATATAGTGTGGGTGGGCAGGTGACTGTATGTGTACGTATGTAGGTCTGTATGCAGTAGAGTTGAGGGTGGAGCAAATTTTCTATTTCATTCTCATGAAAGATATATTAACAGCACTGGTCAAAGGAAGGAAGTTACAAACACTCTCCAGACAGAACTTGACAAGACATCTGCAGCTCAGTGTCATCATGAAAAACACCTACATTTATTGCTTGCTTTCTGGTGAGCGACCTCTGCTTGTTTTCATATGTCTTTGTGTGGTCCAGGGTTATTATAGTTATGGATTTTTCATTTGAGTTTAATTTTAATTCATTTTTACTCTTTCTTTTTTTAATTTAGGTAGTTTTAATTAGTTTTTAGAGTGCATTTGCTAGTTTTTATTTAGTTTTTATTTTTGTAAAAAGTTTTAGTTTTAGTTAGTTTTAGTTTCAGTTTCTTCATACCATACTTTTTTGTACGTTGTTTTATGTGTAACCAAGTGTGTGTGAAAAATCCAATAGCCTGTTAGGATGGCTCAGCCAATAGAGTGGTGTTCCGCTGTTGGAATGTGATTGAATGAGTCGAGTGACTACTAGGCCTACTAGGCTACTGGGTCCTATCGTATGACGATAAACGATAACTAAGGGTATTTTGAGTATGATTTCAGTTAGTTTTAGTTAGTTTTGTGAACACACAATGCAGTTATAGTTTAGTTATAGTTTTTTTTTTTTTTAATTATTTGTAGTTTTTATTTAGTTTCAGTTAACTGATATATTTTTTTTAATTTTAGTTATCGTTTTTTTTTCCGTTAGTTTTAGTTAACTATAAAAACCCTGGTATGGTCGTCCAAACGTTACGGGAAAGATATAGTGCTATACATCATGTTTTGAATTCAGAACTTGTGTGCCACACACTGATGAGATGTTTTCTTGTTTTTCCCCCTTGTGTTGCAGTAGTGCTGAGTATCGTGGAGACGGCATCTCTCAACATAACCGGCCATGTTGGGGGCAATGTGTCTTTCACATGCTCATGGCCAGACTCGTCAGGCGATTCTATTTTAGATGTAGAATTAGATTTTGATTTCTGGACATCAAATCCAAAGAAATCCAAAGAATGGAAAAAATACCTCTGTAACAATCCATGCAAAGTGAAGAGAGACGTCATTGTCAGTGCAGAAGCTGGAGAAACTACAACAAGCGAAAGATTCACTTTGAAAAACTCAGGAAATAACTTAGGGGAGAATGAGGTTAGTAGTGCCACGAGGCAAGTAGTTCCACCCCCCTTTACTTGAAAACCATAGAAGAAATTGGTCATTTGACCATCTTTTTCTGAAGAGGCAGCCATTTCACACATCCTGGAAAGAGAAGAGACACATGGCTTGAGAGGTAAGCACATTTAAGTTCAAAAAACACTTTTATGCCCTCCAAAGTAAATTTTTGACGTTCATAGTTCTTTAGAGGTTTTGTGTGAACCGTTATATACAGGTTTGAAAATAGTTCATACCTGTTTTAGTGCTTTAGTTAGCTACAAAATGGGTCAAAACAGTTAACTTGATGCTAGCTCAAAAAAGTGTGAACATGCATTCTTGTTGAAATGGTGGGGTGGGGGTCAGTGGTGCCAAAGGGAATGGGTCAAGTTGTGCCAGTGGCACTACTTACCCAGACTACAATTTTGTCTGTATTTTTTAGTTCATGGTACTTTATTTCAACTGTACGTTGCATTATTACATTTCATCATTAAAACTATATGCCATTCTTCATTGTAGACCACCATCATGCCACGTTATTACAAAAGGAAGAGTGACAGGCTTTCAGCTTCTGTTGAGGAGTTGGAAAGGGCAGTGCAGGAGGTGCAAGATGGGAAGTCCCTACGTCAGGTTGCAACCGAAATGAAGATCTGCAGGATGACCATTGCAAGATATATGACGAAGAAAAAGACAGGAGAAGTAACAAAGACAGGCTACCAAGGGACAGGAGAAGCACACAAAGTCTTTGATGATAACATGGAGAAAGAGCTGGCTGACCATATCAAGAGACTAGCAGATATGTTTCATGGCATAAGTGCCATGAAATGAGTGACCTCCCTATCCCTCTTGATGATGCCACTGATGATGAGATTTCAGATTTCCAGAGTGATGATGGTGACAAGGATCTATCTGTTGGTGACTTTGTCATTGTGAGGTTGTGGGTAAAAAATCCTCATATAACTATGTTGGATTGGTTGAGAATGTTGAAGGTGACGAGATCAATGCAAAGTTTCTCAAGAAAGGTTCTAAGAGGTCTGTTGGTGGAGAGCCATCTTTCACATTCAGAGAGAATGACGAAGGAGTCATCCCTAGAGGTGATGTAGTCAAGATACTGCCTAAACCGCAGAAGCTTGGTGGTACAGCCAGAAGGGAGCATACATTTGTATTCCCCTGCAGCATTGAAAATTGGAATGTTCAGTAGTAGCCTAGGCCAAATCTCTTAACAGTAGTAGGCTAATTGCAGTTGATTAGGTCGTGGCAGCATGTGTTCATGTGGCAGTAAAGATTTTGAATTGATAGCAATGTTGAAGGTGACAAGATTAATGCAACATTTCCAAAGAAAGGTTCTAAAAGGTCTGTTATTTTTGTATTACCCTGTAGCAAGAGAAAGAGAAATGTTATATTATGCCTAGGCCAAATTTCTATTCAAGCAGTTGGCTAATGCAGTTTATCAAGGTTCTTGGAGAGATGCAGAGATGATGTTGGAATGAAGGATAAAGAGATGATGTTGAGAGAGAGAGGGGAATGGAGAGATATTGGCAGAGAGGGATGGATGGAGAGATGGTGATGGAAGGATGGAGAGATGATGTTGGGAGCGAATGAGAGAGATGATGTTGAGAGAGGGATGTTGAGATCATGTTGGCAGAGAGGAATGTATGGAGAGATGATGCGAGAGATGGAGGGAGAGATGATGTTAATAAAGGGATGGAGAGATGACAAGAGAGAGGGAGGGAAAGATGATGTTGAGAGAGGGATGGAGAGATAATGAGAGACGAAGGGAGAGGTGATGTTGAGAGGGATGGAGAGGTGATGTTGGATGAGAGGGAACCCCTTCTTTTGTTCTTAGCACATGTTCATGTGCACATTGTTGAAGTTTACATTGTTTACAAGTAAATTGCTCAAAACCATAGCCTACTTCAATAAAGCAAATGTACCTAAAAGTTGTCATTGAGTGCTGTTTTCCTTATGTGAAGAGTTCAGTTCATTGTCTAAAGTACAGTTCAAAGGAAACTGCCCAAAACTACATTTGAATCCAATTTAAGTAAATGTGTTCATGTTGTGAACTTTGAATAATTGTTAAACAAGTAATTGTGTACTGAATTGACTTGATCTAAAAGCGCCTTGTGATTTGTGAGATGTGAAATAGCCTGTTTTACTTCAATAATCCATGGCACAATTTACCCCAGTGAAATTTCTCTAGTGGCACAACTTGCCCCGCACTCGGGGCAAGTTGTGCCGCAAAACCACTTTTTTTTGTGAAGCTAGATTTCATTTCCGAAACAATGCATTTTAGATTGAAAGTTATTGTTACCAGAGATGCAAAACATCCTAAAGTATATGTACATATTTTGGTTTGGGGCATAACTCTCATTGTCTTCCTTCAAAGACACTTTAAGTGAAAAGTGGCACTACTAACCTCATTCTCCCCTATCTGTAACCATCACTAATATCACTAAGTCAGATTCATACACATGTGGACTGGACAGACCATTTGCAATAGATGACTCCATACAAGTGTACATTAATGTTGAAAATGGTAAGGCTATATGCTTCTATGATGTACTGTACACAGTGTAACATTTCTATTTATTTGCTTGCATTTGCATTAATAAAAAATCTCAAACATGTTTCCAGCTCCTGTTATAACAACTAAGAAGACAACTCCCTCTTCCTCCTTGTCTTTAGTTACTGGTAAAGGCATGCATTTAAATATTTTGTATGCAATGTGCCCTGACATCATCCCCCCCACCCCTCTCTACTTCTGTTTGACTCATTTCATGTTTGCAAAGTAGACTACTTCCTTGCTCTGTTGTTTTTGCAAGGAGAATGTCTGTTTACTAGTGCATGATGATCTCTGAGTGTCGTGCTGTCCACCAGGGGGTGCTCATGTAACATCATTCTGCACACTTCTAGGTTTGCTCATTGGTTTAGCTGTGATGGTAGCAGTCAGTGTGGTGGTGATCCTGCTGATGTTCTACATAAAGACAACCAGACAACCACAAGGTCACACACACACACACACACACACACACACACACACACACACACACACACACACACACACACACACACACACACACACACACACACACACACACAGTACATATACTCACACGCATTAAATACTCCCAAATTTGTGTTGTCCTTCTGTCAATATTAAATGTAGTAAGGATAATATTAGGCATAATAATAAGGGTAATAATAATAATAATAATAATAATAATAATAGTAATAATAAAACACGATGTTAAAGGTAGGGTAAGTGACTTGAAATTCATGGTGTAGTACCAGCCTGGTGCACTAGGGGTGCCCAAGAGTAGCTACACTATGTGAACCTGCTGCTCGATCCTGAATAGAGGAGAATTCACCCTCCACCTGGGGAACTTTTATTAGCTCCTCTGCTAACGTGGGGGAGGGGGAAACTCCATATATGGTCTGCACATCTTATAATAGAGCATTTTAACAGTTTTTTTTTTTTTGAGTGTGATATCTGACAAAAGTGAAATCACTTCACCTACCTTGTTTAAATCATTAACATGGTGAAACACAACTTGATCGAGTTGTGTTTCACCATGGTCATGATATTTTCCAGACCTCCATTTTTTATTTTGTCCACACAACATTTCAAAGGTATATTAATGACATAGTAAAATGTTGAAAATGGGTGGAACACCCCTTTAACTTAGATTCACATATTTGCATATTATTTTCCAGTGTTCGTCCTCATTGCCAGGAATCCAACTGAAGATGATATAGAGGTGAGTATGATGATTATTTCTGGAGTGTTCATTGTTCTTAATGGTAATGTGTGCGCTATAGAGCTAGGCAGTCCCTCAGACGTCGCCTGCAGCCCAGAAATGAATTCCCCTTCATTTTTTTCCCCCACGACCCGAGGTGGTTTTGGGACAAGCAAACCATTTGCAAGAAGAAAAATGAAACAAACCGTGTTGCATCCTGACCTTATTTTCTTCTTACTAATTAGAATAGATATTGTATGTTAACATTGTCATGATTTGTCACGACCGGAGTTGGCTTTTTCCGTAGTAGGCCTATAATTGCCTTTGAGGAATATGAATGGGGAAATTACTTCTGGGCAACATCATGAAAGGGGCTGGACTGCTCAGCTCTATCATGATGCTTTCACTCTGCATTTTGTTTTCGTGTTGTTTTGAATGAAATATATTTGTTGAAGCTCTTTCATGGTCAATTTTTTCTATTTCTCT
Organism: Benthosema pterotum; assembly: GCA_039105355.1. Taxonomy (NCBI): domain Eukaryota; kingdom Metazoa; phylum Chordata; class Actinopteri; order Myctophiformes; family Myctophidae; genus Benthosema; species Benthosema pterotum. The sequence goes on along the minus strand of CM076980.1, from coordinate 42,004,396 downwards.
TTCCTATTGCACTGCTGTAAGAGTGTTATTGACATCAGTTCACCCATGTTGTGCACTCTAACTTAATGCCCAGCCGGGTGGGCTGGAAGAAGGGCAAGGTGGGCAACAAAGTTTTTCATAAGCAGTGGTTTTCAGCCCACTATTTATTTGGCACTTGAGCCACGGACATCCATTTGAGGACATTTTAGCCCCACAGACCCAAAACTAAAGATTTCCACAATGCCTTGCTCTCGAAGAGTTACATCTGGTTAACCAACTTTCCACCATTTAGCTGTGGACCACCTGGAACTCTCAAGGACCACTGGTGGTCCCCCAAACACTGGTTGAAAACCACTGATATTACATTTCACTGGGTGGGCAGGATGCACGTTTCGGTGGGCTCTGCCCACCCCTACCCCCCTCTAGATCCGGCCTTGGTCTCCAGCAGTAGTGGAGACAGAACTGTCCCTCACAGTGCTTTATTCCTAACATAATGAACAGAGAGCTGTGCCAACAGATATGCAGTGTAGGGAGAGCTAATTTGTTTGCCTTTTTCCTCTCAGGTAAGCTTCTTCGCTTCAAATTTGACTCACAGCCGAACATATAGGAAATCTTGTTTGTGTTTTTCTAATGTTTCGTATAAAAACTTGTGTTTGGGGGAAAATGTTTGTGAACCGGTCACTATACCTCTAGAAACTCAATCATTCTTCCTCTTATCTTATAATCTAGACTGATACAAATGCAGGAAGGACAGGTGAAGACCAGTCAACAGCTCTCGCAGTACATGTCTACGAGACCATCAATGCCGCGCCCACCGAAAGCTCTTCACTGGTGCCATCAGCCAGTGTGATTCCTGATGAAGATTTCTATTCAATGGCACAGCTGCCTAGTGACTGATTTGAATTGATAGACAGACAAGGGCATACAGCTGAAATGTCAGATTTGAGTGTGTGTGTGTGTGTGTGTGTGTGTGTGTGTGTGTGTGTGTGTGTGTGTGTGTGTGTGTGTGTGTGTGTGTGTGTGTGTGTGTGTGTGTGTGTGTGTGTGTGATGCTACTGATGGCTAAACATGTTCATTGCATATTGCATGAATAATTAAATAAACAATGTTTTCTGACTGTGATTAGAATTCTGTAAAATAATTCACATGAAATTTAACTTTTTTTCCTTCCCGGAATGTATGTTATTTGTGCTTTAACTGTACACTTCTAGGATCCAAAGACAGTGCAGGGCTATGAAGGTCATATTTTCAAGCAGCTTATGTAGCAAGGTTCTCATATTGTTATGTTGTTGAAGTTGCTCAATAGAATGACAAAATGTAATTTCCAGCAGTGGCACACTTTAAAACCACAACCGCTGTAGTGTGGTTTTGATGTGACGACAAGCTCCATTGTTCAGTGTACAGCCTAGTGCGTGTAGCAGTTATTTGAAGTTCATCAATCAATGTGTTCTAAACATGTGATACTTACTGAATTAATGTTAGTGATTTAACGTGTTTAAGGTACACATACTGTATGAGTCAGTGAGGAGGACCATCGTTGTCACTTTGTAAAAGTAGTCCTCACTAAATTGCAATGAAAGTGAAACTTGATTCGGCTTTAAATGTATATTTCCTAAGAGTCCGTGTGTGTGCCTACAGTTCAAGAAAGAGGGTGGAGCAAATGTCATGTGTGATTATCATATAAAGATGCAAATCTTTAGTCGTAGCCTGAGGAAGTCACACATCCTCTCTGACAAGTCATCTGCACGCAGCCCATTGTCATCATGAGAACAGTTTATATTTATTGTTTGCTTTCTGGTGAGTGACCTCTGCTTGTTTTCATTCAAAAAACTGTGGGCATCTCTTCATATCTGCCTGTATGATGCTCTCAATGTCTCTGTCTCAACCTTTATCTAAAGCTTTGCCAAAACACTGTTTTCACGTTATGAACTTTGTGTCTAACGTTCTGACAAGCTGTTGTTTTGGTATTGTAGTGTTGAGTATTGTGGAGACAACACCTCTCTACATAACCGGACATGTTGGAGGTAGAGTGTCTTTCAACTGCTCAGACTGGGATGTCTGGACCTCCACTGTGAGTAATAGAAAGTACTTCTGCAAAGATCCATGCACAACCATCAGAGACGTCATTGTCGGGGCAAATTATGGAAATACTACAACGGTCAACAGAATAACCTTGAGAAACTCAGGAACATACTTATTTGTAATCATCAATAATCTGAAGACATCCGATGCTGGAACATACTTTTGTGGACTGGATAGATCTGTCCTGGATTCATATATAAAAGTGCACCTTAAGGTTAAAGATGGTGAGTGAGTAATTTCTATGCTTCAATCATATTTATAGTACATTTACAGTACATATAGTACATTTATAGTACATGTTAGACAGCTGCTTTTATTTTGCTTTCATTCTTCTGAAAACAAAAAAGTGATTACATCAAAAGCAGACACAACTGAAATTTGAAGAACTTGGAATAGTGACTCTCCTGAATTGATGAAAGTAGTAGTAGACAGAACTAGTAGTTCCATCTACTGCTACCTATAGCCTATGGGGAAAAAACGAAAATGGCAGCTTTCATACAACCCACTTTACAAAAATACTATTGATGTTATATATTTTTAAAATGTCATAATTCTTAGAAAATCACAAAATTATGTTTTATAGATGTTTCACTTTACAAAAAAATACTATGGCTCTTATATTAACTTTATTCTCTTATATGAGGATTGTATGAAAAGTGCCACTTTCAAGAGTTCACATAAAAGGGTTTTTTTTTCCATGATAGTGGTTTTCAACCAACCAGTGATGGAAACTTAAAGGATCATTATAAAATGAGAGCGGATGTTCCATATTACACTCTACACACAGAGTAATTGTACATTACACACAATTGGACAGCATGGAATTGTACACAAAATCTTATGCCACGACAACAGAACATAGTTTAGCTATGGATGTGTGAGGCCAAATATCATCAAATAGTGGTCTGTGGCTCAAATGCCAGGTAAAAGAGCCTTGATATGAAAAAGTTGAAAACGCAGTGCTCTATTGTTTTTGCCAATAAAGCTCCTAGTAAACTGTAGGGGCACTAGGGTCCATCTTAGACATAATTGAATTGATATTCTTGTTATTCTCAACGATACTTCTAGCTCCATTTACAACCGCTAAGATCACCACCCCTGTTGGATCACCAAAGACGACCACCTCTGTTCGGTCACCTAAGATTTCCACCCCTGCTACAACAACTACAACCATTACCACGTCTATGCTTCAACATATTGATGCATCCACAACCATCACTGACATATCCACAACATCCTCCTCGTCTCTAAGAACTGGTATGGTGACTATTTTTGTCTGTTTAACTATTGTTGTCCTGTAGGCCAGGTGTCGGCAAGCTATGGCAGCGGCGCAGCGCCCAGTTTTGGTGTAATAGCTGCCCACCCTTCAAGAGTCTGGGGTTGAGTGCCTATACAGTATACTGACATGTTTGAGAGTTGTACTTGGTGTTGGCACGGTACAGGATTTGTCATTGACCATGTGCGTTGCTCTGAAATGCTTTGAATGAACCCTTCACTAAGCCCCTCCCCAATTCGTCCTTGTCCAATAGCCACGTTAGTAGAGGAGAGCTTGACCAGGAAAGCTTGACCTACATTGACCTACATTCAAACGTTTTTTTGTAAGGAGGATGCACTGTATGTGGGGTTTGGCTGCATGTGTACAGTCAGTACAAGGTCATGCTGATTCATTTTCACACACTTTAAGGTTTACCACTGGGTTTAGCGGTGGCGGCGTTAGCAGTGACATTCATCGCTCTGCTGATGTTCTATGGAAAGAGAAGCAGAAAAGCATATGGTGAGTTTCCTGCCCTCTCTTTCACACGCCTGTGTGCAACGATCTTAAGTTCAGCTCGGGTTAAGATCAGCGGCCCCCAAACTAACCGTTGCATATATTTCCCAGTGTCCGTCCTCAGTACCAGGAACCTAGCTGGAGAAGATGGAGAAGTGAGTAATTTGAGGTCATTTCTGTTCTTTTCACTCTACCTTGTTTTTATAGTGTTTTGTCATTTATTATTTATCAATTTATTTATTATCAAAGACAGATATTGAAAATGGTCGACATAGCTCAAATCAAGGGCTCTTCTTGATTAAATTAAGGTTAAACTGGAGCTGGTAATATTGGTGGTAATCAGTATGTTGTGTCCTATAACTGGACTCCATGCACTACATATTACTATTGCCACATCCACATGGTTGCAAGGGTCAATTAACGTCAAAATTTGGTGTTAATTGCGGTTCCATTTTTTCGTCTCTGGGAACGGAGAAGTGTGTCAGACACTTGTTTTAAATCTCACATGATCTCAGTGATTTGCTTGTGCTGCTAAACCTAGACTTACTAACTTAATGAACATAGTACCAGAAGAACGACAACAAAGAGGTGCAAAGATACAGTACATAGACACTGTTGTGGAAAAAATAATAATAATTTGACCCCGAATTCGCTCTAAACAAATGAATCCAGCTCCATTGCTTCACATTCGTTTCAAAGCAGAACATTTCTGTGGAAACTTTAGTGTACACATGCGCTATTCATCCTATTTTCTAGACTCAACCAAACGAAGGAACGGGAGGCGAACACCAATTGACGGGTCTCACCATGTCCCCCATCAACTCTACCATCATCCTGCCTGCAGACGGCACAGACTTCAACATCTACGCTAATGATCACGTCCACCAGGATCCTCCACATGCAGTTCATGATACTGTAATCCCCCCTGGAGAAAGACTTACGGTTGATTTGCATCCAAACCAACGTGCAAACATGTCTCAAAGCGCACCGGTGGCATCCGTCAGAGGGTTGCCTGACGAGGATTTTTATTCATTGGCACAGTTACCCGAAGGTCAATAAATTCCAATTCCTCAAAGCAACCGCCACAGATCCAACTATTGCACTATGTAGTATTGGCTACTATACTGTCCATCGGCACACTTTCACCACCATATCTAAATCACGCATTATTGTGAGCAGGGGTCAGTTCATAGTACACAAATTATGTACGAAATGGCAACCGACAGAATTGCGTGCATACACTATTAGAAAAAGCCAAAATCCGTAAATATGTACTGTAGGCCTACTTTGGCGTGTTTTTCACGAACACGAAGGTGCGTCACCGTGGCTAGTTGGGGGTGGGTCTGTTTGGGTTTTCGGCAACTTGCTCGGCTAGCACCTCGCTCTGTGGTGCTTCACGATGCACAAGGGATGGGCATGGGGGATATATTTCAGTATTATACTGAAATTAATCTGTGCGTATTCACACACAGATTCATTTCACTATATTATGCAGATTTTGTTAACGTGTTCTAGTTCGTATGCAAAGTGTAGTTCTGTGCATTTCCTACGAAACCCTGTGAGACCAGTTAGAGCCAACGTAAGCCATTCACCATGAAAGGCAGTGGGTTGTTGGCTGATTTACCCCTCAGTCGGTACATTTTTAGCCTATAATAGAGATGCGCAGTGACGTCACGCCCCGGTTCCGGAAGTCTTTTCCCAATTCATTTTTCTCATAGACTTTTCGAAAATAATTTATATCAAGACGATTACGCCGCGGAAAAAGCCAACTCGAGTCGTGACGAATCATGATGACACACACAAACTTTTGGGACAATAAAATAATTTCTAAGATGAAAAACGAAACAAAAGGTCTTGTATCATGCCGTTTTCTACTTCTTCCTAATTATATATTATATGACGATGTTGTGTTTGTTGTCATGATTTGTCACAACCTGAGTTGGCTTTGGCCGCAGCGTAATCGTCTTGATATAAATTATTTTCGAAAAGTCTATGAGAAAAATGAATGGGGAAAAGACTTCCGGAACCGGGGCGGTGACGTCACTGCGCATCTCTATATTAAACTGGCAACTTCCTCCACTTGTTGCCAATACTGTGCAGTTCTAATCTGCTACTTGTGCAGTCAACCTTCAGGACTTCTCTTTTCTATGTCATTATTTTTTTGTATATTGATATTGTTGTATAGATATGGAATACTGCACAGCAGGGGTGCCCACACTTTTTTTTTTTACTTGAGAGCCACTTTCAAAATGACAGGCTCAACAATATCTACACACCAAAAATGTCATTATTTCATTACTGAAAATCCATTTCAAAGCCCCCTAGAAAGTTTGAGTGGTGATTGTGTTACTGTTACAGTGTTTAAAAATAATCCACTTTTAATGAAAACTATAGGGGGAGAATTGGAAGGTTTTCCTGTATATGCCATTACTGGCGTTTGAATACAGTATTTGGGGTTTGAGTTGACAGTTTGTGAACTAAGAACTTTCACGTTTTTGTCCACAATTGGGAGAGCAGGGAACTGTCAAAACTGTCAAAATAACAGTTATTCTCCATTTTCTAATTGTGTGGACTCTTGAAAATTACATAATTCAGATGTTAAATACAATGTATAATTTAACTCTTGAGAGTGTAAAATGAAACCAAATGGTCCATTTGGTTTCATTTTAACACTCAAAGTTACAGATCTATAAGGGTCCAAGTGTGATCTACCTGCACAGCCTGTGTGATCTACTGGTAGATCATGATCTACCTTTTGGGCAGCCCTGCTGTACAATCTAAGTGTCAGAAGTTGAACTCAGACCGCGCCAGACCAACGTCAGTGACATGCAGCACATTTGATAGTGACACTTCAAAACCATAAACGGCTGTTATGGTTTTGAAGTGGAAAAATACAGTATGCCTGGGGTTTGCAGAACAAACTCAAAAGGTTACCACTCTGTATTATGCGCAGGACTTAAATGTTACCCAAAGTGCATCACTCCATGCATTTTAAACAGAGCATCTACAGTAGAAGTGCATATTAGTATGTGTGGTTCAACATCATCATATATATAAAAGTAGACTCCACTCTGGCATGTGATGTATGTATACAGTATAGAGCAGGGGTTTTCAACAGGTGGTCCGGGGACCACCAGTGGTCCCTGAGAGGATTCCAGGTGGTCCCCATGCAGCTAAATGGAAAGTTGGTTAACCAGATGTAACTCTTTGAGAGTGTTAAAAGTGAAACCAAATGGACCCTTGCGGGTCCATTTGGTTCCATGTTTACACTCTCAAGAGTTAGAATATTCATCATCTGAATTAGCCGAAGTCTACACAACTAGAAAATGTAGACGATTAATGGTCATTTGGATCTGTATGTTTGGCGGTTTTGTTTCCCAAATCCAGCCTGGTAATGCGAACAAAAGCAAAAGAGATCTTTAGTTTTGGGGTTTGTGGGGCTAAAATGTCACCAAATGGTGGTCCGTGACTTAAATGGTGAATAAATAGTGGGCCCTGGTATGAATAAGGTAACTACTGGTACAGAGGTATGTACTGTATGTTTGTTTTTATTTTTAAGTATGAGGAAGTCCCACATGCTCTCTCTGGTGAGAAATTGACAAGTCATCTGTAGTTCACTGTGGTCATGATAAATGCTTGTTTCCATCTGTCTGAGCATCTGTTTGCATGATGCCCTCAATGTTCAGTACATCTCAACCACATTGTCTCTACACGTTTTAAAACGAGGAAGTTGTGCACATCCAGCACTGCGCTGGTGCTGAAACAATAATTTCTCTCTACTTTTTCACAACATCTAGAAACCTTTTACAGAAAATACTGATATTAATTAGATAGCGTAACTGCTGGCGTTACGTTATGAAATTAATCGTTTGTGTCATACTGGTAAACTGTCGAGTATTGTGAAGACAACTGTATCCCTCAGCAGAACCATGTTGGGGGGGGTTCAACAGCTCAGAATGGGGCTCAAGCGGAAGTAGGCAATACAAAGTACTTCTGTAAAAATGCATGCAGCACATGCAGATAAATATTTCATAAAAAAAAAAAAAAAAAAAAAAAAAATGACCCCAATTTGGGTTGTTTGCATGTCACATTGTTTGGTGGGGCACAAGGGCAGTCATGGAATTTAGGGGGCATTGCCCCCCATGGCCATGCCTAAATCTGGCCCTGGTCAGACACAAGGACCACCCCAATCCTCTATTCTTAGACATTTTAGGATTAGACCACTAAAAAAGTGGAGAAGGGTTCTATGTGACAACCAGTGAGCAGTCAATCTGCTTAGACTTTTTTTTTGGAAATATTTTTTATTGAATTACTTGGCTGTCCATTCTGTCCACCTAGCCCTAATCAGAACAACACTATTCTACAAAATTAATCAGCCACTATGAAAATACAAAAAGGTTTGAATGGTCAAAGTTCTTGTAGTGGATCAGCTGTATAACCTCTCAACTGAACAGAAAAGGAATTACAATTACTTTTTTTTGTATTGTGAGCATTGGTCTCTCAGGCATGTTTATGGCCAAAAGGCTAAGACATTTGTGATGTTCAGCCTTCATTCACCTAGGCAGCATATTAGCCAATATAACCAGTCTTGGAAAATGTGATTCCCAGGTTGGTAAATGGGCCCTTTACGCCACCTAGCGACCATCTGTGGAAGTGATATCTGTACAAAAACTGCTGTTCAGTTTCAGTACTTGGCACAGTGCATACTAATACAGTATACACAGGCCTACTCAGTGTAACAACTAACAAACTACAACACGACAGAAATGTCAAAACCCATGTAAAAATAATAAAGTAATTAAAGTCACATGCACAACCATCCCTAGTTAAAAAAAAAAAAAAAAAAAAAAATATTTATGTTCTTATACAATTAGGAAATTCCAGTAACATAGGCTAGTATAAGAATCCTATAGGATTTTCACTGAGGATTCCTATAAGATCTTATCTATAGGATCCTTATTGGACATCAAGATTCATTCCGAAATCGTATTGAGTTTTTTTTTTTTTTTTTTTTAAGGAATAGTCTTGTTAGTAGTAGTCCCATGATTACACTCAATGGCAGCATATCTCTCCCCTGACAGCAGCAGAGTTCTATTCCATTAGTTTAGTTTATTGTAATTGCACATTTTAAATCATTGGTGCCGCACGAATGGTAGATATTGATAACATCTCACATTTACATCTAGCCTAAGCCAATAGTCAGAGCTGGCTGGAATCAGAGACGGTATAGATTTTAATCACACTCGATGCATAATGGATGGTGCATAATATTGGAAAAGGGAATTTAATAAATACGTGTTAGGACAGTACAGTATAGCTGATTTGCTCACCTAATGGCCAAAATAGTTCGTTACAAATACATTTAACACTACACACTGTTCCGGAAGGAATTGCATCAACCACCATTTAAAGGCTTAAACAGGTTCGCAAAACGAGTGAAGACACCAAAGTTTACAAAAAGTTGACATTTATTTCACATTAAGTTGTTACGAAACATCATGGCTTAAGACACAATAAGGCATCCAACATGCAGTGTGGGGCACATTTCTTTTCCAAACATAAGTAGGTAGGTAAGGCACATCACAACAATAGATAGGCCTAATTAACTCAAGTAGGTTTGCATCACTGCAACAGAAACACACCTAGTTCAGCTACTCCAAATGTCTATTGTCTAAACAGTACAAGACTGCAAGTATTACAGTGTTAAAGTTGCAAGTATTACAGTGTTAAATAAATACTTAATCATATTGATATGTCCTGTCCCCAAGCTTATTTCTAATGTTTTGAAAATTGAACCTCAATCACCACTTTAGCTGCAGTACCAGGATGTCCTGAGGTAGTGGGGGCGCTGCTGCAGTTTGTTATTCGAGTCATCATGATACTGATGCTAGATAAAAATCAGGTTGTTTCCATGCCAGCTTGGGAAAAAAAACAATACTGGTCATTGTAAACAAAGTGAAACTGCAAATTTGAAGCTGAAGACTGAAAAAGGAATTATAGGCCTACAGTATATAGTAGGGTTCACTGATGACATCATTGAGGCCAAAATGAGAGCTGTTCCTGAGAGCAAATTTCCATTAAATCTCTTATATGACATGAAAGCCTGATTATTCAAACTTGGTTATTTGTGAGGATAGAAAGCACACATGGAAGCACAAAAAAAAACACACAAAAACTAAAAAGCTGAACTTCCATGTTATTTTCACTAACATGGAAGTCAGTGGAAATAACTTACAAAAGTACAAAACAAACTACTTAAAAACAATACAACAAACAATACAACAAATGGTAAACATTAGCACACAGGTAATATACCTTACAGAGGGAAAGCACCCCTCTGATAGAAAGCTGCCTCACAACTACTGGCCCAAAATTGCTGCATTGTAATAACCCAACAATTGGATGAACTTATTTTAAAAACATTAAAATCCATACCATGGTAGCACTGAGAACCACTCTGCGCAGCAGTAGAGAATCTGTCAAACCTGACAATGCACTAGGACTTCCTGCTTTTGAAAGGAGTAACACATCATGATTGGCTGGTCTGGTCCACTCACACCTGCACTCAATGATACAATCATTGGTGTCAGTGAAACAACCACCATGGGGGGAATGACAGAAACTACATTAAAGTCCACCTGATAACACACTGCACATTGACACTCCTTTCAAGGTCATTGGCATTCAGTTTTTGTCTTAACTTCAAAATAACCGATTTGCAGACACATAATATGTGTCTGAAAATTGGATATTAACCGAGCATTGATGTCATAATACTGTATAGTATACAGTATTATGACATCAATGCTCTGTTAATTTGTGTTAGGACAAGTTTCTTTCTGTAGGAGAAGAGCCTTTCTGCTCTCTTCGCATGTCACATCCTTCACCTGCGATTTCACTTGAATTACCTTCTCACGATGACCCATAGTCATACGTCGATGAGTAATTGTTCACTTTAACCCCGCCCCAAAGCCACTGGACTTTAATGTGGGCACCGTGCTCACACTGACTCAGCATTTTGGGAGTGAGTCACTCGGTACACTGTTCAAAAACCGTGGAAAGAAAAGGGATTCCCATTTCCCTGTCACGCCTATAGGCCACAACACTCACATGACATTGCTTGGGATGTCAATAGTGCCTAATTTATCACCCCTTCCACCTCACCTGAACCCAGGACGGTGGACTGATACTGTAGTTTCCCCTGAAACTACTTTTTGCATAAATGCAATGCTGGACGGAGTAGTGAACTGAACTCCAGTGAATGAAAGTATGCCTAGGCTGTAACGGACCCGAAATGGGACAGGAAGGGAGGAAGGAGCTTTTATTTTGAAAGGGCTCAACATGCATACAGGAAATGCCTACAGGAAGTACTGGCTCATCAGGCCTGCTTTGACATGATAAAGCTCACCACCACAGTGTCAGGGGGGAATGGTGTTGCTGCTCAGCATGCAGCCAAAAAGATAAATTTCAGCCTGATGAACCGCACGATAATGCACTTTAATGGAAGAAGGACCTAAAGTGAGTACTTTTGTGGAAAGCTAAAATGACTAACAATGATATGGAATGTGGATTTTAATTTGATTATTAGAAACTTCTGTGAAACTGAAACACACCATGTTTGAATATGCTGTTGGCTTGGGTTGCCTTAAAAGGACCAACAAACTAAGTAGGCTTCAAATGATTGACAAATTAAATAACAAGATACAAATGAAGATTTTGATTTTGGGCTTTATTGTTTTTAATAGTGATGTCTTGGACTCTAAAACATTTAAGTGCCATGGACCTGTTAGCACCTAGCTGGAGAGGGAACAAGGTGGATGTGATTTGTCATTGTTTGATTATATTTTGTATATTGCTGTTTTGCTTATGTTTGGGTTTTGATATACGCTTTTATTGATCTTGTGGTTTTGATATGTGCTTTTGATATATGCTTTTTTGTTTGGGGAAATGTATCTATTTGTTTTGATCATGTGTTTGCATTATATTGATTATTTGTTGCTTGTGCTTGTTTTTCTTCTATAGTTTTCACGTTGATTTAATAAAAGGATTAAAGAATCATCAGTCGGGCTTCCACCTCATTTGCCAGCTAAGGGTCGCTACAGTGAAAACTTGCCCCACATGGATCCCCATCACCCTTGAAAGAACTCTACGCTCCGGTCTCCCTGAAGCCTACATACCAGGACTTGGCCTACAACACTCCCCCATCAGCCTGCTTCATGGTGGTTAGTGGTCTGAGAGACATAATGGTGATCATTCCATTCACAAACACACATACACAGACACACCATTGAACATCAATATACACACATGCACACCTTCAGGAATAAAATAAAGGTTTACAGAGGAAAACGAACTGGACATTTCCACACTCCTTTGAAAATGATTTGAAGGGTTTTGCAAGTGTTTGAGTTTCATCCATATGAATCAAATGGTCTTGAGGTTTATACAAGGTTGTGACTTTTAAATGTTTTGAAATGTTTCATACAGTTTTAAATACTGTGGGTTTTTGAGGTTTATATTTAAAGAGTAATGCCTTTCATGAAAAGAGCATTTGGTGTTTAAGGTTGTATTGGTTCTACTTTTATGGTCATTGTCGGTAACTTGAAACGTTTCAAACAACAAAATGCCAGAAATAAGTGTTTCAGTTCAAGGGTCTGATTTAGACCTGGAGTTGCAAAAGGAAATGGAAAATACAAGCATGGAAATCCAGATCTTAAAGGATGGTCTCAACGTGGAAAAGGGACCTGAGGAAAGACAAAAATTAAAGGAAACTATTCACAATAAAGAACAAACACTCGCTGATCTCAAAGAAAAATGGATGGATCTCCAGGACAAAATCCAGGCTGAAACCACAAGCCCTCGACGCAGCAACCGCAAACAAGTTCAAACGGAGAAAATGATTGCGTTTCAAAGGGAAACTGTAGACAAAAAGGTCAAAACGCTGCTCACCATGTATGAAAAATGGAAGGAAATAGTGCGTAAGGCAAGGATCAGTTTAAAGTCTAACATCCCTGAAAATGAAATTGAACTCTTAATTGACCAGGTGGTGAAAGGCAAAGAAAATGTCCTAAATCTCTACCTCGAAATTCGAGCACATATTACACCTGATACGGAGGTAAGGCGGAGAGTGGACGCTTGTGAATCCATCTCAAAGGACCTCCTCCAAATTGCATATGATACAATGCTGAATGAAGAGTTTGATCCAGTAAACCAACATAATCGCCTTCATGAACTGCGTGACCGTGACTCCTCCCAGTCCATATTTGGTGCTCAGTCACAAGTCAGTTCTAGAAGAAGCCACCACTCTAAAACTCCATCTGTGGCAGCGAGTCGCCTGGAGGCAGCTGCTGAACTTGCTGCAAAGGAGGCTGAATATGAGGCTCGAGTAGAGGAACAGAAAAAGAGAACCAGTATAGAAATTCAGAAGGGAGAACTTGAGCAGCTGCAAGCAGCAAGAGAGGTCAAGGTGGCACGAGCCAAACTGAGCGTGTATGAATTGGCAGAACGAGAAGAGGCCTCTACTCGGGACAACAGTAATTTCATCCCCAACACAAATATAAGAGAGCCTGTCGTTTCGAGAACTATCCATAGCTTGGACGGTGCTACAAATAATGCCCACTCTGATGTTCTTTCCCTCACGCAGGCAATTCAGAACAGTATGGTATTAAACAGACTGCCTGTTCCTGAGCCTTTTGTTTTCACGGGGGATCCCATAAGCTTCATTGAGTGGAAGGCTTCGTTCAGTTCACTGGTCGATCAGAGACCCATATCATCGGCTGAAAAAATGTATTACTTAAAGAGGTATGTGGGTGGATCGGCACGTAAGGTTCTGGAGGGCACCTTCTATAGGAGTGATGGGGAGGCCTATGGTGAAGCCTGGGACAGACTACAACAGCGCTATGGGCAACCATTTACTATTCAACGAGCTTTCCGTGAAAAACTTACAAGGTGGCCTAAGATTCACCACAAAGATGCCATAGGCTTAAGAGAGTTTGCTGACTTTTTAAAATCCTGCCAAGATGCCATGCCCCATGTGAAGGGTTTAGAGATTTTAAATGATTGTGAAGAAAACCAGAGGCTCATACAAAAGCTACCTGAATGGACAGCTTCCCTGTGGAACAGACAAGTTGCTCAGTGTCTGCATGATAACAAGGATTTCCCCAGTTTTAAAGATTTCACAGATTTTGTTTCAATGGAGGCAGAAATTGCCTGTAACCCTTTAACCTCTTCTTACGCTCTCCGATCCGCAGATTCCAATATAGGACATCATAGAGAAGTAAATGGAAACAACGCTAGAGTTTTTCACACTCAAACAGACATGGATGGTGGCTGTCAATATCAGAACTCAACCCCCCCGTGCATTCTCTGTCAAGATAACACACATAAACTACAGGGCTGTTCAAGGTTTTCGGCAATGTCTTTGGAGGAGCGACAGGGCTATGTGAGAGAAAAGGGGCTTTGTTATGGATGCCTGAGACCTGGCCACAATGTCAGACGTTGCCGATATCCTAATGTGTGTGATGTCTGTAAGGCATCACACCCAACCTGCCTCCATGAATTTAATTGTAATATAGCGACTCCTGTATCTATTACCGCTCCAGTACAGGACGATACTGGCAGTTTAACTGTAGCAACATCACTCAGTGTGGCTGGAAGCAGATCTCCTAACACCTCTATGGTTGTGCCAGTATGGGTGTCAACTAAGGATGAACCGAATGTAGAGAAACTTGTTTATGCCCTGCTGGACACTCAAAGTGACACAACATTCATTGAGAGGGGTTTGAGCCAGGTATTAAGGACAAAAACATACCCAGTTAAACTGAAACTGACCACCCTTAGCGAAAGTAACACTCTTGTACCCAGTGAAAAGATCTCAGACATTAGAGTCAGGGGGTACAATTCATCTATTTTTTTGGATCTTCCACCTGTCTACACAAAAGACTGCATACCTGCAAATCGTGCTAACATTCCCACCTGTGAAACGGCAAGGCAGTGGGATCATCTCTTGGAGATTGCTGATGAGATGTCACCGCTCAAAGATTGTGAGGTGGGCCTACTAATAGGCTACAATTGTTCTGCTGCATTGGCCCCTAAACGTGTGATATTGGGAAAACAAAACGAACCATATGCTGTTAAAACTGATCTGGGGTGGAGTATTGTAGGCTGTTCCGCACGACATCCTGACCTTTCCAGCCCCACCAGTATGTGTCACAGAGTCCTCACCAAAGAGTTGTCCCCAATATTCACCACGTTTGCCATTCGCAAGGAGTCCAATTTCGAGGATGGTGATGATAAAATGGTGTCCCAGGAAGACTTTGAGCTCAAACCTAAGAAAGTTAAAGAGAAGTTCAAAGAACGGATACAAGACTGTGATAATGTCAAGCCAAAGGAGATGAAAAATGCGGATAGAAAGATGAAAGCTAAAGGTAATCTGAAGAAGAAGAAACGGTGGGAGGTGGATGGCACCAGAGACCGCTCAAAGTGGAGATTTCTGGAACCCAGGAAACCAGAACTACCACATGAACCTCTTTTCAGCCATGGCAAATTTATGTGCTATAATGTAAGGCCTATAAATCTCAACCCAGACGCCAAAGATGTTACCTCTGGAAAAATGTTAGACCATGAATACACTCCAAGAGAGAGATTCCGGAAGAACCCCTTTAAAGGCCGGCAGCAGGAAATGTCCACAAACAAAGGGACTGCAATGACTTATTAAAAGGTGTGACGTCAACCAGATGAGGGTACCTAAAGGCTTAATTAGATGCCAAAGGGCAATGTCAAATAAAAGGGAATCAATTTGGAAAAGGAATTTTGTAACTTACCCCTAGAAAATAATGTCCAGGGGGTCATA
The DNA here is from genome assembly GCA_039105355.1 of Benthosema pterotum. Classification (NCBI taxonomy): domain Eukaryota; kingdom Metazoa; phylum Chordata; class Actinopteri; order Myctophiformes; family Myctophidae; genus Benthosema; species Benthosema pterotum. The sequence continues at coordinate 41,988,716 of CM076980.1, read as the reverse complement.
GTGGAGTTGACTTGGTGTTCTGTACTTTCGATTCCTCAGTCTCTGCAGCGGTGGGAGGTTTGTGCCTACCGGTATATGAATTGATCCTCACATTGTGGACTCTGTTCTGACTGGAAAAATCATACGTGTCGCACACTCTATTCCCACGTAAGATTTTTGGTGGGAGTGTAACGGACCCGAAATGGGACAGGAAGGGAGGAAGGTGCTTTTATTTTGAAAGGGCTCAACATGCATACAGGAAATGCCTACAGGAAGTACTGGCTCATCAGGCCTGCTTTGACATGATAAAGCTCACCACCACAGTGTCAGGGGGGAATGGTGTTGCTGCTCAGCATGCAGCCAAAAAGATAAATTTCAGCCTGATGAACCGCACGATAATGCACTTTAATGGAAGAAGGACCTAAAGTGAGTACTTTTGTGGAAAGCTAAAATGACTAACAATGATATGGAATGTGGATTTTAATTTGATTATTAGAAACTTCTGTGAAACTGAAACACACCATGTTTGAATATGCTGTTGGCTTGGGTTGCCTTAAAAGGACCAACAAACTAAGTAGGCTTCAAATGATTGACAAATTAAATAACAAGATACAAATGAAGATTTTGATTTTGGGCTTTATTGTTTTTAATAGTGATGTCTTGGACTCTAAAACATTTAAGTGCCATGGACCTGTTAGCACCTAGCTGGAGAGGGAACAAGGTGGATGTGATTTTGTCATTTTTTGATTATATTTTGTATATTGCTGTTTTGCTTATGTTTGGGTTTTGATATACGCTTTTATTGATCTTGTGGTTTTGATATGTGCTTTTGATATATGCTTTTTTGTTTGGGGAAATGTATCTATTTGTTTTGATCATGTGTTTGCATTATATTGATTATTTGTTGCTTGTGCTTTTTTCTTCTATAGTTTTCACGTTGATTTAATAAAAGGATTAAAGAATCATCAGTCGGGCTTCCACCTCATTTGCCAGCTAAGGGTCGCTACATAGGCTACTCCTACTCCTGCTCAAATATTACTCAACTACAACTGAAAGTTGTATTTGAGAAAGGGTGCTGGATGACTGCATTCGTTTGAAAAATAAAATTCCTTTTTGTGTGTTATTTACTGTCTCCACTCACATATCAATGCTTACCACACATTGCATCGCGTGCTCGATGACTATATTCATTAAATGCAGTTTCTCCAGTCCAACAAATGTAACATGGAGTCGAAAGTACAACATTTAATGAACTGTGGAGAGTGGAGAAACAAATTGTAGTATTGGGCATAAGATACGCGTGCGCCTTTGTCAAGGCGCCAGCACAACTTAGACATCTTGGCTCTGAAAGCGAGCAATCTGCTCAAGGCGGAGATAAGGACAGCAGTGACCTCCACGGTCGATCTAAGTTATGTGTGGAGCAAGATGATACATTTGATGGTCTCGGTCATCATGACCATCACAGCAGACTCAAACCTATCTCGGAGCTTGGAAGGCCCGCTGCACGATGACTCAAGCCGTCATCAGGCTGGTATGAATGGCCATCCTATCAGAAACATAGTGTAGGAGTGTCGAGACCACCACCAACGGGAATAAACACAGGAAAACTAATGCTTACATTCAAGTTAATGTTCGTGAAGCGATTGTGACACACACACGGTGATTCCAGCCTTACTGTGTTATTCAGAGTCTTCCTGAATCCTTCCCTGTCGAAACAATACACAAACCACTTCGATGCAGTGGGTAATTCTGGGGACTCCTGGACAGTGACTAAGCATGATGCAGACAGTCAGGAACAAGACATCAACGTCTTTGAACATGAGCCGCTACACATAATTTCTGGCCTTTCCCCTGGCTGACTAGCAGGAAATGCCATGTGGGGTATTAGCTCCCTATGGCAACCGTGACGAATTCGATTTTACATGGGGTCAAATCCCAGCTCGTTCTGTGCTAATGTGAGCCTTTCAGTTTCCTGTCTGTGTTCTGTCCTAGTCCAAAAATATTGCTATTAATACTCCCCAGATCGCCCTCTGAACAAGTACATTTTCAGTCGCTTATTGGACTATAGGAACTGAAATTTGCATCGCTGGTGGGGCACTAAGGAAGAGTGGACCAACTCAGCGGCCTTGTGGTTAGAGTGTCAGCCCTGAGACTGGGTGGTCGGGGTTCGATTTCTGGCCGGGTCATACTTTGTCACGGTTCGATTCCTGGCCGGGTCATACTTAAAGATTCCAAAAATGGGGTCCAATGCCTCCCTGCTTGGCACCTGCAAAATACTAGCGTCATGTCCGGAGTACTTGTACATCAAGCTGCCTCACAGCTCACATTACGGAAACAGGAGGTGGGCTCCAGGCCGATGGGCCTCATGTCTTGACAAAACATTATTTGGAAAGTGGTCTTAAGTCATGTAAAGTATGATTAGAACATGATTGGAAATGTGATAATCGCAAGGTCTATTCATTCTACAATTGTGCCAAAATAATGGTTACCTATGTTATCCAATCACTGTGGGCAATGCATAAACACAAAGTTGAGGGGTAGACTTAGTTCTCATAACGATGCACCATGCATGTTGACGTCATGTGTATTAATAGCCAGGCAAAAGGTGCACAGCAACACACCGGTTCTTGTGAGGTGCCAGCCAACAGAAAAGGTGCAGAATGAAAAGAATGTATAGCCTGTATAGCCTTGAATCTGCCTTTTCTCTTCCTCCTTTCAGTCTTTCCTGTAACTCTCTCAGTGTGTGCTTTCCAATAATGGAGGAAGAAACGCACAAGGAAGAAATATATTCTGCCAAATGATATTTCCAAGCTTGTACCATTATCGTAGGCATACCGTGTACTTTATATTGTATTGCATCTGATATGCCTACCTATTCTACTGACTTTGTTTCTTTCTGTCTTAAACGTGCAAAATGTGAGCTTTATATTTTGTCTGAGACATTTTCATGCACAGTATTGTGTAACGTGTCAGAAACCGGTGGAAAGTATTGAGAATTTCACAGGATGAGTCACGAGAGACAATGAATAAAATATTATGTTCTAGTGCAGGATGCATTTCCCAGTCAAGGAAAGGACAAGAAAACCCACAAATGTTGGGTGCGTGCATTCGTGCGTGCGTGTTAGTTCGCGACAATGGCTCTTTTATCATTTCCTTCAACTCTACCTTTCCCCTTTCCGTGTGAGTGTTCAAGCACAGGTATTGTTTACCCTGTGACTTAAGGTTTGTGACACTGGTCGATGTGTTAGGAGCTATAAGTGGCACCCCTTGTGCAGTTGGCAATGTTGTGGTACGTGTTTGAGAACTGCTTTGTCATGTTGTGTGCTTCACTGTCACTATTCCCTAACAATGCAGTGACAAAGTAGATTTCTACATATTTATTTGCAACAGACAGTAGTTATCTATAGCGCTGGTCCATAACTCCACTGCTTCTATGATTCAATGGGGCTATGGACCATAAAAAGATGAAACAACATGCAGTTTACATCTGTGTTTTTGCTGAACCATCCATAAACCTAATCTGGCCACAACATGGCCACCCAAAAAATGACAGTGAATTTGCACTCAGACATAACACTGGGCTTCCCTGTATAACTGGTCCCCACCGAACAATAGAAAGCACAACAAACTTGGAGTTTCCCCGGGGCCTCCATAACATTGCATTCAGCTTTGTTTTTAAGAGCATAGGTCACCACTTTAAGACGCCTATTCAGTGCATTGTGTACTTGCAGTTCCAAGAATTGCAGCCTTCTTCAATGGTTTCGTTATCCAAGAGCTGTAAGCTTTGAATTGAAATGCTGCAGTAGCTCTGTGCACATTGTTGATCCTCATTGCGAAGGCCAATTCTGTGAGTCACAGCGCCAAATGCAATGCGTCAACAATGTTGTAAGACTGTGACAGTACAAGCAAGCTATGCATGTACAGTATGTAGGTGCTTTTTTATTTTCCTTATCAGTTCATTTTTTATCTTGACTTGAGCTGCGACATCTTCACAGGTATGGCTGATTACATTTAATGTGATGGCGACAGCAAAGACACCTCTGTGCTGTTCCAGTAGTACCACCTTGGCCTCCTGATTTGAGCCTCACATGCCCACAATGTGGTGAGATATGCGGCTCTAGAATCACGCTTCATAGTCACTTATAGAGTGGCATCGTCGCCAGCAACGATGACCACTGCCAAACCTGCACTACAAGGAAGCTACGCCATCTTCGACAACGATGGACTATCAAGGAGGAAGGAGAGGTGTGTGTATGTGTGTGTGTGTGTGTGTGTGTGTGTGTGTGTGTGTGTGTGTGTGTGTGTGTGTGTTGTAAAATACATGTAAAATTAAGTTAAAGGACCACTTCACCATTTTTTCAATATAATCTTCATATAATAATACAGTAGGTCCTCACTAATGTACATGATAAAATACCAGTATTTTTTCTACTCAGTCTGTGTCTCACAGGAGGGCTGTGGGCAGTTCAGAGATCCGTCTTCCATGTACATCATCAATGGGGAATCCAAGCTATACAAAATGCATACTGAAAAGTTGCAATGTTCTCCCGGGGAAAAAATATAAATATTTTTTTTTCCAAAAAATCTTCCAAATGATGATGCGTGTGGAAGAGGGGTTTCTGAACTGCCCACAGCCTTCCCACAGACTAAGTAGAACAAAATAGTTATATTTTATCATGTACATTTGTGAGGATCTATCACATGAAGATACATTGAAAATTGGCGCACTCACTGGGTTACAGACCCGTAAGGGTCCATTTGGTTCCGGGGGTTGTCACGGAAACTGGCTGTACTCTGGGACTGGTTCATTATCAAGTTGATGATCAATAACGAAAATGAAAGATCCATTCTGCTTCGTTGGAACAAATAGTAACTTTGTGTTCTGTCTGTGGATCTCAGGGAAACTCCAGCGCTATCTCTGTTGTGCATGCTTTGTTATCAGTTTATTGCATTTGAGGAACAACACACATTTGCTGAGCAACTGTGACAAAGCCAATTGGATTTGTATAGACAACATTGCCCTTTGAATTTGGCCCCCAAAGTTGGCCCCCAAACTTTGGCCCCCAAACTTGGCCCCGAAGAATTTGGCCCCCAAACTTTGCAGCTATAGCTGCAAAGTTGCAAGAACTATGCAAGAACTATGCAAGAATTTGGGGGCCAAACTATGCAAGAATTTGGGGGCCAAATTCTTGCATAGTTAAGCCTCTCCAGTGTGAGTCTCTTCCCACACATTGACATGTGGCCCTAGGCATTTGTTTGTTTGTTTGTTTGCTGGATTGTTTATGTGTTTATTTGTTTATTTATTTATGTATTTATTTTTTTGTATGTTTCTGTATTTGTTTATGTATTTATTTAGTACATGTAGACATATACTGTATATACTGTACTTTTACAAATACACGCGCTTGCAAAGCGACTTTCCACAGCCAGTCAGCCACAGCAGTGCATGCATGCATGTAGCCTTTCCAGTGTGTATTTATAAAGTGTCTGCATAGAAATCCCCTGTTGGAGCCAGCAATCTGTGTATGCATGGACGGTGTGTTATTATAAGTGACAGTTTGGCTGGAATTCCCCCACCTAGATTTTTTTTTCTACTAGGCTCCTCCCGCGACGCCCCGCCCACACCCCGAGAGCCATTCTATAAACTCAATGGGGGCTCGTCCCAGCCTATAGTATAGACAAAGAGTTACGCAAACTCCGCTCACTTCATGGGGCCAGTCTAATGGCGGCTCCTCTACATAGACTAGAACGGGGAGGGGACAACAAATAGGGACAAATCTTGGACTGGAAGGACGCAAAAATGCATTGCATTCGGGCAACAGCCCCGCTTCAATCACCAACAAATCCCTTTATTATGTTCTGGTAGACAACAGCTCGTAGAATGAAAACAATTTAGGGGGGCACCCCCCCCCATGCCTAGATCCGCCCCTGTTGTCCCTATTTCAGGCTACTCCAACAGCGCTCGTCGAGCGCTCTGTTTGCGACCCCTCAATGTCGTAACTCTGCTCACGAGATTGCTCTAGGGCCGCCCCGCCCCTCTCCTCGTAGCTCCGCCCCGAATCCATCTCCACGGTGGTGGAGGAGGACGGACGTTTCTACGATTTACACTCTGCCACAAAACTCGGCTACAACTCCACGTCGAACACACAAACCCTTTAAAAAAAACGTACACAAGGACCCCTCTCACACACACACAACACATCATGGACCTCCATCGGACCAGTTTACTTAACCAAATGGATTACGGCGGTGATGCCACGGCGTCGGCCAAGGAAGGGACGATGAAGCCGGGCCAGGCGACGACCGAGGAGCGGCTCGACAGCGGTCTGGACTCGCTGAAGGAGGAGGAATACCAGGAGGTGGCGGCCGAGCTGACGAGGCTCCGTGTGGGCTCGGCGGCGGCGGAGACGCCGCTGCTGCAGCACCACCACCACCACCAGCAGCACCACCGACAGCAACCCGCGGAGCATCCGCACGACCACGACTGGAAGACGCACATCACCGAGGACGGAGACACGTAAGCGTTGCATTAACGACGTTAGTTACAAAGCAGAGCCATCCCGTGTCAAGAGTGGCGACATCGAGGGGTCCGAAACTGAGCGCGTAGTACGCGTACCTGCCTCGAATGGCTGTTCAAGCTGCCCGAAAGAGGGACAACCTGGAGTTGGGAATGCGTTGTTTTCAACGAGGGCAGCGCAAATAAGAGCTATGTTAGCCCTGTGTGCGACAGGATCTAAAATAAAGGGATTTAAGTGCATTGAAGCCGGACTGTTGCCTGTTGCCAGTGCCTTTCTGCCTATTTCCGGTCTTTTCTGTCCCCATTTGTTGTCCCATTCTCAAATAGAAGTCTATTTGAAGAGCCGCCATTGGACTGGCCCCGTGAAGTGAACGGAGTTTTCGCGACACTAGCTCTATACTCTTAAGGCTCTGATTACAACTATTCAGACTCTTGAGGCCTAAAAGGCCGCAATGTTTTTCTTTTAATATGCCCCACGTTATGGTTTTAGTACTTTATGCAATTGAAGAATGTGTTTTTATTGTATTTTTTTGCGGGGGGTAAATGCAAGTCGTAGTTGTGGTCTGGCGCGGTGGGGTTTTTTTTTTGGACGTAAACAAAAGGCTATTATCAGGATCTATGGCCGCGGGTCAAAAACTCAGCTGCCTGGGAAAGTCCCAGGCGCGCCGCCGCGGGGACCGACGCGCGTTCCCGCAAGTCTTGAGCGAGAGAGAATACTAGTAGTTGTTTAAAGGGGAATTCCACTCATTTTCAACATTTTACAGTGGCATTAATATACCCTACATTAAAGGGGAAGTCCACCCATTTTCAACATTCTAATATGTCATTAGTATACCTTAGATGTGCTGGGTGGACATGATAAAAAACGTTTCCCCATTCTGTGTTTCCTAGAAATGGAGGTCTGAAGAAAATCACTAACATGGTGAAACATCTTGATGACATCATCAAGATGTATTTCCACCATGTTAATGGATTTTTTTAAGACACTTCTTTTTTCTGAGAGCGTACAAATGGAACGAAATGAACCCGTTAAGGTTCATTTGGTTAGAAAAGGCCTCCCTTTTTTTTTCTTCCTAGAAATGGAGGTCTGAAGAAAAAGTCATTAACATGGTGAGACTTAAGCTTGATGACATCATAAAGTTGTGTTTCACCATGTTAATGCTGTTTCTTTTAGGACCTTTCCGAGAGTGCACTAATGGAACCACATCATGGACCCGTCAGGGTTCATTTGGTTCCATCTGTCCTCAGGAAAAAAGGAAAGTGGAATTTTGCTTCAAGTTTCCACTTTATAACATCTCCTATGAAGTATTGTCTTGTTATCGTAAAGATATTTAATTTCCTTCTACTTCCGAACATTTCTCCTTAGCGGTGCAAATTCCTACAATGGAACGTAACACTAGAACATATCGGTATGATCAAACGGCTTAAAAGGGGAATTCCAGCCATTTTCAACATCTTACTGTTGTGTCATTAATATACCTTGCCTCCATTTTTAGGAAACACGCTTCTTGGGGGAACTGTTTTATCAGTTCCACACCATCTCTAAGGTATAATGACACAGTAAAATGATGAAAATGGCTGGAATTCCCCCTTTTTAAGTACTTTATTGTTGTGAAACCAAAGGCCATCAATGGATACCCCCCTGCAAACCGTGTTGAAATCATGTCTACAGTGTCTGGGGGGGGGGGGGGAAGTTCATGTTTAGAACCGTGACGGCTCCCCTTGTCGAATTAGCAATTTTGCCCCTATTTTGTTGCAAGTCTGAACTTGGCAGCAGGGGGGGAAATACTCGCTTGGCAAGGGGTGTATTAAGGCCTGATATATGCTTGGCGGGCGGTTCGTGCTAATCCGAAGGAAGGCCTAGTGGTCCTGTGTGTGTGTGTGTGTGTGTGTGTGTGTGTGTGTGTGTGTGTGTGTGTGTGTGTGTGGCCTCCTCTTGATGTTTTTCCTTTCTTTTCTGCCGTGTCTGCAGACTGCTTCACCTGGCCATCATCCACGAAGCCAAAGACTGCATCAGAAACATGATAGACCTGTCTCGGAACACACACTTCCTCAACACACAGAACGACCAGAGACAGGTAGCTGACAGCTTGCGTGCGTGCGTGCGTGTGTGTGTGTGTGTGTGTGCATGCCTGCCTGCATGCATGCGTGTGCATGTCTGTAACAAAGAGAGATAGAGTATCAGAAAGAAAGTGAAACCCTTAAAGGAGAATTACACCCATTTGCAGTTGAATTGTCTTTAAAAGTGGTCCAGTTGTTATGTTGTGGGGGGAAAAAACTCCTTATTGGCCCAACATGAGCTTAGAAAGGGATTATGGGATGTTGTTCAAATTCACCCATTTCTATGTATCCAGATTGCTATTTCTTTTGCTATATCTCTCCACCATGTCTATAGTGTGTTGACACTCAAACTTTTGCTTTTGGTTCAGCCCTGGATTAGCTATACATTGCCTGCCCCTGAAATGGCTGCACCAAAAGTGAAACTGTGAGTGCTAACACACTGTTGACTTGGTGGAGAAACAATATATAACAAAAAATGGCATTTTGGGGCGATGGAAACGGCCAATAAGTATTTTTTTTTAAATAAAGGTAAGAAAGCAATAAAGGTAAGAAATGCCTTCTGTGGTGGAATTCTCCTTTTAGCTCTTGAAAAATAGCAGATCTACAAGCTCATATCGCGCCACCGAGTGGCGCGATATGAGCTTGTAGTTCTGCTATTTTTGAAAAATTGTGAAAATGTGGTGCAAATCTTTAAATACATTATTTCGGAAGCAAACATTTTTAACTCAAATCTTGCTTCTGGGGGATCCATAGAACAACATGTTTTCAGATGGGGGCCAAATATGGATAATTCTGGTGGTCCTTGGCTTGAAATATGTTAGCATCATCACTGATGCAGGAACACAGATTTTTCAGAAAAACTAGAATCTAGTGTCAGGAACTATACAATCTACTGTCAAAAACTCTATTCTAGCGCCAGAAACTAGATTCTAGTGTCAAAAAGTAGATCCTAGCATCAGAAACTATCATTTAGTGTCAATAACTAGAATCTAGTGTCGGAAACTACTGTAGAATCTAGCGTCAAAAGCTAGAATGTTACTGCAGCTATAATCTGGTGTAAGGAGCTACTGTATAATCTGGTGTCAGAAACTCAAATCGAGGGTCAGGACAAAATGGGTTAACTCGGTCTTCCCCCCCCCTGTCCCCCACCCTCCAGACTCCCCTCCACCTGGCGGTGATAACGGAGCAGCCCGAGGTGTGCGAGCGCCTGCTGCGGTCCGGCTGCGACGCCTCGCTGGTGGACGACGGCGGCGACACGCCGCTGCACATCGCCTGCCGCCGCGGCAGCCTGCACTGCTTCAGCGTCCTCACGCAGACCTGTCCGCCGGAGCAGCTCAAAGGCGTCATGGCCGCCTGCAACTACCAAGGTACCAAGGTTTTTTTTTTTGACTTGAAGGAGAATTTTGGACTTGAAGGCGTTGTTTTATTTGTAGCCGTTAACGTCCAAGCCAAAGAGGTCCACGTGTTATTTGGTGCCATTTCCTCTACCGTTGAATTGAACGAGGTGAATGGGGTGTTGCGCTAATTCACTTCCATCGCTTCATAATTTAAATGGTCTCCCAAGCAGCACCCCTTGCTACTTATTTTGAAATGTATTATTTTGAAACTACAAATGTAGGTAAGCCTTCTAGCCCGAAACTCTTGGGATTGACATCTTATAAATGACGAGTGGGGACATATTTCGTGTGCCAGTAATCCACCAGCCTCATGGGGATTGTTTTAATACCAGCGTTTTGAGTCTTTGACACAGATCTGCCAGTCACTGACCCGTTCCTCTGATGTTGTTTTCCCTACAGGTCAGAACTGCATCCACCTGGCCTCGATTAACGGCTTCCTCCACCTGGTGGAGAGCCTGGTCGCCCTGGGAGCCGACATAAACGCACAGGTATGCAACACACACACACACGCGCGCGCGACCGACCATGCGCTGTCATGGGTAGCACAGGGTTTAAAGTCCTGACCTGATTTCAGTCCTAAGGACCTACAGATTTGCAAATCGTCAGGCTTGATATTTTTGGGGGGGCTTTAATCCCTGTAGCGTTCAACAGTCACCAGTGTGGCATATATTGTACTTTTACTCCACTAAATTCAATTGAAAACTTTAGTTGCTAGTGCATTTGTAGATTTATTAAGATTTAGCACTTTTCGGCCTTTTAAAATGGCTGTCTACAAGCTTACAATACATCGCGATGACTGGTCTTGAGCTTCTAGATCTGCCATTTTCCAAAAGTTTTTTCCTTACATTAGTCAACTCGGAATGGGACATTTGTTTTACTGTTGGTGCTTTAATATTTTGAAAGCAATGCATTTAGTCAAAGTACATTTAGAATTTCAGGCTTTTACTTGTAACGGCACATCTCTATGTCGCATCATTGATGCTTTCACCTATTCCTCTTTCCACCGCCACCAACAGTCGTGTTTTATTTACCCACTACCAGGAGCAGTGTAACGGGCGCACGGCGCTGCACCTGGCCGTGGACCAGCAGAACGCGGCGCTGGTCAGCCTGCTGCTGCGGCGCGGCGCCGACCCCAACCACCTGACCTACGGCGGCCACTCTGCCTTCCACCTCACCTACGGCCGCGCCGACGACGCCATCCGGAAAGAGCTGCACCCGCTGACCCACCCGGGGCTCAGGGAGCTGCCGGCCGACAGCGAGACGGAGGACAGCGACGACGAGGACGACCAGAGCCAGTCGGACGAAGAGGTGGGTTAACGGTTTTTTGTCTCAAACAGCCACCAATAAACCCATACGTGCCAGTGCTTGTGTGGAACTCACTTTCTCATGTTATTCTAACGGGCATAAACAAAACTATGAGGGGACTAACTATTATGGGGAACTCAGTCGGCATCAGAGGCGTCCCACTTGCAATTTGTTAAAGTGGGGCAGAGTCGGTACTGGAATCTTAAATTGTAAAGCCATTTAGTAATTTTTAGAAAGCATTTTGTGCCTTTAAATTCAGGTCACATATCTGTGGACAGAGCGTTCCGTTGCAGATGCATCTGCAACAACAACAACAAAAAAATAGTCGGTTAAAAAAAAGCGGTAGTTCCTCGTGTAAAACGTCCTCTCCCCTCTCTCCGTTGTCTCCAGGTGAGTTACGACGACATCCAGTGGAACGGACACTAAGGGACCGCCGGGGAGAAACCACCAGAGACGGGGAAAGCCGACGACGCAGACACCAAAGTAAGACAACGGCGTGCTGTCCAGGTTCTGCCTCCTGCGTGGAACGCCACAGGACGGATGGAAAGGGACATTTGGACAGACAAGACAAAGGGCCTGGGTGATGGGACAGCTAACACAATGTCAATGGAACTGGCTAGCGACTTTGACAGCTTGGTGATACCAACAAGACGGGCTCTGGACTTGCGCAGGAGGCACAAAACACATGCTTTGGTTGAACTTTTCTGGGAAGTCAGAAGTGGCAAATTATTAACCCGGGATGGGGAGGGTCTCATATTGCTGTATAGTGGGGTTTGCTTGTATCCAAGGGACGGGTTCGGTTTTCTCAACAAAAAAACAAACATCCAGCACGATAGGCGGGTGTTACCGACAACATGACTAGTTGTATGATATTGTAAATGGCTGTGTATACAAAAAAAGATGTATTTTTTATGGATGCTGTGAATGTGTACAGTTGAGCGGCTTGTAAATGTCCACACAGCGAGGAAAAAAAAAAACAGTCCACCACACTCCAGTTTAAATTAAAACACTTCTATTTAACTCTACTTCTGTGTGCTTTCTCTTGCCGAGGGTTTTTTCCACGAACCGGAGCTTAGGGATTTGACTTGACACAAGTTGTGCGTGTGCGTGAGTTAAGCTGTAGCCGCGAAATCTGTTTTTCAACTAATCATTACGCCTTTTTTATGCAATGAGGAAAAGGCTGATTTGAGATAATACTGTACCTTGGCATGAGAGTGGATAAGTGCCACGACTTATTGAGTCACTTGGAAGTTGAATGCGGCCTGTGAAAGTAAGAGGTTTGCTCCCGACTAAGGCCTTTTATTCTCATCTAATGCATGTCACGCAGCCTTTGGAGTGACAACATACCGCTACTGTTGGAAGAACTGCTGATCCTGCCCCAAGACGGCAGTTATTTACGTGCTGCGATTCTTGTGCACATAAACTGTAAAAACACCTTTCCTGTCAAATTCGATGCGAATGCAAAATGAACGCAACCGACACCCCCTTACGCGGGGGTGCGTTTGGTTACACGGTAAGACGTTACAAAACGGATGAAAATAAACCCTTGTGGTTTTATTAGCCCGAGAGCAGGAAATAGTTTAAATGCGTCCTCTACACTTCTCAGCAGGAAGAGAGGAGGGAAGAAAATAGAATGGGGAATTTTGCGTGCATGTGTTTGATGACAACAATCATTCAAGCAGCTAAATAAGGAAGTTGTTCTGGAAGGCGGAGTTACGGAGCAGGACAGGAAATTCCCAGAACAGAACACTCAGCTGTTCCCGACATTCCTGTTTCTCATCCGCCATGCTAAGGGGAATCTCCGCACAATGGTTTGACCCCGTGATTCCTCTGGAAACGGCACGGGGGAAGTCTGCTTCCAATTCCACGAAAGTCTGCTCCCTCCCAATACCACAGACTTCAAGAATCAATAAAATAGTATTCATTTCTTGGAATTTGATCAGCATTCTTTGCTCTGAATCCAAATTTAGTGTCATACGGGTAGATCAAGGAATATGAATATGGTCTAAAAATGTTCATTTATGGTGTAAAAAGTTAATTTTCTTACATAATTCAAAAGAACTTATAGGCACAATACAGTGTACAAAGTTATGTATTTTTTGTAATTTTTTGTAACCAGGTAATCTTTGATTACAGCGTACAGCTCATCATGAACATCTAAAAATCCTATCTCAATGAATTGGAATACACAGTATTACAAGACCATTAGAACATTTTTAAACAAGAAATGTCCTATCTGAAAGGTATAATCAATGCATTGTATACAGTTGAGCTCAGATAAGCCTAGTTTTGCTGTGCTAGTAAGTTAATTTATATTGTTCAGTCTCACACCTTTCCCTTGACAACAACCCAGATTGTCTGTGGAGTTCAAAGTCAGTAATGGTCAGTAATACCAGTAATAGTTTTGCCTCTGTGGAAACATGCCAAATTGAAAATTAGCGTCTCCATGAAGCTTGTCGACATTCTGACGCACGATGTAGAATGTAAAAGATGGCCGTGTTGAAACCATTACGTTTTCATCGTCAGTGGATCAACAACCACCCCATAACATCCAGTCTCAACACAACAATCTACTAGGGCTACAACGATTAATTGATGAATCTTAATCAAATCTTCAATTATATTAGTTGTCAACTAATTTAGTTATTGATTAATCGGATCATCGACTAATCATGGGAGTTTTTTAGTTTTTCCACTGTTAGGTGTAAATAAACTAAAGAGCAGTGATTCATGTCTCTTCCCTTACAATCTGATGATAGTTGCACATGCACAGTAGCAATTGCAAAACAAAATGACACTTGACGATTATAGTATCAAGGACAAAACGTATGGTTTGAACATTTCTTTTAATTACTGTTCCTTTAGACCAACGTTATTCGATAATCAAATGTGTTGTCAGAATAAGCCTAAAGACACCATGAGTTGCTGTAATTAATTAGTAAATGTTTTATTTTTTTTAATAACAGCCTAATCAGGAGCTAATCAAATATATATTTTTAGAACACTAAAATACATACTTTAAGGTAGTAGTTAAAGTGTCGTAATATGATGAATCATTTAAATAATCGGCCGATGAATTGATTATGAAAATAATCGTTGGTTGCAATCAAAATGATATTTTATAGCACTGTAACTTTGTATATTGACAAGAAGTTCAGCAACAATGCTGAACTTCTGGAATTTCAGCATTTGGCACCTCAGAGCCACAGCTACATGATGATCTTTACACAATATTCAAATTACTCGAGATGGACCTACATACATACACGGTTGATTACCATTGAAGACTTGACTCGATGGGTATAATTCAAGTAGTGAGGATTTATGTATTTATTTATTACAATGTGTGCACCAGCATCCAAAAGTGAGTGCAGTTAACTCTTTCAGTAGAACTACAGTATGTACTGCTGCATGCACATAGATGAAGTGCTACCAGTCTCCTTTTCGACACAATTCTCATTGCTTTCTAAGCAGGTATTCGCCATGGCCCGGGCCAGATTTGAGTTGCTGCTGCAACATACTGTACAGTACATACTTCACTGTAACTATCAAGAAGTTTTACATTTTCACTAAGCTTAACTACACCTTAATATCAACTGGTATTGTTTCATATGTTTTACCCATTGATTAGTCACATTTACAACAAGGTATGGCTTGTAGAGATCGGACGTTACTGGAATGGGTAACAGCTAAACGGGTGGGTTAGACAGTGTGCAACCCACCCGTTTAGCTGTGTTACCCCAATTTTTGGGGGGTGTGCAATGCAAAATTCCTACATTTTGGAATTATTTTATCCACTTAATTCCAATTTGTATTGTATCTTACATTGTTTTAGTTGTTGATTAGTCACCTTTGCAACAAGAGATTGTGTGCAGAGATTGGACATTCCTGCTAAATGTGTGGGTCGCAAGTGCCAAGAGAAAATGTTGTTCTGTTGGCATTCAGTCTGTTGGCAGGTGTGCGACAGTCACATGTCATAAGCACGGGTCCTGTCACTTCCTTGACTTTGTTTATGCCATTTATGAACCCATATCTTAAGAATCTGCCTCAAAAAAGGCCGAATTTTCCATTTTGGTAAAGTTTTTGAGGGTGCAGCAACCCACACGTTTAGTAGTGTCACTCATTCCAGGAATGTCTACACAGCATGAGCCATTCCTTTCTGTAAAGGTGAGTAATAAGCGATGATTAAAACAATATAAGATACAATACGAATTGGTATCATTAATTATAAATGTTACGAAGCTAGATTAAAGCCTGGGGCCAAACAACTTCACCACTCACTTTTCCTCGCCGCTACCGAGAACTTTCACTATAAACCTATTCCTCAGAAAGGTTTGAAGTTTGGAATTTGAAAATGTCAAAAAACAGGCGATTTTTTTTGCTGCCCCCAAAAGAAACAGACACTCAAAAGCAAAAAACAAAAAAGAAAGACGACAATGGATGTGTTGGGCTTTGTCAAAAACATTTGTATTTTAATAGAACTGCAGTTATATACAGCGGGACACAGTGGACCAGTACGAGGGGCTAAGTAATCGAGTCAGTGGATGTGAACGGCCTCAAAGTACAGGGGGAGGAGGAGGAGGAGGAAGGGGCGGTGATGATGAATGGTAGTGGGAAATTCCACTGAATTGCCCTGGGGTTATCATAAACATTGCGCCGTAGCGAGCCACGGTGTACTAGCACAAAACAGCATCTTCTTGGGTCCAGAGAGGTTTTCTCCAGCCAGCCCCGTCCCGTCCCGGTAGGGAAGAAGAGGGGGTTCCTCCACGAATCCCGTTCGCAGAAACAACAAAGCCAAAAACGGGAGTGAACACACGGGTGACGCAGAACTCGAAGACGTTAAGTGAGTGAGTGAGTGAGTAGCCTTAGATTATTTTTAGCGAGTTAAGGCTGGCCCTGAGGTAAACCAGTTGGGGAGGCACTGTTTGAAAAAAATCTAGTCGGCTCACGATGACTGAGACGATCTTAAAAAGAACGCAAAAAAAACACAAACACTGCCCCCCAGGTGTATAAAAACGCACTTGTCCCATCACTCCTTTTAAAAAGAGTTCCAACCCCAGAAGGATTTATTTACCTTTATGTTGCAGTTAATTTATTTACAAATAAGAAGTGATCCATTCGCCCGTTTACATCACTCCAAAATGCATTTCCTTTGCTATACATTGTCTCTTCACCATGTCGATAGTGTGTTGACACTCAACTGTCACTTTTGGTTCAGCCATAAACTGCGCAATGAAGTAATTTGGAAAATAAGTCAACTGCAAATAAAGGGTGAAAAAAAAAACAACTTCTGGCGTGGAATTCTCTGTTAATCTACAGAACACCCACATATCTTGTTTATTCCTCGAGTATTAGTTCAGCTCATTTTATTTATTCATTTTTTATATCCTTTTTTTAAATTTGCCATCAAAATCAAATCAATGCTGCCCAGGGTTCGATGTCCAACCGACAAACACGTGGCAGCATTGCCGGTAGTTTACATTTTGCATTGTCCAGGAAGCGTCATTGATGTCATGAGTCATGCGATGATGCCCATGGTAGACCCTTACTCTTGTGTGGAACACTTACCCCGGACTCTGTGAGATCTTAAGAGCAAATGAAAGAGTACTGCGAGTGTGATCGGAATATGGGGGGTGGGGGGGGGGGGGGGCAAGAGGTGTCAATATGAATAGAATCACATACGATAGTCGGGGAGGGAGAAACGGTCAGAGTCCCATACCCGGGGGGGGGGGGGGGGGGGGGGGGGGGGGGGGGGGGGGGGGGGGTGTGCTAAGAAGGAGGCCCATAATGACGATGCCCATAGAATTATCAAACGGTAACCCGACGGGTCAATGGGAGTATTTGGAACTATATACTGTATATAAAAAAATGAAGTTTTACATCATGACTCATGCTTAATATTCCTCCTAGATGTGGCTGGTGGCCGTTGTATCTGGGTCAATGATGATGATGATTATTCGTCATCCGTAATACCCGCTTGAGGTCGTGGCGACGGTGGAGGGGAGGGGGAAAAATGGCCGCCGCGCATCCTCAATCCCTCTCGGAGAGAGCCATGAGGTGAACGTCAATCTCCGCCTCTGACAGAACTCTGCAAGCACACGGAAACAATGATTCGTTCGTTTATTATTACACAATCTGCACGGGTGGAAAATGCACAATTAAGTTAACCCCGCAATTTTCTTGTTTCGTTCCAATGTTGAATAGACCTAGTACCAGTGTTGCCAACTTGGCACTATATTTAGCTTTTTTTCAGATCCCCCAATAGCTCCAAAATTAGTGAAAAGCTCCTGGCGGAAAAATCTAGTGCTTTTTGGCTGGTGAGTTTGATTGACAGACACCAGAGATAAAACCCTTATTTTTCACTTTTTTCCCTCCTATGACAGTGGTTTTCAACCAGTGGTCCCCAGGCTAAATGATGGACAGTGGATTACCCAGATGTAACTCTTTGAGAGCGTAAACATTTTAACTCTCAAGATTTAAATTCTTCATCAAGTGAATTAGCCCAGAGTCTACACAACTAGAGAATGTAGAAGATTAATGGTAATTTAATGGTGATATTCCTTTCCAGGCAAGCATCTAGCACATTCTAGTGCATTTTGGAAGTGCCACCATTACATTGTGGCAGTTGGCAACACTACCTAATACCCAGATGGGGTACATGCTAAAGAGGTGTAAACTTCCCACTCGTCAAACTCATCAACATTGCAACTGTACCAAAAACTCATCTTTTTATCCTCAAAGTTCCTGTTTCATAAATACTCACTGGAGACATGTTATGAACTATACTTTCTGTCCATTCAGGTGACTCCGTGTTTTGCTGTTCACGAGCACACATTACAAGATACTATTCAACTGCTTCCAAAGTCTGATGGCAAGATGGCCGACGTGGTCTGAAAACTTTAGCTATCGAAAAACAGCAGATGCTCATAGCGAGCCACTCGGTGACACGATATGAGCTTGTAGGTCTGCTATTTCTGAGATGTGAAATGAAATTAAATTTTCGGGACAATATTTTTAGTTCCAGGGACAAAATCTTTAGTTCCAGGGACACAATTGTAGTTAATTCTTAGCTCAAGGGACCTCCAAGGTCCCTGGAACTACATATTTTTCAGATGGGGGACAAAATTAATCATTTTGGAGTTCCTTGAATTAAATAGTGAAATACATACTACAAAATAACAGAATTTAGAATGTTTTTTGGTTAATCTATGTCTTGGTGGGGGGAAGGAGGAGGTGGCAGACATAAAAAACAAACACTCACTTGAATGTAGGCTCTTTCGTGGTGATGATTCCAACCTCCAGATCCGAGGGCTTGAAGTCGATGGACACGACCGAAGACAGACAGGAGATGGCCGTCTGAAGGCGGGGAGGGAGGAAAAATCGTGTGAGACCATTACGACATGCATTCATTAGTCGGTAAGCTTGTTACTTGGGTAATAAACGTCTTTTTCGTCGTCTTTTACCTCTATGGTCTGTTCGTAGGTCCAGTCCAGTTTCTTCTTGACCTTCTTCTCCAGGAAGCTGGTGGCCTCGGTCTGCTTGACGCCGGCGGCCGTGGCCTTGAAGCCGCAGTAGTAGCCGGCCGGATCGCACTTGTACAGCTGCGGGCCCAGCTCCTCGTCCATGCCGATCAGGATCATACCTGCCAGAGGGGGAGAGGGAGCAGGGTCAGGGGCGGACGCAACATTTCCCAATGGGGGGCAGGAGGAAATGGTATGGGGGCAGCGTCATCGCCCGTGGCGCGAAGCGACACCGGCGATGAAGCCGCACCCATACTGAGTCAGCTAAAGGTCTGACTCAGAGAGTTTTCGGTTTTGAATGATGAAATGCTGTTGGTTTAGTGGTGAGACGATTGTAGTTAGTAGCAGTAGTGGTGTTTCAAATACTTTTAAATATAAGCCGTGACATATCTTGGGTTGTTTTGCATGCCAACGTGTTTGGTGGGGCAGTATAGGCATTTTTTTTTGGGGGGGGGGGCATTGCAGCCCATTCCCATGCCTAGATCTGCTCCTGAGCAGGGTGTGATTGTTGGAGGAAACGCGTACAAAACCTTAACCCATTTTGTATGCGATTTAGGTTTTATTGAAAAATAGCAGGGGTACAGGTACACCTGCCATCTTTGGCAGGAAATCGTGAGAACGCAGCACAAATCTGCGTGTTATACGTTATTTCAGAGCACACGTTTTGTAGAATCTATATTGTCGGGTCGGTTAAAGGGGAATTCCACCCATTTTAAACATTTTTTCAGAGTGGGTACAAATGCAACCAAATGAACCCGTTAGGGTTCATTTGGTTCCATTTGTACGCTCTCAGAAAAAAAGAAAAAAGAAGAAATCCATTAACATGGTGAAAATACATCTTGATGATGTCATCAAGATGTTTCACCATGTTAGCAGTTTTCTTCAGACCTCCATTTCTTGGGAACACAGAATGGGGGAACTTTTTTTTATCATGCCCACCCAGCACCTCTAGGGTATACTAATGACATTAGAATGTTGAAAATCAGTGGACTTCCCCTTTAAAGATGTGCTTGGCGATATACGGAGTTTTTCCCCCCATTTTAATGGACAACAGTGACATGACAAATTCAATGTATGATGACTAGCACCAACAGTGATGATGACTCAGCCTGGGCCTTTGCGAGGTGCATGACACTAAATGCATGACATGATCCTTCATGGGGATCTATGCATTGCATAAATAGTAAAAGCAAAGAATCTAGGTTTACTTTTTTTTTTCACACTACTCATACAGGCACAAGCAGCAGACCATTAGTGTGCCAAGAATCTGCAAAATTGCTCTCTACTGTAGCAACAGCACAACAATAATAATAAACCGAAAGGGAAATTATTGGGCGAAACCGAAGTACCAGCCGTTGGCCGAGAACCAAATATCTGAATACGACTGATTATGGCAGAATACTGTACATGACTAAGGCAAAAAACAAATTGAATACTCCATTTGGTGAGGAATTTTCTGCCAAATTCAGGGCCAAAAACCAAATAGGTCCGAAAATGTAACTTTAGGCATGTTTTGCTGAATATTTTCCACAGCCCAAAATTCAGTGCACTGCATTACCTTACAGTATTTGCCCCTGAAATCCATGCAAGTTCTGTTCTCTCAACAGTGGTTCTGAGGACACAACACACGTGCACACACACACACTTACAGCATCCTAGCGGTCTCATCTCAGCGTTCTGTGTGTACACCTGGGAGATGTCGGCCATGCGTTTGCACAGCATGTCCACGGGAATGTCGTAGCCGTACTTGTACTTCCAGTTGGCCGCCTCGTAGCGCGCTCTCTGGACCTGAGACCTGCTGTCAGCTGGACGACGAAGAGAGAGAGAGAGACACTTTAAACACCTCACGTCTCACCCAGGGGCGTTTTTTGCCATTAGGCAGACTAGGCAGTGGCCTAGGGCGCCATGAGGGGAGAGGGGGCGACCACCAGACATGCTTTAACCCATTGTGTCCTATCTAGTTTGTGAATAACATAATATTCAAGGATTTCACCACTTTTTCACGATTTTTCAAAAATAGCAGAGATACAAGCTCATAGCGCGCCACTCGGTGGCGCGCTATGAGCTTGTAGATCTGCTATTTTTCAATAGTTAAAACATAATGCTTAGAACACCAAAACGCATTCAGTACACTAAGGGTTAAAAGGATTTAAAGCTAAAGCTAATAAGCCTCATAATATGGATAAATACATTATATTTGTCCTCTATAACTAGAATTGAACATTTAAAATACATGTACTGCATGTTGTTTAGTTAAAAAGTAGTTCAGAATTTTATCTCTTGGGGGATTGGTACCAGTCAGGGCCAGACTGTGTTTCAACCTGCACAGGAACCAGTTACATGGACGTCAAAAAGTAATTACCCCCCGAAAATCTACCTCTCAAAAATAAAAATCACAAAATAAACGCACAAAAAGGAAACTGCATGGACTTGTGCTTGGTGATCCCCCAGTTCCTCACCAAGCACAAGATGATTCATTCACAGGCCTGATTTGGGCCCACGGGCCTTGAGTTTGACATACAGCATGTACTCTACACTAAAGAGGGTCGCACACAACAAAACTCCATTTCAAATGCTTCCTCAGTGTCAGTTGTCTTTGTCTAGGCTTGGGACTCGATCCCGTGACACACCGTCAGCTAAGATTACGAGACTAGGTGCCAGGGGCACTGGCCACTAGGCCAGCCCGGCCTACGCTTTATAAGTTGTTAAGCCGGGTCCATGTATTATATCTAGTTGTACAACCGTGCCATGTTAAATTAGTGAAATTAGTCAATCTACAAACTCAGAACATGCAGAATCTACAACATTTTGTAGGAAGTATTTGTCTTTGATAATGATTACTTGTGGCCGACACACAATATCTCCATTAACCTTCATTAAAATTCTGTCAGGGAAATTTAAACATAAACAAAAGTCTCTGGAGTGGCTGGAAAACAGAGTCACGACGTCGTGTTTCGCTTTGCTCCATCCATCTCCACGATGTCTTCCCAGTCACAACATGGGTAGCGTGTTTTTGTGATGCTTTGAAACCAGATCAGCAGACACACGGCCGATCTGACTGTATCAAGCGCTGGAACGTGATACGTGCGCCGCCGCTGAAAGGAGCCTATGTGCTAGAGACTAGTATTACAGACTCAATTTTATCTCGGACGGCGAAAGGAAAGCCAGACATTTATAAATAGGGACGGAATTCCAGCTCCTAATTCTGGGCCAGGACAAACAAACCGCCCCGGTGAGGTAATGCAGATGGACAGCAGGGGTGTTTCACGGCCATCACTAGGTTTTAATAAATGTTGGTCTAGTTGTCTTTTACCCTTTTTTTTTTAAAGGAGTTTTTAGGTGAAGAGTGACCCTTTTGTATTTTGTCTACAGCCGGAAGTTCAAGCACTCTACTATGGCCCGTCACAATCCAATTTGTAAAAAAAAAAAAAAAAACAGTAGTAATTTTAGTTATTTGTCATTTTGTGTATTTGTATGTTCTTTGTATTGTATCTGTGGGTCCCTCTTGAAAATGAGATGAATCTAAAGGGGCTGATAACAATCTAAAATAGTAAATTAAAATTACAAATCTAAACTAAAGAGACAAAACAGTTTGTCATCAAGAGATGCATGTTTGTAATGCATTACAGGAGCACTCAGTGATTTGGAGAACAGGCCAATAGCACATGGACCAAGGCCTGCCCACACTCGATCCTGATTGGATGAAGGCCACCTCTCGTCCTGATTGGAAGAAAGGCTTTTCTCCCAAAGCCCAAAATGAAACTTTTTTTTAATATAGTCACCATACTATAGTAAGGACAATTAGCAAAAAGAATAAATAACATTTGAATTAAGTGAAATCACTTACTATACCTTTAAAAACATTAGCACTTTAAAAGGCCAAAAACAGCTTTTGTAACTATTCAATGAACAAACTTAGAGTGTGTTTCTTAAATATATTTGTTTTTGTATTGCCACCAAAATATATACCTTAAAAACTCATACATTGTTACATTAAAGCGGAACAAATAGTGAAAGAAGCTGATCAACAATTTCACATATGGTAAGCTTGTAAATCTCTAAATTGGGACTTAAAAGTGAAAAAAGAAAAAAAAAAGAAAGAAAAAACCCATCTGTGTCACTTGATTAGTGTGTTGGCTTATAAATGTAGTATTTAAACAATACAAGCTTGTGCTGTAAATGCTATTTTTGAACAATTAGGCATCAGGTGCATAAAGGGTCTACTCTGCACTGTTCCACCCACAAAACCAAAGAGGTCAGTGCTCACCGGTCATCCCAGACATGACGCAGCCGATGTTCTCTGTGATCCTGAACAGGTGTGTGACCGTGGCGGCGTCCAGAAGCTTGTCCTGACAGGAGACATGAGACGTATCGGTAAACACAGCTGACAGGTCCGTAGTTTAGAAGTAATGTTAAGGCGATTGTATTTGTATATAAATAAATCTATACAAACGGGCTGCCCCTCTCATATCCAAATCAACTTTTGCACAAGATTGTACTCCATCCAGAGCACTGAGGAATAGGGGTGCAGGTGCATGCATGAAGTGAGTGACGAATTGAAAGTGAGTTCAACTTTAATGTTTAATGCAATCAGAAGAGATTTTCTTTTGGAAATGGACTGTCAAGGCCAGAAAGTTTTTTTTTTTGCAACTAAGTGCAATTTCTTTTCTTTTCAAATGCCTTTCACACAAGAGGTAATATTGTACTCATTTTATTTTAATTTTGTTTTGAAGTGAACGAACATGCACAATGCTTTGGATGACACTTCAGGTGTTGATTTTGTTGATGAAAACTACGACAAAACATGTTTAGGTAGCCTTTTTCACTGTACAAAACAAAAACAAAATCTATGAGGACAATTTTGTCAACAAATAAAATCTAGACAAAAATTATATATGGCGAAACGTCTTTTGGCTAGGATAGTACTCTGCCACTGTGATGACAACAAAGTCTGCCAAAGCACATTTCAGTTGACTAAATGGAACTGTTGGTTAGAATTGTATTCATGATTAAAGGGAAAGTCCACCCATTTTCAACATTCTAATATGCCATTAGTATACCCTAGAGGTGCTAGGTGGACATGATGAAAAAGTTCCCCATTCTGTGTTCCCAAGAAATGGAGGTCTGAAGAAAACCACTAACATGGTGAAACATCTTGATGACATCATCAAGATGTATTTTCACCATGTTAATGGATTTCTTTAGATGCTTCTTTTTTATGAGAGCGAACAAATGGAACCAAATGAACCTGTTAGGGTTCATTTGGTTCCATTTGTACGCTCTCAGAAAATAAATTGAAAATGGCTGAAATTTCCCTTTAACAGCATAATGATGACTCAATACTACAGAAAAACGCAAAACATTAGAATAGAATTTAAGAAATCAGACAAATAGTGTGTGTGTGAGTGTGTGTGTGTGTACACAGACCGGGACTTTCTTCTGTGTTACGACCACGGCGCAGTCCTTCCCTCTGATAGCTACAGAGGTCATACCTCCCTGGTTGATGGCTTTGAAAGCATACTCTGGACACACAGGAGGGAAACAAGTATTAGAATAATCCATATAATAATAATAGAATCCATATGCCCTACTACTCCATTACAGTCCAGCTACTTCTAGCACACGATGACAACTCTGACACACCGCTTTTAGTCAGTATAATAGAAGTAGTGTCTACAGGTGCAACATTTATTCTATGTCTGATAATATATTCATCTGCTAGAGAGGTGGTGCAGACTAAAGTGTTGTGTGTACATAATAAAAAAAAAATCTGTGTTTCCTAGAAATTCACACTTATTTAATCCTGGCAGGTGACAACAAAATTTACGCTGCTGCTAGGATTAGGATTATTAGTCATGGGCAGGTGAAGAGTTAGTTCAATTGCTGCCCAAATTCTTTCCTCCAAAACTTTCATCTTCCAAAACTTTTACTGACTGAAGCGCAAGCAAAACAATAATAGGCACATGCCAGTAAGACAGTGTCTGTCTTACTTTCTCCATATTTGGGTCAAGCATTCTAAAATATGGAGCATGATCTCACATCTCGATGATGTCATCAAGATGAGATTTTCAGAGCTTATTTTTTAAGGGAATACAAATTTCCATTATTTCCGTGCAGCATCTCTAAGGTATATTAATGAAAATGTTAAATGTTGAAAATGGGCGGTAGCCTATTCCCCTTTTTTAAGTTTATTTATAATAAGAAGTCTATAGTAAATTTGTTATTTTTTCAATTTTGACCACACGTTTGCCTGTTGGCTCTCCTAATGGTGCAACACCATTAGCTTTTGGGCCAGAGCTACAACACAACATGCTCTTTAGTTTGGGTCTGAGAGGCTAAAAAAAATAAATCCCAAACGGTGGTCCGCGAGTACGGATAATCAAAGGGTTTGGGGAAAACTGCACTGGTCCACTTTGCAGTTTTCTCAGATTGAATGGGCTGCTAGCAGCAGACGCTAACGGCGCAGCAGAGCCTTGAAAGTATAGACAAGAGTTACGTCAACTCCGTTCACTTCATGGGACCAGTCCAACGACCAGCTCTTCTACATAGACTTCTATCGAGAGAACGGGGACAAAAGTAAACATGATGTAACTCTTTGACAGCGTAAACATGAAACCAAATGGACCCTTGCGGGTCCATTTGGTTTCATATTTACACTATCAAGAGTTAAAATATCTACACAACTACAGAATGGAGCATATTAATGGTAGGTCATTCTGATCTGTATGTTTAAGCCTGAAATTGTGGACAAAAGAAAAATAAATCTTTAGCTTTGGGGTCTGTGGGGCTAAAATATCCTAAAATGGCCCGTAGCGCCTCAAATGCTAAATAAATAGATGGCCCTGGTATGAAAAAGGTTGAAAAACACTGTTCTGCAATAAGACTTCTATTGCGAGAACAGGGACAAAAGAGGGACAACCGGAGGTAAGGAACGGGGCTCGCGCGAGTATATGAACCACGCGACCGGGCTGTTTTCCGAATCCGCACCCCTCGATGTCGCGACTCTTTACTGCTGCTGCTAAACGGCTAGCCGGTGGAGATGACAGAGCAGGTTCACTCCGTGTGTTAGTTTCATTTTCTACTATACTGACCCACTTGGTAGAGTCTTCCCTCCGGGGAGAAGATGGTGATGTGGCGGTCGAAGCCCGCGCTGGAACCCCGCGACATGACGCTGGAACAAGACCCAGAACCGATAATATAAGAGGATGAAAAGGCTTAAAAGTCTCTAGCTGCCTTAACAAACACAACACAAGAAGACAACCATGAAGCCTTTTTGGTTAGAATGACCCTGGAAGTGATGACGACGGAGTGATGTTGCACTTCCGCTGCTACGGTGTTGTGCGGAGATGTGATCCCCGTCAGAATGTGTCACCCACCAACCTCTGGTCCAGAGCTCCACTGCTTCTGAGTCTGACTTGCATTGGAGCTCTGTTGGTCTCCGTGCATTCGGCCATTACTCCACCCGACCAGCCTCTCTTCTCTAGTGGATATATAAAGAACGTTTTACCTACTCACCAAAATAAACACGTCTTGTGTCATTAGAAAGCCTACTTACCTTGGTGGTCACACTCTTAGCCCCCCACCACACGGATAAATTGGACCTTTTGGCCAGAACGCGATCGTTTTTCACCGGAAAAACAACCAGGATTTGCGCCCTCTACCGATATTGCCAATAGAAAAGTTCCATAGGAAATATTTTTCCTTCAGTGAAAAACGATCGCGTTCTGGCCAAAAAGTCCAATTTATCCGTGTGGTGGGGGGCTAAGAGTGTGACCACCAAGGTAAGTAGGCTTTCTAATGACACAAGACGTGTTTATTTTGGTGAGTAGGTAAAACGTTCTTTATAAATCCACTAGAGAAGAGAGGCTGGTCGGGTGGAGTAATGGCCGAATGCACGGAGACCAACAGAGCTCCAATGCAGGTCAGACTCAGAAGCAGTGGAGCTCTGGACCAGAGCTATCACCCATCAACCTTGCTGCCACTGCTGCCCACATACAGTAGATGTTATGCCATATTTTGTGTCCTTGTCGGAATATGCCCCGCCCCCTAACAAATAAAAGTAACAATGGACAAATAATAATAAAACGCCTTCTAACCAAAGGTCATTGCTATGCTGGATTAAAGGGATATTTCACTTTTTAAAAAAAATCGTCTATAGCCCTATGTTTTCAACAGGTGGTCCGGGGACCACCAGTGGTCCCTGAGAGGATTCCAGGTGGCCCCAGGCATGAATGGAAAGTTGGCATGGATGGAACCCAAATGTAACTCTTTGAGAGTGTAAAAATGAAACCTATTGGCCCTTTGCTGGTCCATTTGGTTTCATGTTTACACTCTCAAGAGTTAAAATATTATAATAGTCTATTATAATAATATAATAGTCTACAAACTCTACACAACTAGAGAATGTAGAAAAATGATTGGTCATTTCGATCTGTATGTTTGACTGTTTTGTTTCCCAAATCCAACCCGGAATTGTGGACAAAAGCAAAAGAAATCTTAAGCTTTGGGGTTTGTGGGCCTAAAATATGTCCTCAAATGGTGGTCCATGGCTCAAATTCTGAATAAATAGTGGGCCCTGGGATGAAAAAGGTTGAAAACCACTGATAAGACAAAGGCATTTTATGAGCTAGGCCTACTTCCTGTCAAGAAATTCTTTGCAGATTATGTAAAGTATCAAAGTTTGGAAGCACTTGCTATCACTCAACTGTCCAGGTGTAGGCCTACCACCTGTTTTGAATGTCCACAATATACCAATGGTCGCAACTGTTATGAAATGGTGGCGACCGTTCTGCGAAACAGTTGCGATGTATGCCACGGTTGCAAAATTATGTCACAGAAGTTGAAAAATAACAGTTTTGGCCATCGATCACAACCGCTGGAATGTTCGCCCCTCAGCCATACCCATATGGGCAGGGCTGAGGGGCAATGACAGATGCCCATATATGGACATCTGTCATCAATATGTAGGCTACACAGTAAATTTCCTACACGAGATCCGTCAACCTATGCCATGTCCAAATATGGAGTTCTGTGGGATCCTTACATAATGGAGACGCTCAAATATGGGACACAGGCTCTGACATCACTGAGTGTTTGATGACAGAGCGTGACATCACTCATACACAAACGTCTGCAGTATATAAGGGAGAATCCCCTGCGGTCAGCTACTCAGAGGTTCAGACACCACCTGAGAAGCATCAGTTAAGTCAACAGCCAAACCATCCATTGAACAGCGACCAGAGAGTGCTCTAACAGCAGCGACGATGTTGAAATTGTTTGGTGCGACAGCGGTGAGTGCTGGGGCCCTGGTGCTCGCCTGCTACGCGAAGCAGAGGAGGGACGAGGCCCGCAACACGGCCAGGGCATTGGAAGAGCGCGTGGCCTCGCTGGAGGTGAACAACAGAGCCCTAGTAGAG
This sequence comes from Benthosema pterotum, assembly GCA_039105355.1. Taxonomy (NCBI): domain Eukaryota; kingdom Metazoa; phylum Chordata; class Actinopteri; order Myctophiformes; family Myctophidae; genus Benthosema; species Benthosema pterotum. The sequence goes on along the minus strand of CM076980.1, from coordinate 41,960,521 downwards.
GCCAGCAACGTAGCCCTGGAAGCGTTCAGCGCAATGAGCGCTTCCCTGGAGCAGAACAAGGAGGTCCAAGAGCAGCACCTGACTGCACTGGAGGCGAACATTAAGGTGTTGGTCAGCGCGCTGGGGGTGCGCGTGGCCGCCCTGGAAGAGAAGCCCCAGACCCAGACGAAGAAGCGAGCTCCAGAGAAGAACAAAGACGAAAAACCAGAGGTGGCCAGCAAACAGGAGGAGACCCAACACGGAGAAGAAGTGGACCCCAAAGGACTGTTTGTGGGGAACATCCCTCGGGGTGTAAACTCGGCCGAGCTCACCCAGCACTTTAAAAAGTTCGGGAGAATCCTGGAGGTCAGGGTCAACCGCGGACAGAAAAAATACAACTATGGCTTCATGAGGTTTAAAGATGAAAGGAGCGTACAGCAGATCCTTCAATCAGGGCACGTGCAGTTACCAACTCACGAGGAGGGTTGTCATCTCAACCTGCTGCCGCTGAAGTACCATGCCAACAGCCAACCCAAAAGGTCCTGAAAAAAAAAAAAAAAAATCCTGAAGCCGTGCCCGTAGGGTGTATATACAGGGGAGAAAAAATAGGGTGTATATACAGGGGAGAAAAAAAAAAGTATCCATGCACTGGGCATGTCTGACCCGCCGCTGCCCTATACCAGTGGTTTTCAACCAGTGGTCTGGGACCACTAGTGGTCCTTGAGAGGGTTCCAGGTGGTACCCAGCTAAGTTGGTTAACCCAGATGTAACCACATGTACATGGAACCAAACATAGAACCAAATGGACCCTTGCAGGTCCATTTGGTTCCTCTCAAGAGTTAAAATATTATAACATAAGAGTTAAAATATCTAAATTAGCACCACATCATTAAGAAGTCTACACAACTAGAGAATGTAGAACATTAATGGTCATTTTGACCTGTAAAATCCAACCTGGAATTGTGGACAAATGCCCACAATTCCAAATGTTGTCAAACGGTGGTCCGTGGCTCAAATGCTGAATAAATAGTGGGAAAACCACTGCCTTATGTGAACACCCAGACAGTTAATCAGTATATTTAATATTAATTTTAGCTGTCCTTTACCCTTCCAAAACATTGCCTAATCCAACTTAAAAACTCCCTTCTAACCATAATAAATTCATCAAAGACACCCATTTTTTTTTTTTTTTTTAATTTTTTTTTGATGATTGATATTGGAATCATTGTGGAATCAACTATTTTTAAAATATTGTTTTTGGGAATACAACTAAAGAATACAACAATATTCTAAAAATAAAAATAGTCCTATAGTTTAATATCCATGTGAATGAAATACACAAAACGTCCTTTCCCTCGGGCAAAGGGGTCTCAATGACAACTGCACTTTACCAAAACCTCCACTGATCACCACAAACGTCATCAGGGAAACACAAAAGTTTGGGGCACATGATTGGCAGGTGGTGTGATTAATTACCTGCCTGGTGCTGTTTACACTTAACACTAACAATGCACTTTTTTCCCTTCATAAATACTTTTAAAAGAATACTTCCATTGCATGTTTTATTAGACAATTTTATTTGCAGTTTGACAAACACTATATTCTTGCTCTTAGAAATGACCTTGAAGATTCCTTTCCACAATTTTAGTCATTCTAACTAAAATACTCATTCCCAAGCTTCCTTTCTAGCAATCAGTGTGCATCATGTCAGTAAATGTCAAATAGAGAGCTGATGTTATGTGGCCACATGATATGATATATCTTACAAAAATGTATTTACAAAAATGTGATGTGCATGCTCCAGGTTTATCATTTCCTTTTCATTCTTCTAAGCAGCCGTCAGCTGAAGACATACTTTCAGTATCATGTATTTAATGAGTTATAATGACTAAAATGTCACTAAAACCAGTGCCCAAAACAGGAGGCTTAAAAAAAATCATAGTTGCCATTTAATCATGGTAACCACCCTGTATAACAATATGTCAATCCTGCTCAAAAATGGCTGCAGAGAATCCATTAGAGCACCATACCGCTACAGAGGCACTGACAATGTCAACAAGAATAAGGTTTGCTGAAATAAGCGGCCAAAATGACCACATTGTCCTTTAGAGAAGTGAGAAGTTCAGTCCCACGAGAGACGCTTTGAGTAGAGTCCCTCATGCTTCTTCACCTGGAAAGGAGCAAGCAAAGGTGGTTTGGTCGTCATCTGGTTGGGATTCCTCTCGGGCTTCTGCACTTCCCAGTTGGAGGAGAAAACCCCAGGGCAAAAACCAAGGATCGGATTATAGATCTAAACTGGACCTGGAACACCTCCGAACAGGGCGGATTGGCACATATTTTCCCACTGGGACAATTTTGCCTTTGCCAGGCCACCCTGGGGGGGCAGCTGGTTAACCAGATGTAACTCTTTGAGAGCGTAAAAATGAAACCAAATGGACCCTTGCGGGTCCATTTGGTTTCATTTTTACACCCTCAAGAGTTAAAATAGTCATCATGTGAATTAGCCCAACTTAGTCTACACAACTAGAGAATGTAGAAGATTAACACCTTTACTGCTTAACACGAGATACCCGAGTTTTGGCCACTAGGGGGCGCCAAAGCACTTTTTTGGGGACTTTTTTTTTTTCTTTTTTCTTTTTTTTCTTCTTCTTTTTTGGGGTGAGTGCCCCAAGCAGCCAATGGTCATTTTGATCTGTACGTTCCAGGCGAGCAGACTAGTTTGCCTGGCCTGCCCTGAAAAAAAAAAAAAAAACCTGTCCAGGCCACTAGGTGGCACAGGCCACTGGGAAAACTCCCTGTACTCCAGATGGCCAATCCGCCCCTGCCTCCGAATCCCACAAGAGGAAGGCTACGGATTAAGCACTTGAAGATGGATGGATGGATGGACAAATACAATATTGACGACTACAATAACCATCACTTGGCGTGAAGTGAGCCCTCCTACGGTTCCTGCCGCGTGAGGGCTTTTGTCAGCTCAGTGTGTCTTGGTGAGACACAGCCATCGCAGTGGCACCTCGTGGCATTTTCTCTCCTCAACTGAGTCGTCGTAGGGAATATGCCAAGTGTTGTCATCGGTCTGGATTATGGTGTCATAATCAAGGATATGCTGGAGGAAAAAACAAACACATGCACACAAACATAAACATACATTATGTTTAAAGTATGTAACTCAGTACATCACTCATAATTCCAACACCTAATACGTCTAAAAGCCAAAATCGAATCCTAACCTTTTCCAAATTACAAGCATTTTTTTCCTAAACTACACAAAACAACGGTTTCAAGATTTTCACAGCGGAAATAAGAAGAAATTGGAAACAAAAGTGCAATAAACATTTAGTGTTATTATTTCTGGGCAAAAGGTGAACATTTTGCAACATAGTTTTTAGTGGATGAAAGCAACGCATAAAATCTCTTTTCGTGTCAGTGATGCTTAACATATTTCATAGGAAGGACCCCCAGAAATATCTATTATTTCGCTGCAGAACCTCATCTAAAAAAAACATGTTGTTCTAGGGACCCCCCAGAAGCAAAGATTTGAGTTAAAAATGTTTGCTTCCAAAATAATGTATTCAAAGATTTTGCACCACATTTTCACACTTTTTCAAAAATAGCAGAACTACAAGCTCATATCGCGCCACTCGGTGGCGCGATATGAGCTTGTAGATCTGCTATTTTTCAACAGCTAAAACACCAAAACACGTTCAGTACACAAAGGTTTATCGGGTTATAAGTTAAACCTCACCAAAAGCGTCCTATTTCCAGTTAACGATAAAGCTAGACAACTATCGTATCGGAACTTCCCTTTTTCGGTCAGCACAAATAGTTTTGTGTATTTGGGGGTTAATGTAACGCAGAATTATAAAGACCTCTTTGATAGAAACTTCCAAGCAACACTTAGGAAAGCCAGACAGGACATGGAGAGGTGGGCTACACTTCCATTGTCATTGGCGGGAAGGATAAATTCAGTAAAAATGACTATTATGCCTAGGTTTTTATTTCTCTTTCAGGCCGTCCCGATATTTATTCCCAAGTCCTTTTTTAAGGAACTCAATAAATATATATCTGCATTTATCTGGGATAATAAGGTCCCACGTATAAGAAGAGAGTTCCTGGAGAGACCAAAGGAGGAAGGGGGCCTGGCGCTGCCTAATTTTATGTATTATTATTGGGCCGCTAATGTTCATATGTTGACATTTTGGGTTTCCGACCTAGCAGAGGGGGTTACGCCGTCGTGGCTGGCTATGGAAAGACATTCAGGTAGCCCGGTCTCACTGGGATCCTTGGTGTGTGCGCAGCTACCAATAAGTAAACGACAGAGAACGAATAATCCGGTTATTCAGGGCTCTTTAAAGGTCTGGTCTCAACTCAGGACTCATTTTCAGCTTAAGAATGCATTCATTACATCTCCTATTCGGGCCAATTGTAATTTTCCACCGTCCCTCATAGACCCCTCGTTTCAACAGTGGCATGAAAAAGGAATTAAATCGGTGGGAGACCTGTTTAAGGACGGGCATTTCATTTCTTTCGATCGGATGAAACGGGACTTTAGTATTCCCCAGGCAAATTTCTTTAAATACTTACAAGTGCGTAGTTTTATTAGAAAGTATTTCTCACTGACAACTCCACCTCGCACTTGGTTAGATGATTGTATTGGCTGGGATCCAACGAACAGGGGGGCAGTTTCGAGACTTTATGACATCATTCAGCGGGTGGCCTCTCCTTCACTGGATCGGGTGAAGGGGGCTTGGGAGGAGGACCTGGGTATTGATTTATCAGATCTGGAATGGCAGCGGGCGGTATCATGGGTACATTCTTCTTCCATGTGTATCAGGCACGGATTATTACAATTTAAGGTCCTCCATAGGTTACATTTCTCCCCGGGGAGGCTGGCCGCGATTTACCCAAATTCGACTGCAGGACATTCTTGTGCCAGATGCGGTCAGGAAGCGGCCACTCTTGGCCATATGTTTTGGACTTGTCCCAGGTTGACTGCATATTGGAGGGAGATATTCAGGACTTTCTCGCATATGTGCGACCTTCATATAGACCCCAATCCAATTACAGCGCTGTTTGGGGTCGTCCCGGAGGGGATTCCGGTACCGGCTCACCAGGCTGAAGCTATAGCATTTTCGTCCCTGCTGGCTAGACGTTTGATTCTCTTTGACTGGAAAAAGGCGACATCGCCTTTGCATAGGCGTTGGGTGGAAGAGGTCATGTCGCATCTCAAACTTGAGGAACTAAAATACACAATTAGGGGTTCTATACAGAAATACCATAGAGTCTGGCAACCGTTCTTGATGTATTTCACGTTGGAATTTTCTGATTAGCCACTGTTCACGCCCGCGCTCTCTCTCTCTCTTTTTCTCTCTCTCTCTTTCTCTCTCTCTCTCCCCCCCCCCCCCCTTTTTTCTCCTCTTCCTATCTTACTTTCACCTCTTTGTCGGTTCATTTCGATGTACAGTAATTTATTTCGTATTTTTATATGTATTAAGTTCAATTAGTCTGTAGGGTTGAGTACTGATGTTTGTCTTGTGTGTCTTGTCTGTCTATAAAATGAAAATCAATAAAAATATTTGAATAAACAAAGGGTTGAATATCATTAAAAAAAAAGGACCCAAAGACGTCTCCAGATGTCTTTTCTACGGGTGTAATCATGAAGACGTTGGGAGCAGAAATAAGCGTTAATGACAGTTAACCTTATCTCCATTTGCCCCATCTTCAGCTCTCCTCCGCTCTCACCTTGAAGCTGACCCTTCTGTTCGGGTCGAGGAAGTCGTGCACAACCAGCTGGTTGCCTCGCTGCCACTTGAAGAAGAGGCGGCTGGAGACTCCGTCCGGCATGAGGGCCTTGTGGTCCCGCATCAGGTCGCGGCTCACGAAGCGACAGTGGTTCCCCGAGTGCAGCGCCGCGTACAGGAGGAACGGGTCGTCCTCTGAACTGAAGAAAAACAATACAAAGGAGGAGAGATGAGACGAGATGGGCAAAGGCCCAACGGGGAGAAGAGTAGAGATGTAGAAAAGAGGTGAAGATTAATGAAGGGGAATTTCACCCATTTTCAACATTTTACTATGTCATTAAAATACCTTAGAGATGCTGTGTGAACATGATAAAAAGCCCCCCCCCCCATTCTGGAGGTCTGAAAAAAAAAAAACATTAACATGGTGAAACTTGATGACGTCATCAAGTTGTGTTTCACCATGTTAATGATTATTCTTTTAGGACCACTTTTTCCACCCATTTTCATTTTTTTCCTGAGAGTGCACAAATGTCCATTTTGGTTCACATTTGGTACAACCAAAACTTCCAGAAATAGAGAGAGGTAAACACGAAGACAGATCTAACGACTGGATTAGTGATAGACCGAATACCGGCAACGCCCGATTATCGGCTTCTATGCACAATTGGCGTAAAAAATTTAATAATCGAAAAAAAAAAAAAAAAAAAAAAAAACGATTATTTACATTTCTTATGTTGAAAAGAAAATGACCCAAAAGGCATTGGGTTAATGTCTGTGTGTAGAGTAATAATTCCAGTCCTCTTAGCACATGGGACGAAAGTGCTTGCCTTCATGACTCAGCGCAACTTCACGTGACGGCATGTTACCCGACGCACCACTAAATGTTCTCTGTTCTCTTTGAGTCAGCACCTTGTCAGCACTGCTGAGTGATAACATGCACTCTGTTTTTTGTTGTTTGATTTTAATTCTTTTCATGCACTCCGTCTCAAAATATGGGTGGATGCGCTGTTGATTTGTAGCATGTAGCTTTCTCTGGCACAGACATCTTAAAAACGCAAAATGTATTCCTTATGTTTCTGTTCAATGACACAGCAGTTTTCCTTCTCGTCTTATGCGATCATTATTTTGTGTCAGTTTCGTTGGTTCTCGATGTGCGGTCAGTGGACCCCCCCCACCCCACCCCCCACCCCCTGTGGGGTCCTGGAGGGGATTTCCAGGGGGTCCCCCAGGCAGTCAAATGAGTTAACATAGCATCAACACGAATGTAACCATTTTAAAGGTATAGTAAGTGATTTCAATTAATGAAAATATTGTTATTTATTTTCCTTCTTATTCTTCTTTTTGGCTAATCTTCCCTACTATACAGTAGAGTATGGTGACCAAATAAGAGTTCCTCCCTGTCCCCAGTGAGCCCCTGGGGTAAAAAAAAAAGCCTATAGTTTCACTTTGGGGCTTTGGGAAAAACAGCTTTTTGTCCAATCAGGATGGATGAGAAGGGCCTTCCTCCAATCAGGATCAAGTGGAGTTGGGCATTGGAAATATGCATGTGCTGTCTGTTGTTTTGTATGGTGTTCTGCCCCCTACGGGCCTTGTATGTTATTGCAGATCAATGCACCTCAGCTTAATTAGTCACTCTCCACAGGCTTTATGCACACCTGGTCCAGCTTGATTAGACAGTCAGTTCAGTACAAGCCAGCACAGAGACAAGAGCTCACTCACTGCTCTGTTGTCGAGTAACCCTTTCTCTCAGGCCTTGGAGAAGATAAGTCTGTAAGTTTGAGTTTTATGTTATGTCGAATTGTCGAAGATTATGTTCGCTCTTAAAGGAAAATGCTGTATATTTTGGTGGCTGTATATTTTGGTTTGCTAAAGGTCGAAATTGATATTACATGCTGTACAATTACTACAGTGAGCTACTGTAAGCTACTTTGAATGTGTGATGCTAAGAAGTATACATATTCTCATTTTGCAATGTTGTACACATGTTATTGTTTGTTTCTATGCTACGCAATACAAATATGGTTTTGTTTTCTTTTTCTCTCTCTGTACTGCAGTTTTACAAAAAAAACACGTTCACCAGTAAAGACCTGAATCAAAGACACCGTCTAAGGATTTTATTGGGAACTTTGTTCGCTGTCTGCCAAGCCATACAGAGTTTGACTAACGTATAGTAAGGGCAGAACAGTAAAAAGACTTCTAAGCACAGCGGGCTTCACAGAAAGATGGCTCAACATTGCAGTCTACCCTCTTCATCATAGTGCGTCCAATCAGTACTGCTGCAGTAAAAGGCCACACCATCAGTGTAACTGATCTACAAGGATACAACCATGAGCTCCAAATCTAAAACCAGCGCTAAGGATGACAAGTCTGACTCAGGAGCTAGTAAGAGTTCATCTGCCCAGGCTTCACTCAAAACCAGATCAAAAGCCTCTTCTTCTGCAACTAAGTCTAAACGCTCTTCCTCTTCCAAGTCCTCTGTCGTTGAGGCAGCCGCCATGGCTAGAGCCTCAGCTGAAGCTGCGCATGCTAAGATTGCATACGTTAAAATGCAGCAAGAAATAACAATTCAAAAGGCTAAGCTAGATGCAGACTTAAAGGTTTTGGAAGTCGAAGGGGAAGCAGCAGCTGCTCAAGCAAAAGCTGATGTGTTAAAGGAGGTGTTGGATGAAGATTGGCAAAGTGTAAGAAGTGTGGTCCTTTCGAAAGTATCCAAACAAAGAACGGAGGAGTATGTGAAAAGTCAAGCACAGCTCCATACTCAAAGCCCTACTTTGCCACTGAAAACTGAAATCTTACGTCGACACGATGCAAATCCCACACTACAGATTTCAACTGGGGACACAAAGACAAAACCCACACACATATCCAAGCCCTCAATTTATGAGCGTGCACAGGCCCTTGGTAGCACATTCATACCAAAGCCATCAGCTAGCCCACACAGACAGTATGACCAGGCTGGCCAACAACAGTACACCACTCAACCGTACGATCAGCGTTCGACGCCAGCAGCCAACGCCCTACAAATGGAAGATTTTGCCAAATACCTTGCACGCAGAGAGTTAGTGACTACTGGCCTCTCAAAATTTGATGATACACCAGAAAGCTATAGAGCCTGGGAGTCCTCATTCCTCAACGCAACACAGGGCTTGGGCCTTACTTATAGCGAAGAGTTGGATCTCCTCGTAAAGTGGCTCGGTAGAGAGTCATCGGAACATGTCAAAAGGATCCGTTCTGTACATGTCACCAATCCCCAAGCTGCCCTTGTCCTTTCTTGGCAGAGACTTCAAGAATGCTATGCTACACCTGAAATAGTAGAAAGTTCTCTGTTCAAAAGATTGGATAACTTCCCTCGTCTGTCTCCTAAAGACAACGTCAAACTGAGAGAACTCAGTGATCTACTCACGGAAGTGCTGGCAGCTAAGAATGAAGGACATCTTCCCGGCCTCAACTATCTAGATACTCCTCGTGGGATAAAGCCGATAGTCGAGAAGTTGTCTCCAGGCCTACAGGAAAAGTGGCTCAGCACCGGTTCCCGTTACAAGGAAGAACAAAGAGTGATCTTTCCGCCATTCTCATTCTTTGTCGACTTTGTCTATACCCAGGCTAAGGCCAGAAATGACCCAAGCTTTGTCCTGTCAACCAGCAGCCAGCCTTACACCAAGAATGAGAGAACTACACCAAGACAAAGTGGAAACAAGTCTGCTGTATCCGTGCATAAGACAGATGTCTCCGCAAAAACTGGTGCAGACGACACAAGCACAGCAGAGAGTGAGAAGAAAGATAGTGATCCTGCTCGTCACTGCCCTGTGCACAACAAGCCGCATCCTCTGGCTAAATGCAGAGCCTTTAAATTGAAACCATTGCAAGAACGGAAGAATATCCTGAAAGAGCACAAGCGATGTTTCAAGTGCTGCTCTCCATCCCACCTGGCCAAGGAATGCCAGACAACACTCAAATGCAATGAATGTGAGAGCGATCGACACTGCTCTGCTATGCATCCTACAACCTCCCAGCCTGAGCCTCATTCTTCATCCCCGACACAAGAACCAGAAGCAGAACCACCAGATGGCACGACGCTTGAGGTGACATCACGGTGCACCAAAGTCTGCGGTAAAGGCAGCCCTGGTCGATCCTGTGCTAAAGTGTGCTTGGCATGGGTCTTCCCCAAAGGTCAACCAGAGCGCTCCATCAAGGTGTACGTCATACTTGATGATCAGAGCAACCGCTCTCTGGCTCGCAGTGAGTTCTTCAACCTGTTTGGGATCGAAGGCAGCCTAGCACCATATCTGATGAGGACATGTGCTGGCACAACGGAGATGACTGGACGGAAAGCAATCGGCTTTCAAATCAAGGCAGCGAATGGTGGTGAACATCTGGATCTCCCACCTCTCATTGAGTGCAATGAAATCATGACAAATAAGTCAGAAATACCCACACCAGACGTGGCTCTTGCACATGCTCACTTAAAGCACATTGCTCCATGCATCCCTAAGTTAGACCCCGACGCTCAGATGATGATCCTGCTGGGAAGAGACATGATACGGGTGCACAAGGTGAGGCAGCAAGTCAACGGACCCCATGATTCGCCCTTTGCTCAGCGCCTAGACTTGGGCTGGGTAATTGTTGGTGAGGTGTGTATCGACAATGCCCACAAGCCGACTCTAAACGTCTTCAGAACCCATGTCCTACAGAACGGACGTCCATCTCTCCTCACACCTTGTCCTAACAATATCAGCGTGAAGGAGAAACCAAGCTACGGCGGGGAGCACAAGAATGGCCTTCCCAAGCGCACAGTAAAGCCTATGACAGCTGGAGACGAGCTAGGGAATTCGGTATTTGAACGTACAGCTCAAGACAACAAGTGTGCCATGTCTTTCGACGATGAAACCTTCCTGAAGATTATGGAGCAAGAGTTTCATCAGGATGAAGAGAACAATTGGGTCGCTCCGTTGCCATTCAAGTCACCTCGTCCTCTCCTCCCAAGCAACAGAGAACAAGCGCTGTCCCGCCTCACTTCCTTAAGACGCACTCTGAACAAAAACCCTGAGATGAAGGAGCAGTTCATCTCCTTCATGAAGAAGTTGTTTGAAAACAACCACGCAGAGAAGGCACCACCTGTCCATGACAAGAATGAGTGTTGGTACTTGCCTATTTTCGGGGTGTACCCATCCCCAGAAGCCGGGACAGATACGCGTTGTGTTCGACTCAAGTGCCCAACAGCATGGTGTCTCCCTCAATTCAGTGCTGCTGACAGGTCCCGACCTAAACAACAGCCTCCTCGGGGTGTTAGTGCGGTTCAGGAAGGACCTCATCGCAGTCACTGCTGACATTCGTCAAATGTTCTACGGATTCCTGGTCAGAGAGGATCACAGGGACTACTTGAGGTTCCTATGGCACAAGGATCATGACCTGTCCAAGGAGGTAGAAGAGTACCGAATGCGGGTACACGTCTTTGGCAATAGCCCGTCCCCGGCAGTGGCTATCTATGGCCTGCGGAGAGCTGCTCAGAAAGGCGAACCCAAGTACGGAGCCGACACACAGCAGTTCGTTGAGAGGCATTTCTATGTGGACGACGGTCTCATATCGCTTCCAACAGAGTCCGCAGCTATAGACCTGATGAAGCGTACTTGTGCATCACTTGCAGAGTCGAACTTGAAACTGCACAAGATCGCGTCAAACAGCATTACCGTGATGCAAGCCTTCGAACCAGAAGACCTGGCCTCAAACATCAAAGAATTGGGTCTTGACCATGAGACTCTGCCTGCCCAAAGGAGTCTGGGTTTGTGCTGGGACATAAGCACAGATTCCTTTACCTTCAAAGTGGCCGTGACTGACAAGCCTTACACCCGCCGAGGGGTGTTATCTGTCGTCAACAGCATCTTTGACCCCTTGGGATTCGCAGCTCCAGTGACGATCAGAGGCAGATTGTTGTTGCGAGAGCTCTCCAGTGGAGTCCAAGATTGGGACGCTCTTCTACCAGATGAGAAAATGCCCACATGGGAAGCGTGGAAATCATCTCTACAAGAGCTGACCAGCGTCCAAGTACCCCGCTGCTATGTACCGATGTCCCTCTCAAAGTCCGCGTACACAGAGCTGTGCGTCTTTTCCGACGCATCAAACTGGGCCATCGGAGCAGTAGCATATTTACGGACCGTCACTGAAGAAGGCCGTTGTGAGGTTGGATTCGTGCTTGGAAAAGCAAAGCTATCACCACAGCCAGAGCCTACAATACCCCGCCTCGAGCTATGTGGAGCTGTATTGGCAGTCGAGATGGCGGACGTCATCCTGGATGAACTGGACCACAAGCCAGATGCTGTGAAGTTCTATTGTGACAGCAAGGTGGTCCTAGGATACATCTACAACGACACCAAACGTTTCTTCGTGTATGTGCATAATCGTGTGCAGCGTATACGCCAGACGACATCTCCCGAACAGTGGCATTACATCCCGTCAGAACACAACCCAGCTGATCTGGCCACCAGATCCGTACCTGCATCGCAGCTCATGGATTCTATGTGGTTCAAGGGCCCTGACTTCCTTCGCAAGCCTCAAGAGCCTGAAGTGCACCAGCCCTTTGAACTGACGGACCCTGAAGACGACGAGGAAGTCAAACCACAAGTAACTGCTCTTGCTACCAACGTCGAACCCCAGCGACTCACAACTGAACGTTTCGAGCGCTTCTCCACATGGGAGTCCTTGCTAAGAGCAGTCGCCTTCCTGATTCACCAGGCACGCTCCCTGAAGTCGGATTCTACAGATGCAGTGCAGCACACGTGTAAGGGATGGCATCAGTGCAGCAAACCTCGCACTCCAGAGGAACTCGCAGCTGCTAAGAGACTCATCCTTGAGTCTGTTCAAAGAGAGACATTTCCAGACGAATATGCTGCTCTTCAAGCGAAGAAAGACGTCTCTAGTTCGAGTTCAATCTTGAACCTTGATCCCTACATCGGCGATGGTCTCCTGAGAGTCGGAGGACGTCTCAGACACGCATCCATTGAAGCAGACGTAAAGAACCCAATCATCCTCTCGAAGCAAAGCCATGTGACCAAGCTGCTTGTGAACCACTATCACATGGAAGTGAAGCACCAAGGAAGGCAATTCACAGAAGGAGCCATAAGGGCGGCCGGATTGTGGATTGTAGCCGGCAAGAGGCTGATTAGCTCCATCATCCATCACTGCGTGATCTGCCGCAAGCTCAGAGGCAAGGTAGAAATACAGAAGATGGCTGACCTTCCACCAGAGCGACTTGACACATCGCCACCTTTCACGTACGTCGGTCTGGATGTGTTCGGACCATGGACAGTGGTCACTCGACGTACCCGTGGAGGTGCAGCTGAAAACAAAAGATGGGCCATTCTGTTCACATGCATGAGTACCAGGGGAGTCCACATTGAACTCATAGAGTCTATGGACACAAGCAGCTGCATCAACGCATTGCGAAGATTCTTTGCAGTCAGAGGCCCAGCAAAGCAGCTTTGGTCAGACAGGGGGACCAACTTCATTGCTGCCAGTTCAGAGCTGGGCATGGCATGTCACAACGACAAACAGACCAGCATCTTGAAGTACCTCCATAGCAACGGCTGCACATGGAAGTTCAACCCCCCACACGCATCCCACATGGGGGGAGTCTGGGAGCGCATGATTGGCGTGACACGCAGAATCTTAGACTCCATGCTTCTGCAAGACAAGCACACTCGACTGACGCATGAAGTGCTTTCCACACTGATGGCAGAGGTATCGGCAATCGTCAACGCAAGACCACTCGTTCCCATCTCATCAGATCCTGCAGCACCTATCCTGCTTTCCCCTGCTATACTCCTGACCCAAAAGCCAGGCTTACCCGGTCCACCAGGAGACTTCACTGGAAAAGACCTCCTGAAATACCAGTGGAGACAAGTTCAGGCACTTGCAAACGAATTCTGGCGGCGATGGAGAACTGAGTACATCAGCAGTCTGCAGTCAAGACGCAAGTGGCACAAGGAACGTCGCAACCTGCAACCCGGAGACGTCGTGCTGCTGAAACAAAGTCAAGCACCGAGGAATGAATGGCCAATGGCTTTGGTCACCGCAACCTTTCCAGGTACCGATGGAGCGGTCCGCAAAGTCGAAGTGAGGACATCATCCCAGGGCACCTCGAAGACTTACCTGCGGCCCATCTCGGATGTCATCACCCTACTAGAAAAAGAGACTGTGTAGTGGTATAACCAATTATACCAGGCGGGGAGTGTGCTGTCTGTTGTTTTGTATGGTGTTCTGCCCCCTATGGGCCTTGTATGTTATTGCAGACCAATGCACCTCAGCTTAATTAGTCACTCTCCACAGGCTTTATGCACACCTGGTCCAGCTTGATTAGACAGTCAGTTCAGTACAAGCCAGCACAGAGACAAGAGCTCACTCACTGCTCTGTTGTCGAGTAACCCTTTCTCTCAGGCCTTGGAGAAGATAAGTCTGTAAGTTTGAGTTTTATGTTATGTCGAATTGTCGAAGATTATGTTCGCTCTTAAAGGAAAATGCTGTATATTTTGGTGGCTGTATATTTTGGTTTGCTAAAGGTCGAAATTGATATTACATGCTGTACAATTACTACAGTGAGCTACTGTAAGCTACTTTGAATGTGTGATGCTAAGAAGTATACATATTCTCATTTTGCAATGTTGTACACATGTTATTGTTTGTTTCTATGCTACGCAATACAAATATGGTTTTGTTTTCTTTTTCTCTCTCTGTACTGCAGTTTTACAAAAAACACACGTTCACCAGTAAAGACCTGAATCAAAGACACCGTCTAAGGATTTTATTGGGAACTTTGTTCGCTGTCTGCCAAGCCATACAGAGTTTGACTAACGTATAGTAAGGGCAGAACAATGCACATCTTGTTACCGGGGGAGAACCAGAGGGTTTTCCCAAATCTCCCAAATCACCGAATGCTCTTTTAACTTAAAATTAAATTAGATGTCAAAAAAGAATATTGTATGGGCTCATGAAAATCTACATGACAAGCAAAAAGGTTAAGAACTACCATACTGTCCTTTTTTCCCCTAGAATTGTGGGCCTCAGAGGGACTTACATGTTGTCAGTGAAGAAGCAGTGTGCCTTCTTCTCTACCAGCCTCATGCTGTGTTGGTTGAATCTCCCACCGGGTTGGACCATGTGTTTCCTGCCCAGGACCAGCACCACCTGACCCTGACGCTCCAACTCTGACACCACCGCCAACAACTGGCGCACGCACACGCAGACACACACACGCAGACACGCACGCAGACACACGCACGCACACCCGCGCACGCACGCACGCACGCGCACACACACACGCACGCGCACACACACACACACACACAGAAAGGAAAAGCGAGTTTGGGTGAGTTAAGCCATTCCCCCCCTCAAAAATGGGTCTCGGCCAGTGGTTTTCAACCAGTGGTCCGGGGACCACCAGTGTTCCCTGAGAGGACTCCGGGTAGTCCTGAGCTAAACGATAGAGTTGGACCCTTATAGATCTGGAACTCTTGAGAGCGTTCAATTAGCCTATATTACATCTGACTTGTAATGTAAAATGTGGAAGAATTGACAAAAACGCCCAAGAGACTGAACTCATCAAATGGTGGTCTGTGGTTAAAATGCAGAATAAATAGTGGGCCCTGGTATGACAATGGTTGAAAACCACTGGTCTAGACCCTACAGGGCCCATCTGAATTAAAATAAATAGTGTTGATGAGACAGTTTTTTGGGGTCTGTTTTTTTCCCCAGTAAAAATAATTGGCATTAGACCAGGAACATTTTAGCCATTTTGATCACTGACAATACTTCTTTTGTTCACAGAATCATTTCCGTGTTCCTGGAAGTGCATCGATGTTCTTAGTCTCACTTCGAGTGTAGGAGCAGGTTTGGCTGAAATCTCTGGCAGGGAATGAGTGTTTGAGGCCACAGCAATAGCAGGGAAGGAAGTTTGAAATGAATACAAGTCCTTTACAGTTATCTCATTTATTCATACTGTATAATGTCTCATCTTCACCCACTCATCAGGCAGATATAGCAACAGGTCCCATGTGTTCCCAATGCGCATTGGCCAACACAAACATCCGTCTTCATCCAGAGGGGGTGCCGCACAAAATGACAATTTGTTGCAAAAAAAAAAAAAACGATTCGGGGCAATAATGATTTCGGTGGAATAAATCCCCCTGAATCAGGGACGGATCTAGGCATGGGCATGGTGGGGCAATGCCCAGTCTGCCCACCCGAACACGATGCCATGCAAAACAACCCAAGATATTTCAAATTAAAGTGCTTATGTTTAAAATGATGTGAAACACTACTGCTATTAACTACAGCTGTGTCACCACTAATTTCTCTTGCCGCTCCAACATGTTCTCTTCTCCCCCAAATGGGACATGTTACATCCACTCCTGCCCTGAATTCCTTCCACACGATCACACGGGTGACTTGAGAAGTTGACATTGTAATTGGCTAGCAATGTTTGTGGGAGGGACCTAAATATTTAAGTGGCTGCGGCAATGACATTGTATTTTTTTCTAAAATTGTGACTTTTCTTGTACCGTATTTTCCACACTATCAGGCGCACCGGATTATAAGGTGCATAGAATAGAAGCTACTGCAGCCAGCATAGGATAGAAGCTACTGCAGTCAAACAATCCATATGGGTGCACTGGATTATAAGGCGCACTGTTGTTTTTTGAGAAAGATAAAGGCTTTTAAGGGTGCCTCATAGTCCGGAAAATACAGCACATTACCATAATCAAATCGATTCATATGTTAGTTTGATAGTCGGTGGATAGTTTCAACCAAATATTTAGTCGTTAAGTTATAATTCCCTCCAAATATCCAAAGCAGTGGCTGGTGATGTGGGTTTGAACGGCAGTGTTTACACAGCTTTTGGAAGTCTCTCACAGTCTCTGTGTATCTCTCTCCCTCTCTCTCTCTCTCTCTGCTTATCAGGACAGGCTGTACATAGGAAGTCCTGTTTCTGTGGGCAGAGGGACTTCCCTCGCTGTGGGGACAGTGGTCAAGTCCATCAACGTTCACACACTCGGCGTTAGGGGAAATTCATCTGTCTGCAAGTCAGCCCAGGGTTTGTCAAGGGGCGGATGTAACATTTCCCAATTGGGGTTGGGGGGGGGGGGGGGGGGATGGTAAGGGGACTGAAAATCGTATGGATGCGGCTTCATCGCCCATGGCGCGATGAAGCCGCACCCATACGATTTTCAGTCACAGTTGACTTTTATTAGGCAAGTAAAGCATCAATAATAACATCAGTTGTTGTTGAAGTTGCAACAGGCACGCAGCATGCATAAAGCTAAAGGTCTGACTCAGAGTTTTTTTTTTTTTTTCAATGATGAAATGCTGTTGGTTTAGTGGTGCCACAGCTGTAGTTAGTTAGTAGCAGTAGTAGTGTTTCAAATCATTTTAAATACAAGCACTTTAATTTGAATACCCAATATCTTGGGTTATTTTGCATGCCATCATGTTTGGTGGGGCAGTCTGGGCATGCCTAGATCCGGCCCTGTTCTCCAGGCCTATCTCCTCATGCCATAAGGCCAGGGAAAACCCTGTAGATCAGGGGTTTTCAACCTTTTTGACACCAGGGACCACCATTTATTCAGCATTTGAGCCACGGACCACCATTTGATTACATTTTCACACCAAAGACGTAAAATTAAAGAATTCCTTTGGTTTTGTCCACAATTCCAGGCTGTATTTTGCCAACAAAACAGTGTAAACTTCTTAATTAAGTGGCACTAATTCAGATGATGAATATTTTAACTCTTGAGGGTGTAAAAATGAAACCAAATGGACCCGCAAGGGTCCATTTGGTTTCATTTTTACATTCTCAAGAGTTAGATCTGGTTAACCAGCTTTCCATCATTTAGCCTGGGGACCACCTGGAACCTTCTCAAGGACCACTGGTGGTCCCCGGACCACCTGTTGAAAACCCCTGCTGTAGATGAACTCTCACCGTCTCTGCTTTTGTGTGGGGATTGCGTGTCATCAGGGCCACGTTCAGTCCGTCCACGACCACGTCAAACGCCGGCTTCTCCTTCACAAATTTCCTGAATCGGTTTAGCTCCTGGACAGACAGACAGACAGACAGACAGACAGACAGGGGAGAAACCGGTGTGAAAAACAGGTTTCTGTTAAGGTTGACATTTAACTGTTTACGGCGTTTAGCTTTTTTTATTGACTTGACTTTATGGACGCATTTGGACGGTAAGCTCTGCATCCCAGTTATGCACTCTAACTACCTACAGTAATATTAATGCACCATGAATGTGTGCAAATAAAAAAAAAATGTGTTCATTTTGTTCAGATAGGCTTACATTTCTACCTCACTATAAACACATTATAACCATATAAAATGAAATGCTACAATTTGTAAAAAGAAAAAAAAAAAAAAAAAAAAAAAGGCAATATACTGTATGACTCCTAACATCGCTGAAGTGGGACTCATCAAATGTCCCTGGGACTCACCTAAAAGAACCTCTCAGCATCCCAGGTCTCATTATATATTTACATCACTGGACTTTCGTTTGAAAAGTAGTACCCCTTTTACATACTGAGAATAAATATTTTAGACCCTTAAAAAAGCTGCTTCACCAAAAATAGAACAAACAAGTAAATCAAGACAATCTCTGATGTAACAAGCAGTTGCAAAAAAAATGCCTTTTCTTGTGTATGCTACAAAATTTCTTAAGCTTAACGATTGCTTCAGCATTGTCCTCTTTTTAAACGTTCCAGCTCTCTCAAATTGACTGTGTTGTTTTGTGGGGTTTTACAAGTGGAAAAACTATAAAAACTCAAGAGAAGAAGTGCCTTCACCTGGACTGTCAAGTCAAAAGCCCACACATTTTACGTCACCCATATGAAATTAAATCGATACAGCGACTGACTTTTGCCACAACGGTTGGCTGGGTTTTATTTTCTGCCCGACTGATCACGCATGCACGCACGCACGCGCGCACACACACACACACACACACACACACACACACACACACACACACACACACACACACACACACACACACACAGCAACACACAGACACCTGTACTTCTTTCCTTCTCAGTATAGAAATGGCAGCAAACAGTGTAGCAGGTGGACTGAGGACGACAATTGACGATAGGGACGTCATGGAAATCCTCATATAAACATTTAGAAACACCCCTATGGTGTAATGTAATCTCATCTGTCGCAACTTTTGTATGAGTGGGGGGTTTAATTTAGTTATGGCCTATTTGTTGACCTATGTCTAAAAGTGGTTGGCCGCAGCACTATAAAAGATGCGTCTGTACGATGTTCGGGGGACCATACTGGGAGTTTTTGCCCTGCACAAGGTTGTCATGTAAGTTTGGGTTCCTGCTCGAGTGAAAACCATTGTAGTCTGAATTCTAGACACACACACACACACACACACACACACACACACACACACACACACACACACACACACACACACGGCAGAAGCCATGGCACCAACCAGAACATCGGGAGCTATTTGGGGTTCAACTGTCTTGACCTAGGACACCTCGACATGTGTACGGGTCGAGGGGCCCGGGATTCGAAGTGCCGACCCGCGGATCATTGGTTGACCTGCTCTATGCCTGAGTCCTGAGCCCCATCAGACTTCAATTCGTCGGGCAGAAACCTCTTGTCTCCATCTATTTGGTCAGGTATGTTTTGTTTTCATGATTGGTTGCCAACAACGAAGTTCTGGACCGTCTGCAGGACAAAGCAAGTGTCTGTCTGCAGGGAAACAGCTGCAGCACCAAAATAGAAGTGACAGTGGGGAAAAATGCAAAAAAAATATGCATATATTTAGATTTTTGGCTCAAAACCGGAAGATATCACATTTGCATGCCACACACGCACGCAAATCACCAATAACATGGTACTTCATGCCCACATTTGGTCAATTACTATCTATCACGCACCATGCGCTTGCGGGGACGTGGCAGGGCAGCGCAACAACAGAGCTATAGATGGAAAACGCTCTTAATAAAAACATGACCTCATCGTGCAATTTTATCCCCTCCGTACTCCAGGCTACAAAGTTTCCTCCCATGGAATTGCGTTCCTGGATAGAATGTCTGCCAAAACGAGGTTATCTGGAGTTTTTGCTGAACGCAGTCCAGCAGCGCAAAAGCGAAAGTTTTCCAGCGTCTCGTTTTTCAGCTTTTTCTTTTTTTGTTCTCTCAGGGGGCCAAGTCTCGCTTGCATGCGCGCACACACGCACACACACACACACACACACACACACACACACACACACACACACTAAAACACACCAGTGTTAAGGTGTCATATTAGGGGGTTGTTTGGTGTGTTTATTTGCGCATAAAAAGGAGCATTCAGTGATTTGGGTGATGCACATGCACACTCTACAGTGGGACTGCAGCAGGCCAACAGCACGTACACCAAGGCCCACCCACCCACTCGATCCTGATAGGAGGAAGACCACTCTCATCATGATTGGACGAAAGGCCCCAAACTGAAACTAGTTTGTTTTTTACCCTAGCGGCTCACTATATACATATTAATTAAGTGAAGTCACGTACTATACCTTTAAAGCTTAGTGTACTGAACGCGTTTTGGTGTTCTCGGCATTATGTTTTAACTATTGAAAAATAGCAGATCTACAAGCTCATAGCGCGCCACCGAGTGGCGCGCTATGAGCTTGTATCTCTGCTATTTTTGACAAATCATGAAAACGTGGTGCAAATCTTTGAATATTATGTTATTCAGAAAGGAAACAATACCTTAAAGACAGGAGAACTTTACATACATGTACGGGAGTAGTTAACAGCCAAAGCACTTATTGAGAGATAGATAGATAGACTGGTGGAGGGCCGAAATAACACTGACAGGTGTCAGTGTGATGAAGGAAGGACAGAGTGAAGACAGGGAAGAGAGGGAAAGGTGAGGGGCGAGAGAGAGAGACCACCAGATAGAGAAACCAAAAAAAAACCAAAAAAAAAAAACAAATGGAAAAATAGAAAGAGACACACATGCACACATGCACGCACACACGCACACACGCACACACGCACACGCACACACACACACACACACACACACACAGAGAGAGAGTGAGTCCAGTATAACTATCCAGGGACTTTCCAGAGGCAGACATGTGAAACTGGCTCATTGTGCTGCTAGGGATTATATGACTGCACGCGTGCACAGACGCACGCGCACGCACATACACACACACACACACACACACACACGCACACGCACACACACACACACACACACACACACACACCGACTGCTCTACCATGGAGTCACAGTACGTCGGACTGCGGTATATTAGTCCTAATATAACTTCTATGACCAATGCATACGCTGCACAAGAACACAAGTCTCCCAGATGGACGGACAGGGCCGGATCTAGAGGGGGGGCAGGGGTGGGCAGAGCCCAACCCAAACGTGCATCCTGCCCACCCAATGAAAGGTAATATCAGTGGTTTTCAACCAGTGGTCTGGGGACCACTAGTGGTCCTTGAGAGAGTTCCAGGTGGTCCCCAGCTAAATGGTGGAAAGTTAGTTATCCAGATGTAACTCTTTGAGAGTGTAAAAATGAAACCATTTTTACGCTCTCAAGAGTTAAAGTATTCGTCATGTAGCCCAAGTCTACACAACTAAAGAATGTAGAAGATTAATGGTCATTTTGATCTGTATGTTTGGCTGTTTTTTCCCCCCAAAATCCAGCCTGGTATTGTGGACATAAGCAAAACAAGAATCTTTAGTTATGGGGGTCTGTGGGGCTAAAATGTCATCAAATGGTGGTTCGTGGCGCAAATGCCAAATAAATAGCGGGCCCTGTTGTCAAAAAGTTTTAAAACCACTGCTTCATATAGAAAATTTGGAGTTGCCCAGCCTGCCATTCTTCCAGCCCACCTGGCTAAATCCGGCCCTACACACACACACACACACACACACACACACACACACACACACACACACACACACACACACACACACACACACACACACACACACACACACACACACACACACACACACACACACACACACACACACACACACGGATATTGTGAAAGAAACCTGTAGTATGAAATCCCAACGCTTATTGCATTGGCTACAACTACACACCGCTTGGCGACGTCTTCCCTGACCTTTAGAAACATGCATAAAATACTAAGCGTTGAATCATTTATCCCAGGGGTTTTCAACCTTTTTGATATCAGGGCTCACTATTTATTCAGAATTTGAGCCATGGACCACCATTTGAGGACATCTTATCCCCACAGACCCCAAAACTAAAGATTTATTTTACTTTTGTCCACAATAAACAGGCTGGATTTGGGAAAACAAAACAGGCAAAACATTTTTTTTAAGTGGAGGCCCTTTAATTTCAATTGTTTTGAACCATTTCAAATCAAATACATATGGCCGTAAAAATAATAATACTAATAATAATAATGATAACGGCACGTCCAAAAATATATATTTTTTTAACACTGGGGATATTATTGTGTGCTGTCTGCAGCAGGAAGAAGGCCATTATTCACTTCCTTCTGAATTATGCACATCACATGCACAACTTTCCTCTAAAATAGCCCACAGCGGTTCCCAAGCCGCCTGTTCCACCACAACGCATGGACAGTGGTGGGAAAAAGGATGGTCAAATGAAAAGTATCTATAGAGCCTTGCAGGAAATACTCAGTCACAACTGAAAGTCTAGGATTAGTTTACAAAATCCATATTAAAGGTAATAGAGGCAACTTTAGTGCGTACGAACACTGTGTTTGGAAACAGATTTATTTAAAAAAACAGAATCTAGCTCCGCCTCACCTCCACTCTATTGGCTCATTATGAATCTGCTGGAGACTGCTGTGATTGGCTAAAACGTTGCCTCAGCCCACACAACCCCCCACCCCCTCACAAATTAGCACCGCCTTTTTGATTTCATGATTTGTTGACAACAACAAAAATTATAGACTGTCTGCAGGACAAGGCCAGTGTATGTCTGCAGGGAAACGGCTGCAACATCAAAGTTGAAGTGACCTAGAGGGTGAAACCTCGATTACCTTTAAATGTACTGGTGAAAAAAGTAAAAGTACCTATTATGCTGAAGGTCCGGT